>CAKKXW010000003.1:79568253-79579404 GCA_920937365.1 Sphaerophoria rueppellii
CGGATTGAGGTAGCGGTACAATTTTTTTTTTAATTTGAAGGAAATTTCCAGGGCTGTTACACCAATGAATTTCAAGAAAATTATTTCACAGGGTGTTTCGGAATCATCGGCCGAAAACAGATTTTCTCAAAAAACTAAATTTATAGAAAAAAAGAATTAAAGTAAAACCTTAAAAATTGTCTTTTGTTTTGCAAATGTTGATAAAAACAAAATGATGGCCCCTAAGTGTTTATAGGGTGTTTATATCGCGCGGCGCGGCGATTGTATCTTCACATACATATGCATATCTAATAAATTCATTTCAATTTTAACGGTTGTTGTGGATTAAAGATCTTCTGTTGAGGTTGAAGCACTGCTAAGAACGTAAGCTTGGTTAGTTGCAAAAGAATTTCCCAAATCATTATTAGATATACTCTGGACGAAAGAGACGAAAAAAATCGTATTGTCGTATTAATTTTGGCACATATTCACATTTGATAAATACGCACTTTTTTCAGAAAAACGTTCGCAACGTAGGTAACTAAAATTCGTCGTTCATAAATAAAAAATCATAAAACAAATGACTCACTTTAATTTATCTTCACCTGTTCTTTTCCTGTTGTATTCTCTTTTTTATTTTCCATAAAATTATAATAAATTAAATTCAATTCGCTCGTTGAAAAGACGAAATTGTAATAAAACCAAGTTCTAAGACACTAGACCCCCGAATTCGAGGATCTAATTTTATCGAAGTTCTAACTGTAACAAAGTTACAAAGTTACGACTAAGAACTCAAATGAGTTCTAAAATTTTACTAAACCGAGTTCTAAGGGCTAGCACTTTGTGAAGAAATTGGGCGTAAAAGTGCTTCTAGCAAAAATCTTTTTAAATTTTATCAAACCCTTAAAACTTTTGAGTTTCACCAACATGAAATGGGATATTTCAGGAAATTTTTTGTCAAAATTGACTTCCTTATGAAAATTGTGTGAGAAAAAATGAGAAAGCGTTATTTTCAGGAGCAATATAGGCTGTATTTTACTGTGCAATGTATGTAGTTGTTAATGAGTCCACGAAATGGTCAGATCAACTTTTGTCAGATGGTGCCACTGTTTTTCCATAAACTTAATGTTTTTCATAAAATCATCAGTTTTATGGAATTTGACTTTGAACCAACGTGCGTGTTCAACTACAACGGGATGCTTTGGCTGAATATTTTACAAAACAACTAATACTTTTACGTATTTTTCTACTCTGGGAAGTTATTCCTTTGGACTCCATGGGTCGCACTCATATTTTTTATTTGATTTTTGACGTAAGGCCCGCATGACACGACGCTAGTTTTCTTGTTAGAAATCTTGCTTGCTTTCTTGCTAGCTTTGTTGCGAGTACCTCTGCTAGTTTTGATAATTTGGCTTCACGTCACGTTCACACGACTTTTGTTCAAAGCTGATTTTGCTGCTTATTTTGGTACGTTGTTTACTTTAAGTGTTGATATCTTTTAGCCTTTTTCGGGTTCCTTATAAATAAAAAAATTCATAATGCTTTACACTTGTAGAGAAATTTATTCCTGTTTTTAAGGAATAGCTATTTTGAATCCATTTCAGAGCACACAATTTCACCTAAACTAGCACAAATACAAACAAAACAAATTGGAACAACAATTGGATTTTATTTATACAAAGAAAACCATCACATTAAAAAGAACGAAGTGTACAAACACTTGTCTTGTTTTTTTCACTGCTAAGTAGCCAGCACAGCAAAATTTCCCTTGGCAAACAACAACAATTTGGATTGCAGTCGATAAAAAGGCCAGTAAAAAAATGAAAGTTGTGCCGGCGATAGAGCTTTCAATCATTGAAATGAAGACGGCACTGTTGGCGTTAAGAAGAATTATTTTGGTACGCAAATCTAATGATCTGAACTTATATGAGTTATGCACTCGCTAAGGTTGAGATACTTGCTAATTTTGTGTAACCCGAGGCGCAACTCTCAGGTCCATTTTGCGACGTTGTATGTAACAATTGCCATACAAATTAAATTTGACAGATAAAGTGAGTTGGAGCGTTTTATTCGCACTTGATTACTGTGCTGGACTGCTGGCTACTGAGTAGTGAAAAAAACACGGCTACTATCACAATTTTTCCTGTTTTAATGAGACAAATGTATTAAAAATTGATAAAAACTGCAAAGGTAAAATGACAGTTTAAAAAAAAGTGTTTTCATTTGACGTCTTTGAAAATCTTGCAGCAAAACTAGCAAGAAAAATAGCTCCTGTTCTATCTTTGAATAATAACAGCAGCGCTAGCAGAGAAGCCCGTAGTGACGTCATTTTCTAGCACGATAGTATTATCGTGGTGAGTTTTAAGAATAACGTGTTTGACAATTTCAAAATTTACAGCCCGATTCTGCAGTTGTGACGAGTCACAAGTCACAAGCGCTTGTGACTGATTTCTTGTGAGGATAGTTGTGACTCGATAAAAAATAGGAATTCTGAAATAACAGTCACAAGAAAACTGACAACAATATTCAACTCAGCAGCATGGTGAGTAAAATTATTGTTGTTTCAACCACAGATGAGTCAAAAGGGAGATTGGAAATCAAGCTGTCAAAATGACAATGTCTACAAGTTTAATGCAAGAGTTTGCGTGTTTTTACCAATACTGTCTCAGTAAACTTCGACATACCACCTGATTTTTGTTGCTTTTTTTCTCATTTATTCATATACACGAGGAGGGTAATACGTAAGTCAGTATCCGATCTTCTTTTGTCTCTGGTTTCAACTGCCTAGATCTAGACCATAACTTTTAACTGAGGCAGGTCACAAATTTGAAAATATTTGTGACTGTCACAATTTGTGACTCTTCACCAGAATACGAAAAAAGTCACAAAAATCATTTCACCTCAACTTGTGACTTGTGAGGTATCAGTGAGGGTCCTCAGATTCGGGCTGTAATCTAGCAATCTACGCTAAATTTGTAAATGCGAAATCAAACAAAGGAGAATTTAAAAAATGGAAAACTCACATTTATGGCGCTTTTAATTGGAAATCTGAAATCTAAAAAAGCATCACACAAAAAATCCGATCCAACGTCATGCAAAAACTACCGAGGTATATCCCGGCTTAATGTTGCATACAATAATCGGCACGTACCAGTGTGGCTTTAGGCCAGGCAGAACAACGATAGAACAAATATTCACACTGAGGCAAATCCTGGAAAAGACCAATGAATTTCAAGTCGAAACCAAACATCTTTTCATCGACTTCAAAACTGCTTATGAAAGCATCCATCGCCAAGAGCTTATGATGGCAATGTCTTAATTCGGAATCCCGAACAAACTGATCAAGCTGTGCAACATGACGCTAAACAATACGCAGTGCAGTGTGCAAATGGGTAATAGCTCATCCGAGTTGCTTAAAACATGCGCAGAGTTTGGACGAAGAGATGCGCAGTCATGTGATTTTTTCAACATTGTCCTGAAGCAGATAGTGCGTAAGACAAGCACTTTCTTCAACAAATCCACCCAGCTCCTAGGCTATACGGACGATAAGGACATCATATCTCGATCCGAGAGAGCTATAGGCGTGTTTTCGTGACAACCAAGTAAAGTAAAAAAATTAAACAAAGAAAAAAACAATAAAAATTGACTGGATTTTACTTTAGCTCTTTATCGAGAGTAAAACTTACTTGGAATGTTGATTCCATTTTTTCAAACTCAGATGGAGCTGCAGTAAATTTTTTGAATAATTTAATATGGCAAATGTCAAAATTTGTCAATTTGTTTTATGAAATGTAAAACGAAATTGACAGTAAAATCGAGTTTGAATCTGGATCGTTTTCTGGATATTTTGTTTTCTTTACTTAACTTGATAGTCACAAAAACACACCTTATGTTTGAGGCTTTCACAGCGATTGAAGGACAGGTGAAACTCGTTCGTCTTGAAGTGAATGAGGACAAGACAAAGTACATGCTATCAACAAAGAAAGCAACATCTTTCCACGGCATTGGACAAACGTCACTGTTGGTAACTGCAATTTCGAGGTAGTTTAGGAGTTCACCTACCTTCAATCAATGACACCTTAGTGGAGATCAGACGAAGAATTACCCTAACGAACCGCTGCTACTTCGGTTTGTCAACTGGGTTCATGACTCATCACTCGAAAGACAAAGTGTCTGCTATATAAAACTTTGATTTTACAAGTCCTATTCTACACTCGGGCACTTTTGAAAGAAAAATTCTTTGACGGATTTTCGGTCCTGGATGCGATGATGGCCAATGAAGAAGAAGGTTCAACCGCGAACTGTAATGTACCAAGATGCGGATGTAGTCCAAAAGCCAAGAAAAGACATTGCTTCGGAAACATCTAGCGAATGGACGTCAACGCTCCAGCCAATAAAGTCTTCTCTTCGCAGTCCCCATATTTCGAGACGACAAGGAAGACCGAGCCTATGGTACAAGAACCAAGTGACTGCGGATGCCAGAGCGCTTGAGCGCGAGAGTGTATGCGAGGGACGGTTCCCAATGGAAGTCTGCAGTATCTCAGGATGAGAATCATGGAAATTGCAAAATTTTCGGAGTAGATTGAAAGAAGAAGAAGAGCTTTACTCTGCAGGGATTTTTTTTAATAAAAGTTTTTTAAGTTTGATTCCATCCTATATATGTATAATTCCTTTCTTTTTGTAGAATGCAAGTTGCTGAGACGAATAATGCTCCCGACCTTGGTTACATCGTAACTCGTAGTGCTAAAATGTTCATGTTTCATGATTAAGCTTTCGCAGTGCTTGGATTTCTTGAAATTTTTCGTCAAAAATTCAACTTACTGGTGGTTTTTACTTTCCTGTTTTTATCATTATACTTTTGAACAATACAAGCGTCTTCACTTTCTGGAAATCAACTTTTCACAGCTTCCTGAACATCAAAATGGTCCAATAACAGTTTGATTTTAAAACTAATGTTCTCGTAATTCTACACATTAAATTGAATAGTTCTATGAAGAATCTCACGTCGTTGGTCACCCGAAATCGTTTGGTATTATAGATCTAAAATGTTCAATAAAAAGGACACAGTTTAGGAATTACAAAGGTTTTGCTTTTGAAGATTCATTGTCCTTATGGTCAACAAGGGCTTTGGTAACTCGAGGCGCCTTCTTGATTGATTTGAACAAGATTTTCTGTAAAGTGATTGTAAATACTGAAATCCACTTTACCTCTTTCGAATACCAATTGATATTAACAAAAACATCTTTATCAAAATTAAACCAACCATTCTTTAGTCGAATATTATTATGAAACTAATTTGGTTAAAAGCTTCTTATATAGTTCCTAATGTCAATAAGAGGTATTTGTTTTTTAGGCAACATAGGCATACAAATTAATTACAAAATTCGTCTAACTAATACTTTCTCGGACAGTTGGACTGGACAGTGTACATTTTAGTTTGTCGCAGAAAAAATGATTGATTTGACGATATCGGGAAACTATTGGACGGTGTTTCTTCTCAAGTTTCTGTTCCATTACGGAAAGGCTCTGGGAGTAGTATTCTTTAAAATCTCAAAAGATGGCCGGATGGAAACTTGTTCCAGTTCAAGATGTTGTGCTTTCGTAATTCGCGCTACATCAACCGTTGCTTATCTCAGTATCGCATACTATGAATTCGAGTTGAAAAACGCACCGGAACTGATTCTCGCAATATGGGCTATTCAGATTGTGTCAATTGTAGCTTTCCTCATTTGGATGACGATATTTCAGTTTTCCAAACAAGAGGAGTTTGTAGGATGTGCAAACTCTGTAAAAAACACCTTGCTTCGGATTTCAGTGCTGACTAAATCTTCGAATATATTTGGTTATGAGCTCGTGTTTGTGTTTTGTCTGCGACTTATCAGTAATATTGGAGGAATGATTCCAAATTGTTCAAAAATCATTGCAGCTATTGAAAGTGGAAAATACATTAAAATTTTGCAAGGTTTGTTGGGCTACTTTTTACTTTTATCCATCGGGGTCGTGATAGACACAATGCACCTGGTGTTTGTGATTCTATCGGGAATGTATCTTAGAATGGGCATTCACATGAATCTGCTCGTAAGCCGATTCCAGAATTCGACCAAACTCTTATCCAGCTTTCAGCGAAGAAATGCGCTTCAAGGTTTCTGCAAGGAACTCGAAGAGTGTTCGGAAATGTATTCCGAAATATTCAAAATCACTCGCGAAATTCAACATCTTCTTCAGTTTTGTTTATTGTTCATCATTTATTTTGATATCATTATGACTATAGCTTGTTTACATACGGGTTTCGTGATGTTCTTGAAATTTGGAACCGTGTCCTGGAGCTTAGTTATGTTTGCTTTCATTCAAATGATGGACTTGCTGATTCTAACGTTACTGGTGGATTTGACAGTTCGTAGATCGAGAGTTCCGCTTAAATTTAATTGGCAAAGTCTGTTATCGGATGTCGATGCACAATGGGATCAATGTGTAAGTAGAAAGTGTTAGTAGCATTTTTTTTTATTACTAATTTTATTTCATTTCAGGTTGAAGAGTTTTTGTTTCAATTAAAATATGAGGAGCTTGAGTTCGGCGTTTATGGATTATTTCAGATTAGTAACGATCTGTGTTTGAAGGTGTTTTCTTTGATAATTGCCTACTTGACAATACTTATTCAGTTCAGCATATCTGGCAATTCTGATCAACTTACAAGGAAAAAACATTGACCACTATCTACAACTATTATTATTAAATCTTCTTTCTCGGAGTGACTACCAGGCATTCAATACACTTTTTGTCAAAAAAACAAGTTTGAGAAGAAAATTGAAATAAAACAAATTTGTGAAGAAACACATGTGTATAAGTGTTTTATTTATTTGTATCGGTTTTTTTGGGTCGTCCGAAATCGATTGGGACCATTCCTGAATGCGATTTTTCTCGTTTTTACGATTCAAAACCACAATTGTCGTTTTTGCGGACAGTGTTAATGTGTCAAATCGTAACTATTTCTAACTATTCCCAATGGGCGCGTTCACTTTGACTTAGATAGGCTATCCGAATAGGTTTTTTTTTAGTTTTCCATGTTAACAAAAATAGCAGAGGTTCAAACCAAACAAACTCAAAGTTATCCAACAATTTCTGGTATAGGTGGCTTCTGACAGAACAGCCATGGAAATTCTGAAACAGCTATATTTTGTATACGTGTTTTCACCAAAGATTAAATATGTGAGTTGAAAGTGGTTGATGTGTCAAAGTGTTTTTTTTTTCTGTTTAATGACAAATTGTTCATCTGGAATCAAAAAAGACAAACATTCTGGTCGTGCATTTTTTACAACCATCGTAGTCGTCCGTATTAAAGGATTTCTGTTCGTCTTCAATTAAAACTATTTCATTACAAAAATATAAAAAAATAAGGTTAGGTACCCGTACAAATTTTAAAGCTTGTTTTTTCTTTAATGTTTGTGTATATGTATTTTCCATCCAAAGACATTGTCGGAAAAAAAGAACTTTATTTTCCTGGAAATTTCGCAAAAGGAACTACTTACAGGATGAAGGAGAAATCTTAGGTAAGATTTTTCATCTCCAAACCGATCTCATATAATGTTTATTATATTCTTTAGGTCGTCGAACTCCGTTTCTGAACTCCGCCAGAAACTAACCCAGACTCAACAAAAGCATGACGTTCTCAGTTTGGAGAACAAGAAACTCTTTCGCGAATTCAACGAAGAGCGGTAGAAATTCTCAAAAGCCATCGATGCGGCTTCAGCTATTAAAATTAAGCTCAAAAATTTCGAAGACAACTACGAGCAACCCGCGACAACCAGCTGACCGAAGACGAGGCAATGCTGGAAGCCGAGCAGAAGCGCAATGAATCGTCGCAGGAGAAGATGAATGCGCTGCATAAGAAGGAAGAAGGACGAAGCAATCAGTAAGAACATGTGAACAAACTCGGCGCCGAAGGAAAGGACGTATCAAAAATTTGATCGGCGAATCTGACGATCTGATATTAAATCTGGAGCAAGTCCATATGAAGATGATAGCACAGCAGAACCAGCTGATCGAACAGACAAATTAGTTGTTTGCATATTGTTTAATTAGTTTCAGAAAATAAAGACTTTCTCCGTTTATTTATCTAAAAGCACGAACTAGAAATTAAATTAATAGTTTTTAAGCGAATCTGGAAGCAGCAATAAACAAAATAACAAATATTTGACAGATGTCACCAAAATAAATGGCCGCCACGGGGCGCCAAAATCTGCCCGCGCCAATTAAACCCTCTAAGGCCGTGTGTGAATTGCGTTAAAATGTGTATTAAAACTTGACGTTTCGTTAAAACTTGACACTAGCGTGGTAAATAAAATGGATTAAAATTTATCCTGCTGTTGAGCAGGATAAATGGGTTAAAATGTTGACGTATGACGTGTCTTTTTTTCTCATGAATGATAGAGAAGTTTGCTTCTGTTTTGTTCTTTACTTTTCCGTTTTATTTAGTTCTATGTAGTAACTAATTAATAATTGCATTGATATTTCAAGAGATTAAAAGAAAATACTTTAAAATCATCATATTTAAAAATCGGAAAACGTAATAATTGTTCTTTCGTTTAAGGGGCCAGTTATAGCAATCATTGAAATCCATCAGGAAAAATGTTTGAATGGATATTTAACTAAGTTTTCTTTCGATTACTAATGCAATTTATATACCAATCTACCGGAAAATTCTTAAAGAATTTTTTTTGCAAACTTATTTTTCGTTAAAAATGTATTTTTCTATTTTCCGTACGGAAATTCGTTTTCCTGAACAGCTGATGGATTTTTGTCAAAAAATTAAACGAATCGTTCCAATGTTTTGTGTTTCATTTTTAAATAATTCCAATGACAGATTTCTGTCAGGAAAAATTTTCCGGCTGCATTTCAATCAGGAAATATTTTGGCGGTGGACAAGTGACATTTTTTCAATGACGTAAATTTCCTGTTTGCTATAAACGCTCATCAGGAAAAAAATTCAGATTCCTCCTGTTCCAATTTTTCCTGATGAAAACCAATGATCGCTATAACTGGCCCCTAAGAATGGTAACAGATATCAGCTGTGAAAACATGTTTTGCTGTGTTGCCACACGGAAAAAAACAATCGTCCAAAAAGGGAAATTTTTTTTTTTGAAGATTTTTTTTTCTTATTGTTGCTTCAAAATACCAAATTACCACTGCAAAATCTAGAAAAATAAATGAAACAAAGTTTGTTTGTTGTTTTAAGTGACCTTTCATAAAATTTGTTGCTTAAAGTTGGGTTTTGTACACAAAATTATTAATTAACCTAGAAGAATAAAAACATTTTCTGTTGAGCGGAATTTCTTAAATCATGAGGGAAATTTCTTAGTACTATGCAGAAATGTTGGTTGAATAAATCCCTTTTAACGCAATTCACACAGCAAATGGCTAAATTTGTTCCCTTTTTCAGCCAAATATCCAATTTTAACCAAACGTCAAAATAATACACATTTTAGCGCAATCCACTCACCGCCCTGAGATTGTTTGAAGCGAATTGTCAAATTTAATATTACAGTTTACAGCGGTTACCAAAACAGTGTTGCCAGAAATACTTTAAGTTGCAGGTCTGTCAGATCGATTTTCTAATGGCCAGGCCAGAAATGCGAGTTCATGCAAAAATAGTTCAATTTTTGGTCTCAGTAAAATTTGCATTACATTTTTTTTTTTATTTTCAAATCTTTGAGGACTAGTTAGATGCGTTCTATTGGGCCCCAGTATCTATACTACTAAGTACTTGAACTTTTTACTTTTATACAGATGGATCCAAGACAAGTGATGGAGTTGGAAGTGATGTGTACTCAGAAAAGCTTAATCTAAGCATCTCATTCCGCCTCCCTAATCATTGTACCGTCCATAGAGAATATATAAAACCTAGAGTCACGACTTCGGGTGTTCGCTCTCTTTTTGCCTACAAGCTGCAATTTGGTCGTTTTGTACTAACCCAGTGAGAATGTGTTAGTTTTCCAATGCTTTTTAAATGAGAAACTGCACCCATACAATGCTCAGGCTGGAGTCGAGGTGGGTTTCATGGGCTCAGATTTCGAAAATAAGATTCCGTTGAGCTCAGCATTTTCAAAAAAAAAACTTAAACATACAAAAAAATGCATGTAATATGAAAAACAAATACGTTATATTGTTTCTTTGCACTTTTAACATATAATTGCACTATAATTTACCAATATTTGTATCAAAAATCTTAATAAATCTTTTAAAAAAAAGTCGTGCGTTTAGTCTCGTATTTGCTGTGGTGGAAGTCTTTCACTTTGGGTTTGTGCATCAGGAACAAATTTTTGTCACGGCTGAGTACTCACTCTTTTGTCACCTCTTACACAGGTTCACGGACACGAAAAGAAGAGAGGATTGTGAGAGTTCACCTCTTACACAGATTCACGGTCACGGACAAGAAAAAAAGAGAGGATTGTGAGAGTTCACCTCAGAAAAATTTTGAGGGTGCTTTCGGCAAGGGAGGAAAAGGTCGCGACTCTAGGTGTTTGTTCAAGAAATGAATGGATTGGGTGAAAACTTGTAAAAACTCAAAATTCGCTGGACTGTAAAATAAAATAAGTTTAAACGCTCGCACTTCGTGAAAAACAGTTAGTATTATAATTTATTTTAACCTCCATATAACCTTCCAATATACATAAATTTATTTACAAATTTACAATCATATACATCAATTAGTGTTCAAATGAATGCGTTCAAGGTCCAATCTGAAGGACAGCATCCAACACTAGGTATTATATATACTCTATGGTACCGTCTTCCAAGCAGCAATTTTAGCGATCAAAGAGGTTCTCTCCTGGCTAAGAGAAAACGTGATATCAACTTCGGATATCCGCATCTTCTCTGACAGTCAGCACAGAGGAGGTATACCTAGAGTCGCAACTCAAGGCATTTTACTCTCTTTCGACTAAAAAAATTAAATTTGATAAAATATACTACCCAATGAAAATGTATAGGCTTTTCAATGCATTTCAAATGGGAGGCCGAACCAATACATTTGCAATGGGTAGGCCTGTGTGCTGGGCTCAATAAGGTGAAAAGCCTAGGCTCAATTTTAAAAGCCTGCGCTAAAAATTCAAAGAATCGGTCCTCTCTTGGAGAAACTAGCGATTTTAACGACGAACCTTCTGCCATGGTATCTCA
>CAKKXW010000003.1:79591900-79608828 GCA_920937365.1 Sphaerophoria rueppellii
AAACCTTAACAATTTGAACAATAGTCCTTCGTGCCACACTGAGTCGAAGGCTTTTTCAACATCAAGTAACACTAAGCCAGTAGATTTCTGTTCAGAAAATGCATTTTTAATTTGTTGCGTGATTCTATCTACCTGATGAATTGTGCTGTGTTGTTTTCGAAAACCAAATTGTTGAGGAAGTAAAATACTTTTTTCATTTAAGACCTCCTCGATTTTTTCGCTTATTAGTTTTTCAAACAGTTTGCTTAAGGAGCTGAGCAAACTGATTGGTCTGTAATTAGAAGACACACTCGCAGAGCTTTCAGGCTTAAGAATAGGGATTATCTTAGCTTTTTTCCAACTTTTGGGAAAATATTGCATCTTAATGCAAGAATTGAATATAAAGAGAATAGCTTCTATTCCACGTTTGGGTAACTTTTTAAGATACAGATTTTTAATGTTATCTATAGGCCAGATGATTTACGAATGCTTAAATCAGATATCGAATCGCAAAGCATTTCAAATGAGATTAAGTTGTTACGGTCAACTTGTAATGGTGATGTGCTCAAATTTTCAATGGCGTCAGCAACCATTAATGAGGTGGCATTATCAGCCAGTCCATTTGAAACAATGTGATTGTTCTGAATTAGCAGAAAATATATCGGCTTTTTGGGAGTTTGTAAATGAAACGGATTGCAAATTATCTAGACAAGGAATGACCGTATACTTTTTTTTCATAATTTTGGCAATGTTCCAGAAGGGTCTACTGCTCTTATCAAGACCCTGCAGCTTGCGATTCCAACTTTGATTACGAAATATGTTTATTTCTCTTTTAATTTGTTCGTTAAGAAACTTTACATTTTGTTGATAAACGTCCAGTCTGTATCTTTGCCAATGTCTTCTTGAAGCATTACGTGTTTTAATCAAATTAATTATGTAGCTTGGGAGTTTTGTGTTATTAATGGCACACTTTAACTTTTTTGGAATTGACTGATGTACAGCATTTTCTATAATTGTTGTTAATTTTTCTGAACAAACGTCTACTTCAGAGTAGTCATTAACTGCACCAAAAAAGGCGGTTTGGTTGGAAAGACCTAAGGAAATAGCTCTACGATATATCTTCCAGTTAGCATTTTTGGTATCCAAAAAATAGTGTTCAGTTTTTTCTGATTTACGGTCAAAGAAGAGCTTCGGTCTGCAGTATATTTACTGCCACCAGGGACATCGTGCCTCATAAAACCTACTTATACAATCATCATAATCTTGTGAGTTTGGATTTTTTTTTTTTTCAAAATATACTTGGCAAAACCGAATGATGATGATATCAATAGATAAGATTGCATGGACAAATTACATTGTACTAACCGATTAAAAAAAAAAAAACTGAAGATAACAAACGGTTTGTCATTATCTTAATTCAAACGGAATTAAGTTGAGCTTCCAGAACGCTTTAGTCCCAATTACGATCAACAAATCATAAGTTCAATCGTTAAATATTTTTTATCATATACCTTAAGACGAACACTGTTTTTCTGGTACACGCCCTACGCGCCCTACAAAAACCGAAGAGGCATAAATAAATATTATTTAACAAAAACATTTTTTGTGCAGATGTGCATCAGAAACTGTACATTATTAAAATGTTCTGTACAGACAGTAAAACAGTAAATTAAAACTGAAAAATTGAGGTTATAAGAACAGAATAAATGGAAATATCAAATAACACTATAACTGTGGTGTCAAACAGCTGTTGTGTGCAGAGTGTGTTCGCGAACAAATGTGATTAAGAATCAACCCAAAACATTAAAGTGGGTTAACTCTGTTGTGCACATTTTAGAAATCCGTAGTGCGGGATTATTCATGAAGCATACTTGCTCAGCTGGTAAACGAGACAACTCGTATTCCGGAAATTGACGGCCAAGCTGAAAATACTCTTGACTTTTTCCTTACCTCTGACCCTGATAAATATACAATAAGTTAGTGTATTATCGCCTCTAGGCCGATCTGACAATTGTGTCATATCCGCAAATTTCTCGTGTCAAAAAATACCAGTTAAAGAAGGAGCTCCTAGGAGAACCGTTTGGCAGTACGAAAAAGCCGACTGGGACGGTCTCAATAACTTCCTTAGGATTTATAATTGATCACAATTTTAATTCTTCTGGGAATGAGAACTTTTATCCCGAACAGGGTTAAACGCATTGGACCCAAAGAGAACGCATGGTTTGATATGAGCTGTAAAGAGGTTATCAGGGTTGAAGAGGTAAGTTTCCGTTTTTGCAAAGCCAATCGTACTGAGGAAAACCGAAACAAGTTTAAGCAAGCCAGGAAGACCTGCAATGTCCATATTCGTCAGACCAAATTTTTACATGACCAAAAATTAAGCCAAAAATACTGCAATGTCCCAAGGGCAGTAAATATTCTTGGTCGTTTGTGAAAAATATGAAGAATTTTTCTTTCTTGGTCCCAACGCTCGTTTATGATGACACTCCAGTGGTTAGCTCTCTCCTGCAAGCTAAAATGTTTGCTAGGTAGTTCGCCTCCTACTCTTCGCTGCCAGATAGTGTGACTTCCCCAGTTCTTGAGCGCTTCAATGATTCACTGGAACAAATCTTAAAGAATTCAACATAAACAAATCCGATGGCCCGGATGGTATCCCCGCTATTGTTCTGAAGAGGTGTTCTTCCACGCTGGCAAAACCCTCGCGTAATTTTTCCATCTATCCTATTCTTCTGGGCTCGTTCCGAGCAGTTGGAAAACAGCATTTGTCCAGTCTATACCCGAAAAAGGCAAAGCCGTCTTCGACTTATTAGAGGCCCTGGGCATATTTTTATTCACAGTCACATTAAAATCACCGAAGCACAGGGAATAGTAGATGTTTTTAAGCAGCACTTCGCACAGCTGCTGAATGCGCATAATGTCGAGCGAGCTAATGACGAAAGAGAAGCAAGATCAGTTAATAAAGACCCAGTCCCAGCCCCCAGTTCAGAAGAGGTAGAAAGAGCCATCCAAAAGCTAAAAAAATAACAAGTCTGCCCGGTCGGATGGCGTACTTGCGGAACTCTTTAAATATTGAGGAGGTGTTTTGATGAACCGCATGCACCCGGTCATCACCAAAGAGTGGGAGGAAGAATGCATGCCCACTGACTGGTCGATAAGCTCCATATGCCCCATCTACAAAAAAGGCGATCCTATGTCATGCAGAAATTACCGTGGCATAACCCTGCTTAATGTTGCATACAAAATCCTATCCAACGTACTGTGTAAGCGTCTTAAACCTTTCTGCAACACAATAATCGGCAGGTACCAGTGTGAGTTAAGGAGTTCACCTACCTTGGAACAAATATCAATCCCACAAATGACACCTTAGTGGAGATCCGAAGAAGAATTACCCTAGCGAACCGCTGCTGCTTCGGTTTGGCCAAACAACTGGGTTCAAAACTTCTCACTCGAAAGACAAAGTGTCTGCTTTACAAAACTTTGATTTAACCAGTCCTACTTTATATTGAATTGATACTGGTCACTTTCGAGAGAAAAATTCTTCGACGGATTTTCGGTCCCGTATGCGAAGATGCCAAATGGAGAAGAAGGTTCAACCGAGAACTGTACTAGCTGTACCAAGATGTGGATGTAGTCCAGAAGGATTAGAAAAGACGACTACATTGGCTCGGCCACATCGAGCGAATGGAAGACAGCGGTCCAGCCATGAAATTCTTTTCATCCCAGCCCCCAGGTTCGAGACGACAAGGAAGACCGTACCCACGGTATAAGGACCAAGTGTGCGCTTGGTTTTGGTGACTGGAGAGTGCATGCGAGGGACCGTTCACGATGGAAGGTTACAGTATCTCAGGCTGAGTTCCTTCATGGATAGTGAGCCGGATAAGTAAATAAGTTCGTAATCTGGCAGGGACGAGGGGCCCCTATCTATCACGGGGCCCTGGGCACTTGCCCAGAGTGCCCAGTTGGAAAGAGGGGCTTGGAAAAAGGCGAATCGTTCTCTCCCTCGAATTATTGTCCGAATGCACTTACGTCCCTTCTTTCTAAGGTCATTGAACGCTGATAACTTATCAGCTTAAGAAATATATGATAAGCTCATTAAACTCTGACTTAAACAGCATTGTACAATTGGGAATAAAAACCACGTAGAGTTTAATCAAAGACCATATAACAAGCAAAGATGTCGCACGTAGAACAAAAATCTGTGCCTGCTTTTTTCCACCATCCCTTTTTTACAATGGGTCCAAAACATGAGTCTAGGAATTAGAAACATTTCACATGTTGTGGATACACACTGTGCGAAAAAGAGCGTTGCTATTTATACTGAAAAGGTAGAGGGAGAAACAATGTATTTCATGTTTATGAGTAGAAAAAACAACAACAAAACCTATGCCTTTTCAATGGGTCCAAAACATTGTTGTTTGTAATAATTTTATGAAGCAGAAGAGTGAAAAATGATTTTTTTGTCATATGCACAAGCAAGTTAGGTTGATCGTTGATGATCGAGTTAAATGAAAGAAGGGTGAGTTGATGTCCTACACATATACATTTGTGTATTCATATTGCCTTGGGGATTTTGTTTTTGTTAGCTGCGTAAAAAAATGCAAACCAGTTCTATTTATTTTTTTTATTGAAAGTTAAAAAAACCTTGAAAAGTGAGTTTTGATTATGTTCGTGAATAATGAGTTGTGGTAGTTTGAATAAATTGGGTATGGGTTTTGCTTTTGTTTTGTTTTTACTTCTTGGGGTTGGTTGTGATTTGAAAATCGTATTCAATCACATAATTTTAAATGTAGGTCAAGAAAAGATTGACTTATTGATGTGAGGATTTATTTATGCGTAAATTAAGTATTTTTGTAAATTTTTGATCTCTTAGTAAAGTCTTTTGGTTCTTTTTGTCTCGTTACTATTGAAGTCGGTAATGGATCAATTCAATGATTTAATTTTTACTTGCGCATATGGCAAGTATTGAATTCGTAAGAAAAAAGTTGAGATTTTGACAAATATGACATAACGATTTAAGAGAGGTCAAGAGAAGTGAATCCGCCGATTCCGTCAGTCTGTCTGGCTGTAAACGCACCTACAGCCTTAACCACTGGTCCGATTGACTTCAAACTTGAAAATTAGAGGTTTCAGGGAATTCGCGAGCGTCATTTTTTAATTTTTTTTAATGCCAAAATTTAGGGCAGCCATTATACAATATTCTTAAAAACAGCTCCTACGATTTTTTTTCAAACTTCCTCGAAATTACTGATGTATTTTATGAAAAAAGAATATATTTCAGTATTGCTGAGAAACGGTACTTTTCATAGAACGTTTTTTTTTAAGATCATGGTTTTTCTTTTTTGAAACTACGCATATATTTCTCAAATACAAATTTGTGTTCAAAAAATTTCAAATATTGTTTTGGTTTTTTGAAAAATATTTCAAAACTTTTTTTTCAAAATTCTGCATATCAAAAAGAAATCAATATTAAAAATCGAAATTTGTTTATATACCCAAATTAATTTTAAAACATTTTCGAGAAATTGTACATATGTATAAAAATTATTAATTTAAAAAAAAAAACCGCTCCAAGGATTTATTAGAAACAAATTTAAAAATCAACAATTTCTTAAGAAATTTTATGACATCGATTTCTTTCAGAACGAATCTATTTCAATATAAATTTTTATTTGTGAATTTTACCTGCACGTTTTTGTGTCCCAGTTTTTTTTATTTTTGTTTTAAGATTAAAATTTAGGGTAGCCACCATACCATTTGTTTGGCTAAAAACCAAAAATTTCAATTTTCTCCAAAACGGCTCCGATTTTTTTTTAAACTTCCTCGAGTTTTATTATTTTAAGCATGCATACATTTTATGTAAAAACAATTATTTGTATTGCTCCAAAACGGTGCCTCCCAAAGAACCGTTTTTTGTTATTAGATTTTCTCGAAAAATTAAAGTCCGATCAGCGTAAGTTTTTTTTTGAAAGTACGTATATATTGTTCAAATAATATTTTGAATTAAAAAAAAATTGGATTTTTAAAAATATTTAAAAAATTTTTTTTTTCAAAATTCTGAATCTCAAAAATAGATCATTTTTTAAAATCCAAATTGAAGTATAATATGCATACTTACATGGTCTTGAAAACTGCATACCCAAATTAATTTTAAGACATTTTTGAAAAATTGCATATATAAACAATTAATTTAAAAAAAAAAACGGCTCCGACGATTTTCAAAAAGAAAAATTCAATAAATCAAGAATAAGGTTTGAATTTTTTTTGGCATTTAAATTTTTGGAATTAAATGTATTTACGAGGTACATTTTCAAATTTTAGTTTTTTTCAATAAATTCTAATTAAATTTTTATTTATTGAGTTTTTTTTGTGAGTTCAGTGTAAGCTGTAAGTAAGAGTGTAATCAGAATTGCTTAAAGTACATATCTTATTTTAACACTACTTTTTGCAATTTTTGGAACATAAAAGTAATCATAAATATTTAGTTTTAGCATGCAGGAGCAAGTTCGTACGACCCAGTCGTGCACATTTTTTTGTTGTAAGCTTCAGCTTTTTTCTCCTTAAAAATATGAAAAAATGTTAAAAGTGAGCTTAGAAGGGAATTGAATGTACCTGCATATCCAACCTATTTTTCATACTGTTTTTTACTTGTAGGGTTTTAATTTGTATTCTTTTATAGGTTAATTTACGAAAACAGAATTGATGCGTTTTTTTTTTTTTTAAACATACCAACATCCGAGGTTAGCCTTTTTTTTGAATCGGCAAAAAGTGATGTCAAAGTTCAAATTCAGGCCTTACTGTAGTACAATTTTTTCTTAGAATATGACCAGGTATCAGATCCCAATGTATGGCAAACGATTAACCATTTTGTATTAATACAGGTGAAGGCTGGTAAGGACAGATTGAGATAGCGACATCCTATCATCAAAATAGCTGCTCGCTTCCTTGCATTAAGCATAAAATCACCACATTAAAAAATATGCCCATTACTGATTTGTTGGAAAAATTATTTTCTCGGACCCAGGTCATGCATTTTTTACATTTTGAAAATGTTAAGTTTTAAATTTTAATCTAAAAGCTCCATTTAAACCGTCTATTTTCTTGCAACCATTACATACAGATAGATATTATGTTGGTTTGTATGTACATATTTGAAAAATAAAAAGTGAAATAAATAGAATTTAAAATGTACCTACCCAATCACCTGTCTTCCTCATTTATCTAATTGATCCATTACTGACTTCTATGGTAGCAAACCAAAAAAAAAAATCAAATGACCTTATTGAGATCAAAAACTTACAATACATAGATATACCTACCCACTTAACTTACGTATAAATCAATCCTCACAAATCACAAAAATATATAATATACAATTTTTTTGACCTACATTGAAATTATGTGAATGAATATGATTTTCAAATCACAATTCACAACCAACCCCAAGAAGCAAAAACAAAAACAAAAGAAAAACTATAACAAGTCGCTGTCCAAAAACATTCATCAATTCAGATCAAAACTCACTTTTCAAAATTTTTTATCCTTCAAGAAAAAAAATAAACAAAACCCGTTCGCAATTTTTCTACGAAGCTTACAAAGACAAAATCACCTAGACGCAATATGAAATATGAATACACATGCAGGTGTAGGACATCAACTCACCCTTCTTTCATCACCTTCGATCATCAACTATCAAGATCAACCTAAATTGCTTGTGCATATGACAAAAAAATCATTTTTCTCTCTTCTGTTTCATAAAATTATTACAAATCTAGCAACAATGTTTTGGACCCATTGAAAAGGCATAGGTTTTGTTTTTTTTTCTACTCATAAACATGAAATACATTGTTTCTCCCTCTACCTTTTCAGTATAAATAGCAACGCTCTTTTTCGCACAGTGTGTATCCACAACATGTGAAATGTTTCTAATTCCTAGACTCATGTTTTGGACCCATTGTAAAAAGGGATGGTGGAAAAAAGCAGGCACAGATTTTTGTTCTACGTGCGAAATCTTTGCTTGTTATATGGTCTTTGGTTTAATGCTTCGAAAACTCAATGCTTGTATGTCTTGTATTTTTGAAGCGAGATATACCCCCCTTGCCCCTGTCCATGAGTGGCACATGCATCAGTGAAACCAACATCTCGAGATTCTCGGTTTGTATCTCACCGACCAACTTCTGTGGAATGATCACATATACGATGTCGCCAAAAATGCAGCAAGATGTTTAGGTTTTTTAAGACGATGCAAGAACTATTTTTCCCCTTCTGATCTGGCTACTATCTATAAAATATATATACGTCTAATGCTTGAGTACAACTCTCACGTTTGGGCTGGTGCTCCAGTAACGTACTTAAGTTTTTTGACAGTATCCAGAGCAGAACATTTAAGATGATTGGTGACTGTGCTGCAAACAATGTCGAAGTTCCTTCAACTGCAACAGTAGCACAGCTGAGAGAAATTTATATTATAACATCACAAGATGAACGTATTGCAAATTCCGAAAATTTCGAACATTCCGCAAATTTCGAAAATTCCGACAATTCCGAGAGTTCCGAACGTTCCGAACATTCCGAGCAACATTATTCCGTATCAATTGTTCAAGAAAATATTATGTTTCCGAGAGTTGGTACATCATTGGATGATGAAGAATTTCTCATTGAAAAAGAATTTCGCATCCTTGAGGAGAAAAAGAAGTTAATCGCCCTACGCAATAAATGAAAATTTTTAGATGAAGCAAGTGAACCAAGTAAAACAGTTGCACTGTCTGTCAAAGGCATTAAGCACTCGATTTCTGTCCAAACTGAATTTCTTTAGGAACAACGGAACGTTTGATTAAACTAATCGGACTGCCAGTATCGAAAAGAGAAGTTAATGTGTTACAATGTGAAACAGAACTCTAAGGCAGAAAAATAACACTTACATGATTTAATTCATCAAAATTTTGAGAAATTTCTTCTGAATTTTTATCAAGGCTACTTGCTGTCGATTATTTTGTGCAGGTTTTGGGCAATTTTGAATAACATGTTGAGTTGACCCACATCGGAAACATGAACCTCGTTCTCTTCTTGGCTCGGGACAGGATGAGGAATAGTGCCCAACTCCTGAACAATTGTAACAAAGACATTGTTTGAAATTGATATTCGACTTCGACTTAGTTGCACTTGTTGAGTTTGCAAAGGAAGTAGAAGGTTTACGAGCAACTGAATGAGTAGCATTTGTTTGAACGGATCTGATTTCACGTAGCTGAGAATAGCGATGAGTTTTTTCAGTTCATCAATGCTGCGAGCAGGGTACAAAAAGCCAAATTGTTTAAGCAATCAAGAAATCCATCGATAATAAACTGGATTATCTGCTGCTCATCAATACTTGCACGAGAGGCCAGCTCTTCCATCTTTAAAATATAACCCATTATTGATGATTTGGCTGAGCTGAAAGTAGTTTTTCGCATCTTATCAATTACTTCCGAAATTGAATAGCTGTGGTCAAAATTTGAAAGAAATTTTCCACGGAATTCATCGTAAGTCTTAGAATTATCAATTTTTAAAAACAATTCAGCAGCAGAATTTGGCCTCATAAGTCGCCGGATGGATTTCAGACGGAAAGAAGAATCACCATTATATGCATCGTATGAATCATCACCCGAATATTCAGGAATCGAGTGCTTAATGTATTTGAAAGACGGTGCAACTGTTTTACTCGGTTCACTTGCTTGATCTAACGATTTTAATTCATTGCGAAGAGTGATTAATTTCTTTTTCTCCTAAAGGATACGAATTTCTTTTTCAATGAGAAATTCTTCATCATCCAATGGTGTTACAACTCTCGGAAACATAATATTTTCTTGAACATTTGTACGAAATTATGTTGCTCGGAATGTTCAGAACGTTTGGAATTCCCGGAAATTTCGGAGTTTTCGAAGTTTGCGGAATGTTCGAAATTATCGGAATTTGCAATACGTTCATCTCAGCTGTGCAGTTGAAGGAACTTCGACATTGTTTGCAGCACACCATGCGAGTAATTCGTTTTTATTCGTACAAGGTGCCATAATACATGTATATTTTGTTTGGCTATCGTTTTTTTTTTTTTTTTTAAATATTATTGTTTAGTCTTCAGTCTTGGCTGATCCCACTTCTGAGTTGTAAAAGGTGCAATATCTTCAGAAATCAACCAATATAATTGATGTAGCTATGTTGTAATAAATGTTTTATTCTTTCGAGCTTTTGAATTATAATAAAATAAATTAAAATATCAAAATAAACAAGTTGTGAAAAGAACACTTGGAATTTAAATAAAGTACAAGGTATTGTTAAACTAAGTTTTCTTAAATATGGCTTTTTTGTTAGTGCCTTAAGTGCTCAATTTATTGTAATTTTTAAAAATTGCTTTAAATAAATTATAGTAGTAATGGTATAAAAAAAGCAAGAGTAGTGAATTCTTCGAGACCCGCAAATTTGGGACCCCACACACCAACCCCTTGCCGTCTGGTGAAGACCTAAATTCGGGTTACGCTCTGTATGAATTATCTTAACTCAACTCATGTTATAAAGCTGAAAATTTTGTTTGTTTGAACGTGTCAATCTCAGATTCGAATTGAACAATTCTTCTTGTACTGAACAGTTTTTCCGTTCTACAAAATGTGTGATGGAAAACGAATAATTTCTTTTATTTTCATAAACCCTTTCTTTAAATAATTGGAAAAGACAAATCTTTGTGAATAATTAACATTTATCTTTCTTTGTTTATATATTGTTTTTATTTAGCAAACAGAGTTTTAAGTTAAGGTATTAGTACATCCAGCCTTGTACCAATAAATTAGTGTCATTTATAAAAAAACACAAATACAACAACATATTCATCATCTTAATAATTATAACTAAACAAAACCGTTAATTTTTTAAAATTATTATTTGACAATGATAATACTTCCATGTTCCATCCTTCTTCTCCGTGTTGATCTGGTTATTTGATAGATAACGTATACATAGGTGCGTGCTTGTTTAAACTCTAGTTTAATTTATTTTGTTTATTAGTTTATTAATTAATTGAATGCAACTGTTGATGGGTTCATTTCAAGTCCAAATATTCCATGTCCAGGTTAATTGTTGGATAATTTTCCATTTGATTATCTTTACTTGTGTGATCTGAGTCCAAGACAGGCTTTAGATGTCGTTTAATTTTATTTTCAGATTCTTCGGAAGTTTTTTCAACGGATTTTTCCTCAGACTCCGCTGGGGAATAGTGAAAAATTATGCCTTTTCGAAAAGCATCTCGAAACTTCCTCTTCAGCCGCTGCTCTGATGCGTCGAAAAGTTCTTCATCTTCTTTGGGATGTCTTCTTTGGAAGTCGTGTGAATGTGTGGCTTCGTCGAGGTTTAGTCTTGTTTTCTAAAAATAAGAAAGAAATTTGAAACATTAGAGCAATAGTTGACGTTGTTTTTTCGAAAAATTAAGAAAGATTGAAGCACTCGTTATATATAATTAATTAATATACATTACAACCGAAAAAAATATTTTTGTTAAAATATAAACAACATATTCCTTTTCCAGGCGAAATCTGATCTTAATCAGTTCAGCGATATCCATTCCCTTACGGATGATTTTTGGAGTACAGACAGACACATTTTCGAATTTATGGAAAATGTATTGCGTGTGAGTGATCTAAAATGCAAGAATTGGAATTGAAAGAGAGGTATGAATGGATCTATAAAATCTTGAAGTTAAAAAAGAACCGTTATCAGATCCTATATTTCTATGAGGATGAATAATAAAAATCAGAGCCAAGGCCAAGTGAGTGAGTCTCAAATCTCATCAGTGATCGAATGAAAGGGTAAGTACTTTTGGATGATGGCAGTCGTTAGGTCACGTATCGTTTTACTCAGAGTGTACGACTTATCGTATACCTATCTTATAATCAGTAGTTAAACTCAGCAAAATTTACTTGTCAGTTCAGATATACAGTGCCTTGTATAAGTATAACCGCACCCGAAAAAATGAATTTAAAAGAAAACCTACAATAGGAGTGACTCCTTACTATTTTTTTATTGGGTTACATCACTGATGTAGCAAATTGAGAAGAAAATAAAGTACCGTTATTACCTCTCCTGGTGTTTAAAAATTAAAATCATATTTTAATGAATTGCAAAAAATGTTACCGCACAATGCAAATCTCTTTGAAGCTGCTTTCAGTCTTTTCAAATAAAAAACAACAATGCCACGCCACGTGGTACGCATTTAAGCGAAGTTGAAAAAGGCAAAATCTTGGCTTTTCGGTCAAGCGGCCTAAGTCCTAGGGCTATTGGAAGACGAATTTCACGATCGGATCGTGTCGTTCGAAATTTTTTAAAACATCCAGAATCTTATGGGGCAAAAATAAGACCCGGGCGTCCGCAGAAGCTGACACGTCGCGAGAAGAGGCGTTTAATCAATGCTGCATCCAATTCGGTGCATTCTTTGTCAGAATTTCGTAACGAATTTGGCTTAGGAGTTTCGGTTTCATCCGTTTCTCGTGCTTTAAAAAGCAGTGGAGTGATTGTTCGGGGGAAAATGGTGTCAGCTCCAAATTTAATAGCAGCCCACAAACAAAAAAGAATGGAATTTGCCCGCTTAAACATAAATCGGGATTGGAAAACCGTAAATGACTTTCTATTAATCTACACTAAAATCTCGTTATTCCAAGTGGCATACTGGAATGGGTGTTTGTGATTTGAGGAAAGAGAAAAAGTTTTTTTTCCAAGAGGAACTTTGGTGGTGGGAGCTGTATGGTTTGGGGGCGCCTTCTGCGAGTGTGGTAAGGTTGCACTTGCCTTCGCCTCTACCAGAATGAACAGTTCTGACTACACTTTGGTCCTTGAGGAGAATCTGGTACATATATTTAAGACGATTTCGCCGAGTTGAGCATGTCTTCCAGAAAGATAATGCCCCAATTCATGTAAGTCGTCACAGTTTGGATTGATTCGAATCGAAAAACATTGATTTGATGGAGTTGCCGTCACATTCTCCAGATTGCAACCCAATCGAAAATCTTTGGGGAAATTCCCTCGCAAATTTTATGCCCAATTTTGCTAGTGTTGCTGAGCTGCGAGAGGCAGTTGTGATAGAATGGAACGCTTTAGACGACTTCATATTGAAAAATCTAAGTAATAGTGTGCCAAAAAGAATTCTAAGATTGGTGGAAAATAGAGGCAATAAAATTGCATATTAATTTTTTTGTTAAAAATGAACTTAAAACAAAGAAAGAACAAAAAAACAATTAATGCGGTTTATTTTTGCAATACATTAAAATCTGTTTTTAATTTTTAAATACCAGGAAAGGAAATAACGGTATTTTATTTTCTTCTCAATTTGCTTGACCAGTGATGCAACTCAATATAAAAACAGTAAGGAGTCACTCCTATTATAGGTTTTCTTTTAAATGCATTTTCCCGGGTGCGGTTATACTTATGCAAGGCACTGTATTCTCACACAGATAGGAGAAATAGACGATAATGAGGAGCTTGTAGGAAGGAAAAGGAAACAACATAAGTTTTTTTTTTAACGGTCACATCGATAAAGGGTGGTTTCTTAAAGAAAATTTATTTTCTTTTTAACACTTTATAATTTGGTTAACTGTCAGTACCAACCTAAAGTCTATTAATATTTGATGGTTATGCGTTTTATTTTGCATTTTTATTGAAATGTTTTAATGGCTTTTTTATTTATTAATTTCAATACGTTAACGTGAAAAATGAAAAATGCTTACATGCTTATGGCTGGAAAACTCTAACACGGATTCAATAAAGGGTCCGCCAATTTTTTTTTTTTTATTTTTTAATGCCATAAAAAAAATACTTAATGTTTTCTCAAATTTTTTTTGGCACTTAACGCCGCCGTCCTGTTGAAACCAAATTTTGCCAATATCCTCCGCTTCAATTTTTGGGAACAAAAATTCGTTCAACATGGCCCGATAACGATCGCCATTGACTGTAATGGCCACTCATTCAACATTACCAAGATTTTAAAAGCAATGTCGCAATATTTCCCAGCGTTGTTCAAGCATAAACACAAACATATTCGTTCAGCGGAAGGATAAAACTAATTTTCTGTCAAATCAGACATGAGCTAAGTATTACCATTAATGAAATAAGCACTAGTTGAAAAAAACGTTATATGGCGGACTCTGTATAATTACAATTTCACTATTCATAAACATTATTAAGTTCATTCTTCAAAATGTCGACCCTTTTTTAACTCAATATTTTTGGAATTGTTCAAATCCGAAAAAAATACAACATTTCTGTTCTAATTAATTCTAAAAACTTCCGTTCGCATAGTCTTTAAAATTAATAAACATTGCAGACGTGGAAATCATTATATCATCGCTTGATTTCATACAGCCTGCGCGTACCCTCACTTGACAATTAAAATGGGGTAAAATTTGATGTTTTCCCGTTGGCTTACTTTTTTTTATAGTTTTGTGGCGTGGAAAACAAGTTAACATGCCTCAAAAATAATGCAATCATGACTACTTAATCCATCGAACGCAGAAGTTGCAGTTATCGGATCGACTGTTTTGAACGTAAGAAAGAACTATGCAGAAATCGAAATATAAAAGACTCAGGAAAGAAGAGAAGGTTTTTCAGTGGTGTTCACATTACGCCACATCAAAAAGAAAAACAATTTAAAATGTCGAATCACAGCAGTGTCAAACAGCTGTTGGCGAAGAATTAAAAAGGGCGCTCTTTTTTCACAATTCTATTTTAAGTTCTACTCCTGTGGTCCACATGACTAATTTCCTAGAGGAGAAAAATTAAAAATAAGTGTACCCGCTAAAACTCGTTTTCAATAAATCATTTTTTTTTTACAAATAATAAAGTTCTAACAGTGATAAATAAGACGTTTCGATTTATTATTTCAATTTTTCAAAGGAGCCGAAAAATGTAACTGTAGCTGAAAGTGAAGAAGAACATTTCTAGAAATTAAATATTATTTAGTGAAAAACCAACGCAAATATTAGGCGTTATTGAGAAATGCCAAGATAGCAAAGTGTTAAACAGCTGTTGTGTGCAGGGTGTAAAACAAATCACACCAAAAACGTAAACGTAAAAAAAGAACCATGTTCTCCCGTACAAAAATTCTGCCTAACAAATCAGCCACAAAAAGTAATAAGTAATGAGATCTTAAAGAATGCCAAGTTCTAAGATTCACCAAATACTCGTAGGTGCATTGCAAATGTTTTAAGTGGACTTACATCGAATCAACTATTAGTTTTGAAAGAAACTTGTAAACTAATGTAAATTAGTTAATTTTTGTTTACTTAGAAAGTTTTCCAAACTTTTTTAATATTAGGTTACTAAAAGAAAACCTGCCAAGTAAGAAAAATTAACTAATTCACGTAAGTTTATAAGTTTCTTTCAAATGTTTCTTTTAATGTAAGCGGCTACCACACCCCCTAATTGAAAAATTTCAAATTTTCGATTTTTTCCTTTGTATGTACCGCATGACCTATCACTGTGCCAAATTTCAACTTTCTAGGGCAACGAGAAGTGCTTCATAATTTTGATGATCAGTCAGTCAGTCAGTCAGTTACGGTTTTCGTGATTTTTGGAACATTGTATCTTAGAAACTGCTTGTGCTAAATATCTGAAATTATTGAGGTACTTCTTCCTGACTAGCTTAACGAATATTGTGAGTTTGAAACTTTTGGCTTCTTTGGTATAGAAGTAAGAGGGGTGTGGATAATGTCCTGAGTTGTTTCCTGTAAATAAGTGTGTACTGCCAAAGTTGCTAGAGAACTTGGCTGGGCACTACCGTACCCCTTGATAAATTGTCAATCGAATTCCGATAGCTGGGTCGACTAGTATTGGTAATTGGAAGAGATCCAATCGTCGTTACTTGAGTTTGTTTGCTTTTATTGAGTCTTAGAAAGGAACGGCAGTATTTACTTGATGAACCCAATCGTAGTTCCTGGGCGAAACGCATTGGAAGAGAGTTATTCAAATAATAATAATAACAATAATAATAATGGACATTCAACGATTAATAACTCGGTCTGAGTAAAAAACAGTTACAATTGAGGAAGTCTAAAAGGTTATAAGAGTTGATCAAACGTGGAGGATCTTCGCATTAGAAAGGTGTTATCACAGGAGGCAGCAATGAGTGGGTTCTAACATTGTTGAGTGCATCTCAAAAGCTATTATCGTTTATCTTACAGAATCAGTTATCAAAATATCAATGTGGTTGCAGGCCAGACAAATCATATCATATGTCTATAGACTTTAAATCCGCTTCAGCCGGGGTAGAACTATAAAAGGATAAAGAGACCAACCTTCCTTGAGTCAGTATGAGCATACAGTTAAGATATTGAGAATGTTTAAAAACCTACAATTTTAATATTTCAATTTTATTGTTAAAAGGCTATTAAAATATAAGATAAGTTGTTGGCTCCAACTTTAACTTCATAATTCATATTCCTTAAGGACTTATTAAGGCTTAGTCACCCACACAATAACATGTTTATCTTTTCTTAAGACTTCGTATTACGTAGGTCTAATAACTTTCATACATTTAAATCACCAATCTACATCTACATATCCTTGTTGAAATCACGCTTTACATTCATAAATTACAACCATAGAGAACTGTTTTCAAATTTCGGTTTCTAATAATATTCAGAGAAAACACATGTTCCATGTGATAAATTAAGATCCGGTTAGTAAATGTTTCCCTAATTTGTCATTTATAAGATAAGTTGACCCGCTGGCGCTGGTTAAGTATTGCTATATTTAAAAGTAATAAATCCTCAAAAGTTTTAAGCCTTAATGCTTGTTAACAGCGAAGTAAAACAAAAAATTTGGTTTCAGTTGTTTAAATATCAGTTCCCAATGTGAGTAATTGATGAAGGCAATCTAAATAAAACTAAAAACATAACAATAAATAGTAAACTCACCCTTCCTAGAAACATATTAAGAAGTTC
>CAKKXW010000003.1:79609328-79621748 GCA_920937365.1 Sphaerophoria rueppellii
ATGCAAGTGTTTAACGATAAAACTGTTCTTTAGCTGACTAAAATTGACTGAAACGTCATTTTAAGCTAGTATCACACTAAATTCTCTTAAAATTGTTCATTAGCGGACTATAATTTTGCGCCAGAGTGGCGAGAAAGCTCTTGAAGAGCCAAGGCCTAAGTGGCTTACTCTCAACAATTCTCTGGGTGCTTGTGAGGGGACCTATAATTTAACGCCGCGCCGATTCCGAACGGCAAAGTTGAGAAGCAATTTTTCATGACAGATGATACTTTTGGAAGTTTTGTCAGTTCTGCCAGTGAAATAAAACCTATGGGCACGAGTAGGACTCGAACCCACAACGTTCTGCTAAATAGCCAACTCACCTAACCACTAAGCTACGGACACTACAACAGCGAAGTTAGAAAAGAAATATTAAATTTTTCTTTTTTATGAAAAAAAGCACAGTGAGATAGTTAACAGAAGAGATTGTTATGCGGTTCGGTTTCGGCCGCAGTTGACAATTTCAAATTTTGCCCAAACCAAAGTCAAACTACCGTGCACGTCTATCCATTAGTGTGTTGAAGAAGCGTCCCAGAAGCCTGACAATAATCGTTGAGAATCGCGTACCTTCACTTGACAATTAAACTGTGGTTAAAATTTGTTATTTTCCCGTTCGCTTACTTTTTTCGTAGTTTTGATTTTCTGTGGGAGAGTCTTACCCCCACTCATTTAAACGAATTTTAGTGCAGAAAGTATGCGAACGGACTTAAAATTGAATATGGAAAACATGAAAACCTTTTTTACTTTTGGCTTGTAACATTTAAAGCCGTTTTCTTCACTCGAATTTGAAGTCAACTTGAGGATATTTTTCTCATCTTCTGATTTTATATTTCTTCGTTCAAAGTTGAACATTTCAACTTTCGATTCTCAACTCTCAATTTACTCAACTTCTGATTTCATCAACTTCCGGAAAAAGTAGAAGTTGAGAGGCAAACGTGAGAGTTTTCTTTCAAATTCAAATTTTCAAAAAAATGCATAATTATCTCCTGTCAAAAATTATTTTCATTATGAATCAAAATTATTTGCAGCCTAGAATTTTTCGGGAAAACTAGTATTTTGCAGCATTTACCATTAGCAAGTTTATACGAGTGTTCGCGAAGAATTACAAAGGGCGCCCTTTGTTCACAATTTTATTTAGAGTTCGACGCCTATGGTCCACACGACTAACTTTTCACAGAGGAAAAAATTAAAATTAAATGTACCCGCTAAAACTCGTTTTCAATAAATCATTTCTTTTTTTTACAAATAATAAAGTTCTAACAGTGATAATTTTCGATTTATTGTTTCGATTTCTCAAAGGAGACGAAAAATTAAAGTGTAGCTTAAAGCGATTCGCAACTAATGAAGAAGAACATTTCTAGAAATTGAATGTCATTAAATGAAGAACCAACACAAAATATTAGGCTTTATTGTTAAATGCCAAGATAGCAAATTTTTATAAACTAGACTAAAAATACAATAATTAATGAACCTGTTATGTTAAAAATGGAATTAAGAAAAAATATTTCGCTCTCTTTGCACAAAATTTAATTTTTATTGATTTGCTAATTAAACTACTCGTTACTTTTCTGTTATCAACCCTTTTAGTTGTTAAAAGTAATCTATTAAGCTTTGTAATAAATAATAATTTCGTGAGGATTTTTTAAAGATACTTTCCTATAAAAATACATGGAATATTTTGTTTCATATAAATAGAGTGGCGCAACAGCTCTTGAAGACCCAAGGCCTAAGTGGCTTACTCTCATCAACAATTCTCTGGGTGCGTGTGAAGAATTGAGGGAACCTACAATTTAACGCCGATTCCGAACGGCAAAGTTGAGAAGCATTTTTTCATAACAGATGATACTCTTGGAAATTTTGTGAGTTCTTCGTAAGAGGCAGTGTCCGTGAAAGATGAAATAAAATTTTGGGCACGAGTAGGATTCGAACCCACGACGTTCTGCTTAGCAGCCAACTCACCATGCATATCGGTTTAAATATAGCGAATGCTATAAGTCTATTTGACGTAAAGCAAATATTTTCCAACGCAAACGTTCTTCTGCACTCTGGGATGTCAAAGTTCGTCGAAAGTAGGGCATTGTAAAGGGTTTTTCAATAGGGACGCTACAAAAGTAGACCGATAGGGACAGCAAACGACGCCATACTTTTTCCCGTTCTCTTGACATTTCTCAGTAAGGTTTGCCATTTCATCGTGGAAAGGTATACGATCCTACAACAAGTCCAGTGGAAAAATTTTGAATCCTCACAAGATCAAATAGACGCAAGAACTGAAGCCGCTTGATCACTAGAAGCGTCGTATATTCGTGAATTGGGCTGAGCAACAACTTGAAAATGATCCGGATTTTCATCGAAAAATCATTTTCAGCGATGAGGCTCATTTCTGGCTGGATGGCTTCGTCAATAAGCAAAATATGCGTTATTGGTCAGGCAGCAATCCATATGTGCTTCACAAGGCACCATTACATCCCGAAAAAATCACTGTTTGGTGCGGTTTACATGCTTGCGGTGTCATTGGGCCGTACTTCTTCCGTGATGATCAAGACCGGCACGTTACTGTGAATGAGAATCGCTACCGCTCAATGCTAACCGATTATTTTTGGAATGAATTGGATGATATGGACTTGAACGATATGTGGTTTCAACAGGACGGTGCCACATGTCACACAGCGGGCCAAACAATCGAATTATTGAGAACGAAGTTCGATGAGCGCATTATCTCCAGAAATGTACCTGTGAATTGGAATATGGTTTATGCCAACAAGCCAGCGACGATTGATGAACTTCGTACGAATATCGAACGTGAAATTGCAGCAGTATCGGCCGAGTTATGCTTGTAAACCGTCGAAAATTGGGTTCAGCGTTTAGACTATTGCAAGCGTGCCCGTAGTGGCCATGCAAAAAAAATTGCATCAAATGTACTTCCACAGGAATAAAGAATTTTATTGATATCCAAAACCATTTTTGCTTTATTTAAGAAAACTTTTGTAGCGTCCGTATTGAAAAACCTTTTATAAGCTCAAGAATTCGAAGTGAGTTCGATTGTCACACCCCAAATTGATTCTCTTTTGGGCAAATTTTTTTTCCGCTCGCTTTGCTCGCAATCAAACCAAATCGATCTTGAGTCTTTCTCATCGGCCTCATCCTCAATCGAAATAGAAAAAGATGCTCAGAATGAATCATTGAAATGCAGCATCTGCTAATTTTCTATGCATTACAGGATGTGTAATTGTGTAGTGGTTACTTTTTCAAATAGAACGAAACAGCAACAGCTTAAAAATTGTATTTGCTCGACAACTTAAATAAGCTTTGATATTAATCTCTCAGAGTGTTGAGAACTGAATTCGGTATGACTAAGTTTCTGAATGTTTTCGGCCATGCAATAAAAAAAAGAAAAATCAGAGTCTTAAAAACTCAATTTCTGAATGACTATATGAAATTTATTTTAATTTTACAAATAACATTGATCAGTACCTGAATTCTTATTTAATTTTATTCTCGGTTAAAACAGCAGTTCGAAGGGAACTAGAACCACTAATTGTTTAAAGAATTTAATTCTCACCGTACATGGGAACTAATCACAATTTACAAAATGGACCAAATCCTCACTTAGTGGAAACTAAATCCCTCAGTGGAGTTATTTCCTGAGAAATGGGTCAAAAGTCCTTAACGGACTTATGACTTTCGAACTTATGACTTACTTATGACTGAGCCCTATCAAGATCGTTTATCAAAATATCAATGTGGTTGCAGGCCAGGCAAATCATATTTTAATCAGACTAAGTGTAGAATATAACTTTCCAACATACCATAAATGTCTATAGACTTTAAATCCGCTCAAACCGGGGTAGAACTATAAAAGGCTAAAGACCGACCTTCAATTATCTTGAGATAATATGAGCATACGGTTAAAATATATAATAAATAGTAAGTTTATAAACTTACAATTACAATAACAATATGTATTTTAATTTTAATGTTAAAAGGCCATTAAAATATGCGATTAGTTGTTGACTCTAACTTTAACTTCATAATTCATATTCCTTAAGGACTTATTAAGGTTTAGTCACCCACGCAATAACATGTTTATCTTTTCTTAAGACTTCGTATTACGTACAAGTCAAATAACTTACATAAATTTAAATCACGAATCTACATCTACGTATCCTTGTTGAAATTACGCTTTTAAATCCATAAATTACAACCATAAAGAACTATTTTAAAATTTCGTTTTCTAATAACATTCAGAGAAAAAACATGTTCCATGTGATAAATTAAGATCCGGTTAGTAAATGTTTCCCTAACTTGTCATGAAAAACCACTGGCGCTGGTTAAATATTACTATATTTAAAACTAATAAATTTTCCAAAAGTTTCAAGTATAATGCTTGTTAACAGCGAAGTAAAACAAAAAAATTGGTTTCAGTTGTTTAAATATCAGTTCCCAATGTGAGTAATTGATGAAGGCAATCTAAATAAAACTAAAAACATAACAATAAATAGTAAACTCACCCTTCCTAGAAACATATTAAGAAGTTCACTTGGGTCTATATCTCTTTTGCCTTGTGACTGTTGACTTTCACTGCCATCTATTGAGCGGTATATTTTCCCGGTGGATCTTTTGCCATGTGCTAAATTATTTCAGAAGAAATACAAATAATTAAATATTCCCAAGGGATTGGAAAAAAAGAAAACTTTAATGATTTTACCTCCCCAGCATGAGTGACCATATTCCAGGCAGGAACCTGTAGGAAAAACAAGAAAGAAGAAAGGATGCAAATTGCAATTAATTACATTTTGTTTACTATTGTGTGTTGTGTTGCGTAGAATAACCGGGAGACCTTAAGGTTACACATAAATTTTAATAAACGACGAAAATACGTAAGGCGTATGTTAATAAATCTTTTTACACAAGGACGTTTAGAGATCCTATGCATTTTCTAATAACAAAAAAGAAAGCGTTAAAAAAAATTTGATTATTGTTCGTAGTTTCTTTTCGGCAGTTATTTTGAAAACTCCGATGAGTTAAGTCTTAAGTAAACCGATAGTGATCTGCGGTACTATAAGGAATGCAAATGCAAGTGAATTTTGCACTTTAAATCTTAATTAATTTTGTTTATAGGGAATTAAATAAAATACTACAGATTTTCGTTTAAAATTCACACGAATTTTAAACTAAAACTTTGTATTTTATTGCTTTCCCTATAGCATTTACAATTTGGGACTGCAACTGACTGATTTCATTTTCAATTCACAAAAGAGCAATGTGGAATAATTTGAACGATGACTTGTTTTGCTTCGTTCTCCGTAGTTTTCCGCGTATATGATATCTCATAAAAATTCTGAATTTGAAATAGGGTGTGGCGTTATTCAGCCCTGTTAGATAAATTGAAAAAGGCGTACCAGATTTCAATCTTCTCAATTCTCATAATTTTGAGTAAAGAAAACGACAAAAGGAGTAGATTGTCTTGAAAAAACGAAGGATTTTTTTTAATGGGAAAGTATTTTGCGGGATGTCGTTATGCGGAATTTTAATTTCAGTCCTTAAACTTCAATCAAAGAGATAGTTTCTCCGTTTGTATCGGACGCCGGAATCTTCTAATGTTCAGTACTATTCTAACAAGGTTCTATACAACGATGGTATTTGGAGTAACAGAATAAAAAAAAAGAAAATAAATAGAATAGCGTGACAGCTCTTGAAGAGCCAATGTCTAAGTGGCTTACTCTCATGAACAATTCTCTGGGTGCGTGTGAAGAATTGAGGGGACCTACAATTTAACACCGATTCTGAACGGCAAAGTTGAGAAGCACTTTTTCATGAAAGATTGATACTCTTGGAAGTTTTTTCAGTTCTTCGCAAGTGCCCGTGAAAGATGAAATAAAAAATATGGGTATGAGTAGGACTCGAACTCGGAACGACAACGGATTGAATCTGGAATGTAAGAACACTCATCACTCCAGGTGCAACTCAGAAACTTGAATCTGCCCTCTCACAGTATAAGGCAGACATTACTGCGATCCAGGAAATACGATGTATAGGATCAGGGATAATGAAAAGGAAAAACTGCGACATTTATTACAGTTGGCATCAAAGAATGCATATATTTGGATACGGATTCGTCGTGGGAAATCGGCTTGGATCGAAAGTCATGGATTTGAAGCCAAATAGTGATCGCCTGGCTGTAATCCGTATCAAGGCCACATTATACAAAACATGAGTATAATATGTGCACACGACCCTACCGATGATGCCGAGGAGTCAAGCAAGGAGGATTTTTACGACCTCCTACGTAGTTTGTCCAAGGTAGGACGTCAAAATCGTACGATTTCAATGCAAAAATCAGGAAGGAAGACATCTTTGGCGGATTAGTTTTAAAGCACAGCCTCCAGCAAGTAACAACAGATAACGGCTTCCGACTAATCGACTTTGCTGCTACGGTGATCAGTAGCACTAGGTTTCCAAGACGAAAGATCTACACAGCAACCTGGCGATCTCCGGATGGTCAAACCACCAACCATATCGACCATGTGCTAATCGGCGCAAGGTACGAATCCAACATCTTAAACGTTCACACTTTCCAAGGAGCAAATGTCGGCTCTGACAATTTTCTGGTAGTGGCTAAGTTTAGAGCTCGACTATCAAACGACAAAAAAAAAACACGTGCAGCCCCCAGAAAGAAGTTCAACATCGGCTGACTTGGTACTCCGGATAATGCCAGAGACTACAGTGAGCGCCTAAGTGAGCGACTCTCGGCCGTCCTCCCAAATACCACAGATGTCAACACCTCGTGGAACCAATATCGCGAAATAATAAAAAATGTACCCGAGACCACCATAGGTTACCAGCCACCCCCGAAAAAGAACCCGTGGTATGATGATGAGTGCGCGTTATTGAAAAGAGAGACGGAAATTGCAGATGCTGGAACGGAAAACAAGAGAAAAAGACCCTTCGAAGGAAAAAAAGAGCATCAGCAGTTTCTCAGCTCAAAGAGTTTCGGGCCAAGAACAACACCCGGCATTTCTTTAAAAGGTCGAAGCAATTAGCTTCTGGTTTCACAGGCTCTGGGACACAGGCTCTTCGAAACAGTGAAGGAAACTTAGTCACCGTAGTAGACTCCAAAGTGGCGCTACAGCTCTTGAAGAGCCAAGGCCTAAGTGGCTTGCTCTCATCAACAATTCTCTGGGTGTGTGTGAAGAATTGATTGAGGGGACCTACAATTTACCGCCGATTCCGAACGGCAAAGTTGAGAAGCACTTTTTCATGAGCGATGATACTCTTGGAAGTTCTGCCAGTTCTTCGCAAGAGGCAGTGCCCGTGAAAGATGAAATAAAAACTATGGGCACGAGTAGGACCCGAACCCACGACTTTCTGCTTAGCAGCCAACGCACCTTACCACTAAGCTACGGACATATATTCTATATGTCGCAAGTAAAAATCAATTTTGATCGCTTATTCTAATTGTTGCTTATTCTATGTCCCAATAAACTACCCCGACAACAGTTTTCATGCGAATCACCCAGATAAATATTTTTTTTTTCGTTCTAGGTAAAGCTAAGCCAAAAACGGTGGAACTTGTTTCTTAGCTTTCAATAAGCAATTGCTTCAAATTTTGCAGGAAAGCCTTTGTATTCAATCTTCCAGTTACATCCTCTGGTACGTTATAATTTATTATTTTGTTTACTTTTTCTAATACATAACAGAGTTTTGAGTGCGCTCAATTTTTCAATATAAAATTTGACAAAAGAAGGGTTAGTAATACGAGTGATAAAATGTTTTTTAAATAAGAAATAATTTGACGCGGCATAAAGGTCGGTGTAAGTGCTCAGATAAGTTTTAACTATTCCGAGTTTGAAACGAGTATTAAGCCTAATTTCTTGACAAAGTTCTAGCCCTTAGAACTCGGTTCAGTAAAATCTTAGAACTCATTTGAGTTCTCAGTCTTTTATTCACCAAGTTCTTACGCGTCAGAACTTTGATTTAGAACTTTGTTATAGTTAGAACTTCGATAAAATAAGATCCTCGAATTCGGGGGTCTAGTGCCTTAGAACTTACAATTTTATTACAATTTCTTTTTTTCAACGAGCGAATTGAATTGAATTTATTATAATTTTTGGAAAATAAAAAAGAGCATATATGTATAATAAGAAAAGAATGGGTGAAGATAAATTAAAATGGGTCTAATTTTTTTATGATTTAGTATTTTATGGACGATGAACTTTAGTACCTACGTTGCGAACGTTTTCCTGGAAGAACGGTGTATTTATCGAATCCGAATACATGCCACAGTTAATACCTGCACCGAACGTTACGATCATTTTCGTCTCTTTCGTCCAGAGTATATCTAACAATGAGTAGGTAAACTCTTTCGCAACTAACAAAGCGTACGCTTCAACCTTAACAAAAGATCTTTAATCCACAACAACCGTAAAAATTGAAATGAATTTACTAAGCATATGACGTACGTGAAGATACAATCGCCGCGCCGCGGGGTGGAGAATTGGTGAGTTTTGAAAGTGACTGTGTTAATGTTAATGGCGACGCCTTACAAGGCAAACAACTACAATATTGGAATATTGCCAATAATCAACGGCCGCATATGATTCCAAGAATCCTCACGATCAGGAGCGTTTGTGAAGGGTTATGCTTAGCAAATGGCCATAATATTTTTTTTAATCTGAAGTATATTTCGTAGCCTGTGGCGACAGCTAAAAGAATGCCAAAGCTAGTGCTAGCCACTCATCATCAACAATTCTCTGAGGGCATGTCAAGGATTGAGGGGACCTAAAATTAAACGCCAGTTCCGAACCGCTGAGTCACTTTTTTTCTTGATAGTTTATAGGTACGAGTAAGATTTAAACCCCACATTCTGCTTAACAATCAACGCACATAAACATCACGTCACGGGCTTCACAAAAAATAAACATAGATACACACATACAAAAACAACTATAGGTACACACATACAAAATAATAACATAAGCGCAAAAAGTCAGAAATTATTTCTATTTAGTTTCGAATTGAAAGAAATGCCTGTCAAAAAATACATTCCAGAACAAGGTTCTAAAAATAACAAGTTTTAAGCGCTTGGAACTCAATGATGATTTTATATCGAGTTCTAGAGAAGTGAAGAAATGCCCGAGTTCCAAGTAATTTAAAAACTAAGTTCTAAAGTTAAATCGAGATTCACTGGATCGAGTTTTAAAGGGAATTTAGAACTTTGTGAAGAAATTGGGCGTTAGTGAAATCTAATAAATAAGGCTGTTTTAATTTTGACGTGTTCTATCCCAAAAATGCCCACTTTGAAAGCGCAAACTTAAGTTATTTTATTACAACTGAGGTTGGCTGATACATGTAAAAATTGCAGACGAAGAACCGTGAATCGAGGGCTCGTTTAAGGCTGATTCACAAAGACACCTTAGCTTCGGCTTCGTCTGCGTTACGATGCACCCACTTTGCGTTTGCTATGAATGACAGTTCTCCCTCCATCACAGCATTTTCCCTCCAAAACAGCTTTGCCACTTTACTCTTTTCGTTTTTTGAAAAACTTTGAAAATCTACTACCTTCCTCGCACCATCAAGGATTTTCTTAAAATCTACTTCACTCAGAAAAAAATTAATTCGATTTTACTTGGTATTTCCAAATGCGTTACGATTAACTCATAAAGATATAATTTTATACCTACAGTTGACATTCCTTCATCATACATGAGCATATGATGAACATATGCAATAAAGTTTCTATCGTTATATGCGAAAAATAAGCGGACACAGTTTACAAACACGAAATGTCGACCCATACAAATACGCAAAGTATGAGTTACGTGCTTGTATTGAATTATTTAATATTTCAGGCTGCGTGGGACTTGCGTTGAAATGTTGGTTAACTTTAACCACTAATGTTATATTTAAGCCTGCTATTTAATATTTAACACATTTTATCCACCATGTAGTGTCAAAATTAAATCGAACATTTTACACAATTCGGACACAATTCTATATGAACTTTTGATAATAACTGTTTGTCCCTCTGTGTGTCAATGTATCCAAGGCCAATATAATACACACTACATATTTTAAATCTAATTCGCTTTTTCTCAATCTTCTTCGCTTTATTCCCAAATCTACTTCGATTCCTTTTTTTTTTTCAAGTGGTAACGCTGCTCCAAAAAAAACTGTCCTGCTAGTTCAGCATATTTTAACTAGAGCCTCCGTTTGGAGTTACATAACGTACGAAAGGTGAGGTCGAAGCGACATTGTGATAGCAAGCATTGAATTCCTATAGCTGAACTCGTAAACGTCAGGCATAGCTGAAGCTGAAGCGTCTTTGTGATTCAGCCTTTAGAGTGGAAACTTTCTTGCACAAGAAAAAGCAGTATTAGAAAGAATCCGAAGTGGAGGCAAGAAGTAGGTGATTTAAATCAAGATAATGATAATTCGGTGAGTGCTTCTGAGCCTAGGCTGGCTTTTTTATAACTGGCAATCTATGTGTACGAATTTCAATTTTACAAAATTGTGGCCTTAGATATTTGTGAAAGACGCATTAATGCATTTTAACTTCATTTCCATTGTTCTTGTACTGTGACTTAAAAATAGATAAATAATTCATGCTTTCTGTATGCAATGTAGGTATTCTCTTATGAAACCTAAGCTTTTTCTTAATGTACTAATGTATAATCATAGGATATTCAATTTGTTTTTACAATTATTTTTGTAAACATAAGCTTTTAATATTGAAAATTTAATATAAATCTTTCGTTTACAAAAAGGAAACATGCTCCATGGATACCTTTCCAAAAAATTTCATTATAAACCTCTGCGGTACAAGGTTCAAAATGCAGTCTAAGACCACAGAGATAATTACAATATAAAAATCTTTACCCAAAATATTTGTACCAAGAATTTTATATGAACATAGAGAAGTTTTATTAACCAAAATATTTCTTTAAGTTAATTTCTTTCGAACATGGATGAATTAAAAATGCAATCTTCATTAAAAACTTCTATCTTCTGTGATTTTTTTTTTTGACTCCTGCCAACGCATTTTGTTCAGTGTCATGTCCTTTTAGAAAATATCTCTGTTATGAAAAGAATAATAAGGAAGAAAAATGTTCTTGTTTGTTATAGGATACCTACTCTACACAGACAACGTCATCAAAGCAATGTTAGCGAGTACCGAGTGCGAAAAAAAGAGTTATTATGATAAATAGTACTATTAGGATAATCATGTGAGTAGTTTCACACACTTTCACACATAGTCAAATGCTTATCCAGAATGTTGTGTACATGTATTTAGGACATGCTTTATTTTCGAAACTGTCATATAGACCTGGTTGAGTTTGTGTTTAAGTAAATTTATTAATATTTGAACGCAACAGTTCCTGGACTGGCATTGGGTTAATATTTTCTTGTTATTATTTAACAATGAAATTCTCAACACCTGATCCTTATCCAATAGCTTTATTTTCTAGACTTGGATTTATCAATTTTTAAGGATTGCTATATATTTTTTTTCATTTTGGTCCTTGTGGAATGATGTTAAAATCCTTATGAACTGAAATTATATTTCTTTGGGATGTTCACATTTTGGGAAACGTTTGTTCGAATATGGACACGTTTCCAATGGCTATTGTTTATTTTTTTTTCTTGGAAAACATAAAAAAAATAATTGACCAGACGAGCAGTTTGTGTGTGTGTGTGGAATTTTCTTTACTTTGACCTAAACACAAGTCTTAGAAATCAAAGGGCGTTGATTTCAGAGGACAAGGTATGTAAAAAGAGTTTATCGTGATTAATTTGTATTTGGTGGGTGAGGGTATTTGAGGTTAAATGCTATTAGTTGAAATATATGATAAGAGAGTAAATTTTTTAAATATAAGTGCAAAACTGTTAAATACTTTTGTCATTTTAATCTGACTTGTATTTGTTTCAAACCAAAGCCGCTGGAGTAGATGGACTAGCTGCTGAGTTGTTCAAAGCAGCAGGCGACGAGCTAGATAGGAGCATGCACCAAATCATCTGTAAGATATGGTCAGAGGAATGCATGTCCGATGAATGGAACCTCAGCATTGTTTGCCCGATCCTGAAAAAGGGAGAACCTCTAAACTGCGCCAACTAAAGAGGAATAAGTCTACTAAACATCGCCTACAAGATCCTCTCTGCCGTAATATGTGAACGTCTGAAGCCTTTCGTCAACAATCTGATTGGTCCTTATCAATGTGGCTTCAGGCCAGGAAAGTCAACCATCGACCAAATTTTCACGTTGCGGCAGATCCTGGAAAAGACCTATGAACTCCAAATCGATACCCACCACCTTTTCATCGATTTTAAGGCCGCGTATGACAGCATCTACAGAGACGAACTGTACAAAGCTATGGCTAGTTTTGG
>CAKKXW010000003.1:79624716-79649738 GCA_920937365.1 Sphaerophoria rueppellii
GCACTTACGCAGTCACTAGAGAGATAGTGGTTAGTAAGAATGTCGAGAAAAAACTTAAGGTAGGTTCTCCGAATTCATTCATCGACCTCGTGGTCGGGTTTCTACACTTAACATGAGTTCGAAACCTGCCTATATCCAAAATATCTATTATCGGTCTAGTCTGCCCCTCTTTTTAAAGAACGTGGCAGAATAAAGCTTGAGTACAATTCACATCTTTGGGCTGGTGCTCCAGCTACTTACTTAAGCCTCTTGGATGGAATTCAAAAAAGAGCTGTAAGAATGATTGGTGATAGAGAGATCACTGACGCATTCACGAATTTAGACCACCGTCGTAACGTAGCGTGTCTCTCCTTGTTTTATCGCTACTTTTACGGAAAATGCTCTAGTGAAATAGCCAGTTGCATTCCTCCCCTCAAACAATTCGCCCGTAATACTCGCGCTTCTAGGAATGCCCATCAGTTTACCCTCGAGCCCAACTTCGGACGTACTCTCAAGTATAGGTAATCATTCTTTAGCCGTACTACGCGAATGTGGAACTCTCTTCCACACTCTGTCTTTCCCAGTCACTACAATGTTCAAGAATTTAAGACCAATGTACACCGACATCTCCTTTCCAACCCCTTCCCTTCTTCCTAATGCACTCACTGTGTCTCTGGCATAAAAAGGGTATAAAAAATCCCTTAAGTGGGTGCAAATTATATAAAAAAAAAAAAAATTCCAATCGAACCTTAAAGAAAAGGCCACGAAATGAGAAGCGACAAGCGACTAATAACACTAGTTGCTAACGCGGACATTTAACGATCGTCTACTCTTAAGGGAAATAAAGAGATAAATCATTTCAAATCCAATCGACAATGTCAATTCATATTTTAACAGAAACCATAACTTGTTATGTTTGTGAGGAAATGTTTATTATTGACCCTAAATCATAGATAGGTACTTTCTGGTGTAGAAGGTTTAGGTATCTAATCTCTGTTTTGTCCCAGAGGTGATGAAATTCACTTGTTGCTGGTCTGATTATGTAATTATGAGTTATGACTTATGATACAACAAACAAAATTTTATCGCGGACGATTATGGAAACAGATTATATAGTGGTGGGTTATTATGAAATAAAATATCAATGAGGAAAGTGAGTCCTTTTATGAGTGTGTCATATATTTTAATCCGAAGATTCTGTATATGTATGTATTACTTTTTTTTAAGTTCCAAATCTTTACACTGTTTAATGTTCTCATGTTGCGAACATCGCAACTGTTCACTTAAAATTAGGATCTGGCATAGAAAAGAGGAAAAGCTTTGTTTTAGTGGTCGAGAACGTATTCTTTGTCATTGTGAATGGAATAGAAATCAAAAATCGAAAAGTTTTATGGATTCCTAAAGATCCACTAGAAACCTCTTATATAGAATTTTAATCATCAAAACGTGGCGTAACAGTGATTGAAAACTGAAGTATCAAACCCTACATCCCATCGTTAGGAGTTGGAGTATTTTATTCTCTCTTTTTTTTTTAATTTCTGCTTTTGGTGTCATCCAATTACTTTGCATTTCATATTTTTGTATATTCCTGTGCCAGAGGTAAATACTATAAAAAATGAAAGCCCATTATACCCTCTTTGCTTTTAGAGACAATGAAGAGTCTTTTTAATTTTCTTCTGTTACAATTAATCAACTGGCATTAACTTTCTGCATGCATTTATCGTTTGGTACTAAAGGCTGATTAATAGCAAATTAGTAGCTAATTGGCATTCAAGATTCCATAATGGAAAATATTTGAAAAAAAGAAGCTGTAGATAACCCATCATGAAAGATTAAGGAGAGTGTAGATATATTGACGGACATATGTTTATTACTTATGCGGGATTCATCTAATTTTTTTTTTTAGGACTAGAAGTTATTCAGTTTGAATTTACCCAAGTATGTTTGTGAATTTGTTCCTGAAAAAATTTGAGAAATCTTTAAGCAGCTTCAATGATGCGTGTTAATATATTATTCTTGTTTATTTAAAATGCGATTTGTTTTCATGGACTGTTATTATAATTTGAAGGCAACGGGAAAGCAATAACTATAACATATTTTGCATCTAACTTAGGAAGATAGCAGGAAAGCACCTATGTAGGTCGATTGAACTAAGATGAAGCGGGTAAAAATTAATTGCGTTACAATATAGGGTATTAGTGGTTGACAAAATTTGAGCTTTAAGGATGACCAGAACACCCAAAGTCTTGGAGTGCGAAACAAGCAACAATTATATTTTGAACAAATTTTAATGTAGGCTGTTTTTTTATTTTGTTAGTTTAGTTTATAGACCCCTTATCACAAGCCCCCACGTAGTAGATTCGTATTACATACAATCCCTGTGTTTCTTTCACCTTCCCGATATCTTTTCGAAAATAGCAAGTTATGTGTCTGACTTACTAGTCCCTATTAAGCTTCATTTTATCACTATATCTGGTTCATGGAAAATTTGATGCATACTACCAGCTATTGGTCTGTAAAATCGACAGATCCAAAGAACAATGACATAAGTTACTTATACTCCCCAACCATTCCTAAAGAAGATGAATGAATGAAGAAAATGTGAAGAATGGAGGATACCTCAGTTTTAATTCAGATCATTGACATGCTCTATACCAAGCTTGTTGTTCTAAAGAGGTACTACTACCCATACGAAGAAATTGAAAAACTAAAGCTTGGTTCGAAAAAAAAACACCACCTATGTAATTATCCGGAGCAAAGTATAATCTTTCCTTCTTCAGAACTTAATCGTCAACTTTATCGCTTTCGAGATTAAAGTGAATTGCCTAAACAAGCGATCTTGTATCCATTTTTGCGATCACTAGATTCAACCTCACATTCCACTACAGCAATCCCTATCACATTTTCGTCTGTACGACAACAGGGACAAGGACTTTTCATATCTACAAAAGGACCTTGACAACTAGCTACACAGTCTCACGAATTTCTTCTTTTCAACAAGCGGTAATAGCAGAAAAGCAGCTTCATTTAGGCCACATGGACCTTGACCACTAGCTACATAGTCTCACGAATTTCTACTTTTTTCTCAAGCGGTAACAGCAGAGTAGCAGCTTCATTTAGGCCAACATTCCTCTATAAATAACAATTGCTGTTGAATCCATCTTTAATAAAAATGAAAATTTTAAATAAATTTCACATACATACACTCATTTAAATTTAATTTATGTTTTGAATTTCATGTTTTGAAGTACGTCAGCTGATTCCAAAAGTTCGAATAATTAATTTGTATGTGGCAATGACTTTATTGATTTCGGCCTTTATGATCATAATTTGTTCGTATTCGTAGGGGAGCCTTACGTTCTGACTTTTGCTACGAGAAACTCTGTAAAATAGGCTACACACTATCATTTTTTTCATCATTTCAAAAGTGTAATTTTTGAACTTTTCATTTCATAGTACACATTCTAATTGCAGTGCTGTCATTTTTCAATAATTTTTTTTTTCAAATTTAATTCATTTATTCTACTATAAGCTTTATTCGAGTACTGAAGTCTAGTGAACTATATAAAAAAAATTTAATGAAAACTGCATATACAAAGAAATAAGAATAGATGATTCAGAAAAAGTCAATTATAATAATAAAATAATAAATAAAAGTGTATCTAGAATGCAAATGCAACCAAAACGGATGCAATGAAAATGTACACTCGGGCGTATGAGTGTTTTTTTTTTTATAGACGTGTTTAATTTTTTTACGTCTTGTTAATTTCTTGGCTAACAACTCAATCAGACTTTCGTACAACCATGTCGTAGATGAGTAAGCCGAGTTAATGACTCCAAGAATCGTCCGACCGACATCGTTTTGGAATCGTTTCATATTAGAATTTCAAATTCGCTGTAGCTGACAAGTTTCCACGTAGAGGCCTTAATGTTCCAATTCGCCTCTAATTCTGGTATTTCATCTTGCTAGATTCAATTTTAGTCCAACCGCAAGAGTATTGTGAAGCGATTAAATGTCGTATTCAAATGATTAAGGTGTCATTGTGTAGACAAAAACTGTTTCTAAAAAACTATTGGAGCATAATTTCAATTAAGTACTTCGTTACTCAGTAGTAAAGGCTCAAAAACGACCAAAAATCGTACTTTTTCAAAGAAAATTCCATCAAAATAAGAACATTTTTCGCTATCATTTCTTAATGAGCATAATATTCGACATTTAAACTGTATAACTATTGGAGAAAAAATTAACTTTTTAACAAAAAAGAATTAAAAACCATGAATTACATTTGTATTTTTAATAAGCAGTTTTTCTTATGATGCGACATATATTTTTTTTTTTAATCTCTTCATTTATTTAGCACGTTCTTGTTCTCAACACAGCAATCAAAATATTTTGAAAAAAAAACATTGATCAAACACATTTTATTTCAAAATTAAGTAATAGCAAAATCTGCCTAAATTTGAAAATTCAAATCAGTAACGGCTGGCGGAAGTCACGATTCTCATAGGAAGGCGATTCTCTCTCTCTTAGTAAGATGCATTTAGTTCAAAATTTTTCGTCTGCAGTTGCGTGGCGCTTTAAGCAGTAAGAATTTTCAGTTTCAGTCGTTGTGTTGTAGTTACTTTTCTTTCCGCCACTAAAAGAAAAGTGAACATTTTAGGCTTTTGATTTCACCCGTAATGATTGATCCAAATAAGGGGGATTTTTGGAACATCGCCTTTTTTCATCCAGAATTCAAAATAAGGGAATTTTTTTCGGGCGTAATGCATTCAGTCGAAACTCATTATAAGGCTGATTATGTTCTTCATCATTTCCCTTTATAATTTACAGCTTCAAAATAATCATGTTTTTTCATTACTCAGTAGCCAGCACAGCAAAATTTCCCTCGGCAAACGACAACAATTTGGATTGCAGTCAATAAAAAGGCCAGTAAAAGAATGACATTTGTGCCGGCGATAGAACATTCAATCATTGAAATGAAGACAGCGCTGTTGGCGTTAAGAAGAATTATTTTGCTACGCTAATCCCATGATCTGAGCTTATCTGAGTGTATACGCTTAGGTTGAAGTATTTGCTAATTTTGTGTAACTCGAGGCGCAACCCTCAGGTTCATTTTGCGACGTTGTATGTAACAATTGCCATACAAATTGAATTTGACAGATAAAGTGAGTTGGAGCGCAATTTGTTTTGTTTGCACTTGATTACTGTGCTGGATACTGAATAGTGAAAGAAACACGGCTACTATTTTTGCCATCATTCTTTTTTTACTCTTCAACAATTCTCTGAGAGCATGTGAGAAATTGAGGGGACCTAAAATTTTATGCTAATTCCTCACAGCTGAGTTTAGACTTGAGATGCACTTTTTCCGTTACACATGATACTCTTGGAAGCTCTCTAAGTATTTTTTCAGAAAGTATATATTCTTAATATTATGACTGCCCTACTTTTTTATGCATTTTAGTCGGACAAAAACTCTGCCTTATGTTGCTTTTATGGTTTACCACTTCTTTTATTTCATTTCTTTTTTTTTGTTAAATAATTATCGGTGTTGTCGTACATGCTGCATTCAGAAATTACGTTTTCAAGACAGAACATTTTCTTACGATTCATACGATTTGAAAACTGAATTTTGGAATGACTAACTAGGTGGGACATAATTTCACACAATTTCAGGTGAAACCATACCAAATAAAGTGAAGTTATTACTAGTGGGAAAGGTGAACTTATTGCCAATGCGAATTTATGTCCTATTAATTATACATATTCACATTTAAAAGACTACATTGCAAATCAGCCAACAGTTTACACTTTCATAGATTATCGCATTCCTTTCGTTTATAATCAAATAAATATTTATTTGTTTCCCTAAATAATTCCTGCTCCATTTTATTTTATTAAACTCACGCCGAACCTAATCTATACTTAAGATTCAATCCCAAACCTGTTTAATATTAAAATTTAAGAAATATAATATTATACACAATTCAAATAACTTATGCCCTGGAGTGTCTAAACTTTTCAAACAACAATTATTAGTGCCTTCAAAAAAAGTAAAACAATAGGGGGAATCCACTGTCTGTAATTGAAAAAGAATACATACCACTTCACTCTATGTGGCTTGAAAAAGTTAAATGTAACATTTTGATGGTTTCATAATTTTAAGGATAGTTACATAAACTAATTATGGATAACATTTAAATTACCATAATTTCAACACAATGTTTGGCTTGGAAATGTTGGAGTGTGGGAAGTCTGCAAGAAAACTTCTCAAATCTATATTTGCTTGCGTGCTTATTTTAAGCAAAAATTAATGATGCAATTGTTGTAAATTTTTAACTTTCTCTTTGTATATATTTTTTATTTACCCTTTGTTACTTAATGTTTTAATAAGAAAACTGTTAAATCTTTGTTTAACATTTCGCAAAATAGTAGAGTCAATGAACCTTTTTTTCAGAAAGTCCTTAGAACAACTCGGATTTGGATGATTTTTTTTATTTTTTATACTGTTTAAGAACAGAAACATTTCATTTGGGGGGAATAATTATTTATATTGTTTATAAAGGGGTGATCCCGATAAGTGAAGTGTGTACACGCTCCTCCCCGGGAGGTGCGATTTTATAACAAAAAGAGCTTAATTATAAAAAAAAACATTAAAAATAAACGGCTTCGTCCAGAATGCCGTGTTATATCTTCTTGAAAAGCTAAAAAGTGCTTCTTTCATTTTGCATTTAAATTAACTGTGTTCAGGAATAGTTTTCGAAAAATTCATGTTGAACTTTAAGATACAGACAATTTTTTTTTTAACTTCGAACTAATTTTTTTCGAAATTTAATATAATTAAGTACTTACTATTTTTTTCACAATTAAATAATGTCGCAAGTTCCTAGTGAGATCCAGAAAACCAAATGCGAAATTGTCTCCTTGTTTTCGAAATTAAGGCATTGTGTATAAAACCGTTGATTTTTAAACAATTTTAAAGAAATAGGCTTTTTTCTTATAAAATCGCACTTCTCGGCTAAGAAAACGAAAAATTTGAAAACATCCAAATCCGAGCTGTTTCTTAGGACTTTCTGAAAATGCCTTTTTTTCAGCTTCATTGTTAGTTTAATTTTTTGGAAAATTAAAAAAAAAAATAACTTAGAGCTCCATTTGGACAATCACATAACATTCAGTTTCAATTAAGCTTCCAGTTTAACTGACGTGGACTAGGACTCAAGCAAATTATTAAAATGATTAAGAAAAAGATATGTACATTATTTAAAAATTAATCAATTTGTTTGAAAAGCTGGAAAACCTATAGGTAATTCTGTGTTCATTTGCTAAAAAATATCACGCACTAATATTATAAAAGTAAAAGTTTGGATGGATGGATGGATGTATCTTTGTGGCTCAATAACTCCAGAACGGCTGAACGGATCTGGGTGAAGATAAGCGCACAGTTAGATTATAGTCTGGAATAGCTACTTTTTATCCCGTGTGATAGATTTGTTTTAATTTTGCTTGGAGCAAGGAATCGAAATGATTATTTCCATAGGTTGTCTTACGTAAGGGGTCAGAAAATGGCAGAGGCTACTTTTTATCCTGGTTATCGCGGGTAACACCGCGGTCAAAAGCTAGTACTTTAAATCAAAATTTGGTTTGGTCATGATTCTGTATTTGAAAATTTTGTACCTATATTAGGTGTGTTTTTGTGACTATCAAGTAAAGTAAAGAAAACAAAATGTCCAGAAAACGATCCAGATTCAAATTCGATTTTACTGTCAATTTTGATTTTGAATTAAATGCTTTCATAAACAAACTGACAAATTTTGACATTTGCCATATTAAATTATTCGAAAAAATTACTACAGCTCCCTCTGAGTTAAAAAAAAGGAATTAACATTACAAGTAAGTTTTACTGTCGATGAAAAGCTAAAGTAAAATCCAGTCAATTTTTATTGTTGTTTTCTTTGTTTAAAATTTTGTTTACTTTACTTGGTTGTCACGAAAACACGCCTATTGTAATTGAAAATACTGTTAATAGGCTGAAAACTCTTTTTTTGACAACAAAGTAAATCTGCGAACTTTACTTGGAATTAAATTCGTACTCCATTTAAGTATTTCTGCTTAGACTTAAAATTAAATGTTTAACTTCTATTTAATAACTTTTTGGCATTATTTAAAATCTAATAACTTTAACTGGGTGATTTTTACTCGTGGGTCTTGTATAAAGGAGAACTTTGTTTTGTTTTGTTTAAGCATTTTATGTAACTGTCGTTATAAAAATTAGTTAAAATAGCACTGAATAAGATTGAAATATTTTTAATGTTTTTTTTTTTTTTAATTAATACGTTATAAGCTCTTATCTGTTTCTTTTTTCGTAAACACTTGATTGAGAACTCAACTTTAATAACACAAAACACAACAAATTATTATGCAAATTGGTAATTTTTGGTAAAAAAGTAATATATAATATTTATTTCATGATTTAAAGTTTTATTTCCTTAAACGTAAATTACATCTTCACACTAATTTACCTTTTATAAATCCAATAGGAGTCAATAACAAAAATACACCCAAATAAATTAATTTACTGCACATTTTCACGATTTTCGAAAAATAAAATTAAAAGATTTCTTCTAAAAAACACAAATATCCGCGTTAAAATATTATCCGCCACTACTTCAATTCAACAGGTCTTCTTGTATTTTATATCCTCAATGATCATTACACGTCCATCGGCTACACTCCCAGTTTTCTTACTTGTTGAATGAATCACGTTTAACTGTTAACTGGTTATCCTCGACGCCACACCGGACGTCTTATATATGAGATGGATTTTAGCCAACATGGCCAACTTCAACCCGAATCTGAAACAAGGTGAAAATTGTACACGCGGGCAACGAAGATATTAGACTAATACCAATAGAAACCTCGAACTCTAACTCCTACGAAAAGTATAGCATTTAGTTGTATACGTTTGTGTGTGTGTGTGTTGGAGTCACATGGAGATAAGCGGTTGCTTCTGCCTTTATATCAATGTGTGGTGTGTTTGGACTCTGGCTCTCTACAACGTTTCAACTGGTTAACTTTTAACACCACCGCATGACCTAGGTTCATCTTCTTGTAACAGTTTATTCCTCTTGATTCTTCACGTTCATGTTGTGTGATGTATCTTTATGCGTATGAGAATAGGGAAAATAGATGATTTTTAATCTCGTGAGGACTTTTTCAAACATAGGAGTTAAAAGATGATGAAATTGCTTTAGGACAGTATTTTGGTTTGTTTAATTTTTTTCTACGCAATTTCAAAACAACAGCTGATTCCTTTCCGGTTCTTGTGAATCTTATAATATCAGTCTGAATAGTTATTTATGATATTCCCCGATAAGGACAACATAAATAATAAGTTCTTGTTTCGTAATCAAATAAGTTCTTGCCCACAATTGGGTAGGCATGGTATCGCGTGGTATTTCCGTGGTAAATTTTGATAATGAATAAAAACGGCGACGGAAAAGTTCTATTGCTAAGGACTCCAATAATTTATAACACCTTTTGACATGTTTTTTTTATCCAACCATAGAAAAACAAACCTGATGACAATTATTTTGTACTGAGGATGTTTAATATTAATTATCTACACACTCTGTAGGTAGTGCAATAAAATTTTACGACCAATCGTGTCAAGATTGCAATATACATTTTACGTATTATTTTAATGAACACTGAAATGACATGATGATGTGTTTTTATTAGAAAGTGTTAGGTTGTCATTAAAATTGTATCGTAGTACAAGTTCTATAAAACGAAACTTAATTGCCTTACAATTGGTGATTTTTTTTCATCTTAATCTTCAATTCGAATCAAATTTTGACAGAATTGACAACTAAAAAGATTTTCAATTTCTACAAATCTAATCCGTTTCTTTTGATCGATCAAAAATCATATTTGTTTTCAAAGTTGTAATGCACGTGGAATGTTAGGTCCTTTAACACACCAAGTACAGCCGAACAATTAGCTGAGGCCGTAGACCGTGATAACCGCCATCCAGCTATGGGATGGACCGGGCAAAATGAGAAAGAAAAACGGTGACTATGCTAATTGTTACCGAGAGCAACAACAGCGACTCTTTGGATGCGGATTCGTAGTGGGAAGCAGACTCAGGCAAAAATGTGTAAGTGAACGCATCAAGACGATCCGAATAAAGGCTTAATTTTGCAACATTAGCCTAATATGTGCTGAAGAAAAAAAAGACGACACTAAAGACAAGTTCTACGAGCTCCTCCACAAATCATATGACCAATGCCCCTGATTATGTCATTAAAATTGTCCTCGGTGACAAAGATGGGAAAAGAGGACATCTTTGGTGGAACAGTCAAAAAGGACGGCCTGCGCGACACCAATTCCGACAACGGAATCAGTCTGATCGATTTCGGTGAGGGATGAAATGTTATGGTAGCAAGTACATGTTTCCCAAATCTCAACATCCATAAAGAAACATGGAGATCTTCTGAGCAATCAACCGTCAACTAGATTCATCACATTGCGATCGGCCAAGGAAAGGCACTTGTCCAGCATTCTAGATGTTCGAACTCTCTGAGGAGCCCACATCGACTCGGACCACTACTTCGCCATAGTCAAGGTAGTGCTACAAATATCCCGACAACGGTCAAAACAAGGAAATGCTGCAAGAAAATTCGAAGTCGGACGGCTACAATCGCAAGAGATTGCTAGATCCTTCTCTGATCGAGTGTCAAGTAACCTCTTAAGGAGTCCTATGCCGCCAACATCAAGTATCGAAGCCCAGTGGCAACATTGCCAGAAAGCAGTTAGAAATGCCGCCTCTAATGTGCTGGGTTTCACACAGCCACCAAAACGAAACCCCTGGTTTGACGAAGAATGCAGGTAGGTCCATGCAGCCAAGCAGGAGGCATACAAAGCGGCAATACATAAGGATTAGAGCAGTTCGTGAGTTCTACGAGCAAAAGAGGGGAGAGGAACGCCAGCTTCTCAGGAGAAAAAAGAGAGAGCATGAGAAGCGTCATATCGAGGATGTTGAGAGAGCCAACAGCAGGAATGAAGTTCGGAGGTTTTACCGAAAGGTTAAACAGCTGGCTCAAGGTCATTTAGCAAGAACCGATGCCAGAGATGAACAAGGGAACATCATAGTAGAATCGCAGTCAATGCTGGGGATTTGGAAAGACCACTTCTATAGATTGTATAACGGCGATGACGAACAAAACACCGCCGTCAGACAGGAGCCTTTCATCGGACACGATGATAGCCCACAATTCCGTGAACCCGACCTAGAAGAAGAGAAAACCGCAATATCACGGCTGAAATCCAACAAAGCCGCTGGAGCAGATGGTCTACCTGCTGAGCTGTTCAAAGCAGCAGGCGACGAGCTAGATAGGAGAATGCACCAAATTATCCATAAGATATGGTCAGAAGAATGCAAGCAGCATTGCTGCCCGATCCTGAAAAAGGGAGCTCCTCTAAACTGCTCCATTTATAGACGAATCACTATACCTAACATCACCTACAAGATCCTCTCTGTAGTAGTATGTGAACGTCTGAAGCCTTTCGCCAACAATCCCTGCCAAGCTAGTTCGTTTGTGCAAAATGACGATGGAGAAGTCACACTGCTCCATCAAAGTTGGCAACGAGCTTAAGGAATCTTTCGATTCCGAAGCACTGTTATGCAATTTCTTTTACTTCGTTCTTGGGAAGATAGTGCAGAACTCCAACATCAACACCAGATGCACTATCTTCCAAAAGTCTGTTCAACTTCTCGCGTCTCCGTCCAAAGCTTGAGTACAATTTTCATCTTTGAGAATGATTTGTGACAGAGACATCACTAACTCATTCACTTCATTGGAACACCGTGCGTCGTAACGTTTCGTATTTCTCCTTGTTTTATCGTAACTTCTACGGTAATTGCTCTAGTGAAATTGCCAGTTGCATTCCACCCCTTAAACAATTCAACCGTAATACCAGCGCTTCCAGAAATGCCCATCACTTACCCTCGAGCCCATCTTCGGTCGAACGCTCAAGTATAGTGGATCGTTATTAAGCCGTACTACGCGAATGTGGAACTCTCTTCCACACTCTGTCAGTCCCGATCATTGCAGTGTTCAGGAATTTAAGACCAATGTACACCGGCACCTCCTCTCCAACCCCTTCCCCCTTTCCTAAAGCCCTCACTTTGCCTATGGCGTAATAAGGGTATAAAAAGCCCCTGAGTGTGTGCTTATTATAAAAAAGAAAAAAATGCTGATGAAATTGATGTAATGGGAGAATTGTGACGAAAGCGGCAAAAATGGGTTTAGCAGTAAATGACGGAAAAACGAAGCTGTCATCGAGGAAGGACACCTTACACTGACGACGCACATCTCGGACAGACCGTCACAATATACGTATTTAACATATGTAATTTGAAAAGTATAAATTTTGTTTATCATAAGCCTTCTACATTATTCCTCTATAGTAAAAATAAGAAATTATAAACAATCTGTCAACCAGTTTGGCTGGGTAGCAAACGTGCAGAAAAAAAGCTATTCATTTATATAGATTCAAAAATCGCCAGCTTATCTGAGGCCACCTGTGCGATAATATGAGACAAATATAAATCTATGTTTCCTCCTCTGAGCCACGTAGGTGTTTTTTCCTTCCATGTGTCCATCTGTCTCTCTCTGTTGTATTAATGTCTTGTTCTGTCTCAGCCGATGGCCTCAGTCGCCAGTGCTGTATGTGTCTGTAGTTCGTTGCATTTATGTGCGAAGTACTGTGATGTCAATAGTCAATAATTATATAGATTCAAAGAAGAAGGTACTCTTAAAAAATCATGACCAACTTTCAATGCTAAGCATATTTTTCAATACAAACGTTAAACAGAAGAGAATCAGGGACCCCACGAATTTTTTTTTTACCCCACCACTGGAAATAAATTTGTCATTGATTTTGAGGTTAAAATAAACTACAAAACATGATACTAATGTGAAACTCTTAAAAGTTACAAACATAAGTGAAATAATTTCCCACCTTCTGTGGAAAATAGCTTCACATCAAAGCGAAGTTATTATCCATAGAAAAGTGAAGTAATATCTCACCATATTTGGGATGTTACTTCACGAGAAAAAAGTGAAGATAGCTATTTCCCACTTAAGGTGAAGTTAATTCCCAGTGAAGTTATTTCCCTGGATCGTATATTTCTATTCATATTGTTTTACAATGTATTGGGGTTCTTATATTTCTTTAAAAAAGCTAATAAAACCGTTAAACTAATTAAAGGGAAAAATGAAAGAATTTAAAATGAATTATGGGAGCTTTAAGACGTTTGACTTAAATTTATAGGAGCTTCATAAAAGCTCTCACCGAAAAGTTGTTTTGAATACACACACCGTAAAGTTTTAGAAGCAATGGCTGAATTCATCTATTGTTTTGCTGAATATTATGCTTGAGAGATTCTGTTAATCAAACGATACGCTTTAAGTTAAAAACAAAACCGTTAAACCGATTGTCTTTCAATTTTTGATGGAATGATGAAAAAAAAGAGCGGAGAGCATTTTATTTTGTGTTTAATTTCTTACCTGAAGATAACTTTTCAGCTAGAGCAAATATTTGAGAAATGTCAGTGTGAGCATCATCAGAAGTAGTGGTGTATCATGAACAATTTATATTTCTTGGGCGAACGAGCTATGCTCATGGAACTGTAATCGAATAATATAATAACAGCCGATTGCTGTTAAGCTTTGGATTCATTTCCATTTCTGCTTGTTTTTGATTCAAAAACTGGTGGTCGAGTCATTCGAACGGATTTTCGAGTCATTAAGTGAAGTTACGAACTTAGAAATTAACCAGACGCTTTTGTGGAGTCTTATGACCAAATTTTGACAATATTGGCTAGCAAACAGTTTTATATTGTTAAAAATGACGAGATACCAATTTTAAGATACTAAAAACGTAAGGTTCACAAGCAAAAAGTAAAAAAAAAACCTATGAAATAAGTCTATAAAAAACACGTATACGCCCGAGTGTACATATTCATTGCATCCGTAGTTAAATACAAAACATCTATATTATTTATATAAAAATTAATATATGTTTGTTTATTTGTATGGTGTGGGCTCCTTACCGACCCAACAGATATTTAAGACATTTTCATTGTAAATACAGGAATGGTTCACGTGAACAAAAATGTTAGCCATACGGAAGAATCGAAAAATTGGAAATATCAAACATGGATCGAAAAAAAATGTACAATTGTAAGTTTTGGGTTGGTTGAAGTTGATGAGTACATTTCTACTTGAGACGAATGTGGCAAGTCGGTGCATGCCACCAGACCGCAAAAGAAATGAACGCATGTCATAAGACCGCAAATTTTTTACTTGCGAGATTTACTACTATTTGGAAGGAAATAGTAATAGTTTTTGCGTACTTTCGTATTGGAATGTATGAAATGCAAAATTATTGTTTTTTTGATTTTGTTGTCTTGATTTTAGGTTGAGGTTAATAACTTTATTTGATTTGTTTGAGGAACACTTATTTGGACGTAAATAAAATTTCGTTTTTTTTGTTAAAATTTTTATTTTGGTAATCAAAAATTGAAAATAGACATGCATGATGTTCGCGCAAGTTTTGCACTTTAAACTATCATTTAATTTTTAGTTCGCGCGAGTTTTAAATTATAACTCTGTAACCCGGCGTAGCCTAGCATGAACAATCTGCAACTAACTGACTTCCCAAAAACGCAACTGCTTATATAGAATTATTTGAACGAAAAATTCGAATGCTTTGTTCTCCATGATTCTCAGCATTTGATGTCTCATAAAATTTCTGTTTTTGAAAAATTGTGTGGCTTAAGACAGGGTTGTTAGAAAAATCGAAAAAGGTACCAGAAACCAGATCTCGATCTCATTATTTCTCATATCTTTAAGTGACGAAAAGGAGTAGTTTGTTATGAAAATAGGGAATATTTTTTGCGGTCATATGACATTTGGTCAAAAAGAGTGCAGAAAATTAGTTCGCGGTCATATGGCTTGCGGTCTCGGTGCCTTGCGGTCACGTAGTTTACGGTCTCCGTTACCGTGGCAAATATTGAATTCGTAAAAAAGAAAAACTGAGATTTTGATCAAATACGTCATTAAGATGATAAAGAAGTCGAAAAGTGGGTCCGGCGATTTCGTCAGGCTGTCTGTCTTACTGTAAATGCAAATATAGTCTTAATCACTGACTCGATTAACTTCTAACTAGAAAATTGGAGGTTTGAGCAAATTCGCGTAGGTAGTTTTTTGATTTTTTTTAAAGATACAAATTTAGAGTACCCACCATACAATTTTTTTGGCCAAAAAAAGCTTCAATTTCCGCAAAAAACGGCTGCATAGAACCGTTTTTTGTTATAAGATTTTTCGAAAAATAGTTGTCCGATCGTATATATCTATTGCGCAAATAATATTTTGATTTAAAAAAATTACATTTTTGCCATAAAATTTTAAAATAAATTTTTTTTTTTAAATTAATTTTTACAAGTAAAATCTTTCAAAAATATTAAATAAAATAAAGAACATTTTAGCATGCGTATTACACCTCAATTCCGTTACATCGTTTTCGAGATACAGTATTTTGAAATTCTTAACACAAGATATCATAACATCAATATAATTATCACTGCTTAAAAAAAGTTGAGGAATAAAAAAAAATTTGTAGGAGCTGGTTTTGAGAAAACTGAAACTTTTTGTTTTTGACCAAAAACCCTTAACTTTGATCTAAAAAAAAATGAAATAAGAAAAATCACCCAAAAGTTTAAATTTTTTCAAAAACAGGCCCTACGATGTTTTTTAAACTTCCTCGATTTTTTTTCCAAACTGTGATGTAGTTTATGTAAGAAAATATTTTAGTATTGCTCAAAAAGTGTACCTTTCATAGAACGGTTCTTTTGTTTTAAGATTTTCTCGAAAAATAAATATTTTTTGTGAGCTATAATTTGGAATACAATAGTAAGTTCATACGACCCAGCCGTGCAAAGTTTTTTAACTCTCATACAGTAATTGAGAAATCTTGCGAATGACTAAAAGTTATTTGAACACCTTCCTTAACTTTGTTTGAAGCGGCTTAGGGAAAGGGTTTGGCCACTATGTAAGGACAACACTGCTGATATCATGGTCCGAAAAGGACCTAAAAGAAGCAATGGACAAGGTTAAAAATAAACATTGGCAGTGAATGAAGCTAGTTTGAATGCTTATGTTGCCAGAGCTGGTTGCACGAGTTTTGTACTTTGTACATACCAAATTGCAACACCTGGCAGGCGCAAAGCAAGGCGCAAAGCAATTGCAAAATTAAATGATGTCATTGTTACAATTCATTGCATTTGTTCTTACTTTTTCCTTAAGGGCGTTTTGTCACCTATGCAGGGGTGTTTTACAAAACAATTGAGTTACAAAACGCGCCACTTAAACTTTTTTTTTTTTAAGTATATGTAAAATATATACAAACATAATTGTGTCCTGCCAAATGAAAATTATTGAAAATTCTATAAAAGTGGGGCGTATTCTATAGTCTTACACTATACATATAATAATTTTTAAGTCCATATACATCTAAACGAAAAGGTAATCGTGTTTATTTTTTTATTCCCGAACAAAACGTTTGATAAATGTAGTCCTCCTGTATCAAATTTTTGCAAAGGTAGTCTTAGAAATCGATTTCGATTAGTTCTGGTCTAATGAATACGAAAATTGATTTTTCTTTTATTACAATTGAATTGAAAAAAAGAAATATATAGATATATTTATCACGCATCAATTTCATTGGGCTTTGTGTATGTGATGCTTGAAAGCATCAAATGTACCTGTTGAATCGAATCGAGTTTTGAACATAAATGGGGGTATCAATCATAAAAATGGGTTTTTCTTTTGAGACACTTCATTTCGAAAGGCTGCAAAAAGCAACAAAAAAGGTGAATGCTTTCCCTCTTCTTCAGCTCCAGCGTACAATTGTTGTATGTAAAGAAGGCTGCTTTTTATTGTTTTTTTCGCTCTTTTTGACGAGATCGATATCGGCATTATGGCGATAAAAACAGGGAAAGACTTTTTAAGGACGCATTCCCTTCGTCAGATAAAACTTAACACTTCCGTCTTTCAGCTTACTGAGGTCAAAACTACCTTATGCGTGACAATTAGTTATTTCGTCTGATACTGACTGTTCTTTTGCGTATTGTATTTTGTATTGTGTTGTATTTGTATTAGCATTATTTAATTATTATAAAAATAAAATTATAAAGTTTCCATGTAGCTAGTGAATGAAAACAATACAAAATAATAATCAATAAATTAGTGACATTTTATGTTCTTTTTACAAAACAGAGTTAAATGTCACATCATAAGAAATATACGGGATCATGACGAAATCTCGAAAGACTCTATCTAGAAAAAAATCTCGAAAAAAAAATAAAAATTCGAGATATTTTTTTGTATTTTAAACAGGTAAAACTCAATAAAACACCAATACATCAGTTTACCCAATATTTTATTTTCTGAGCAAGAAAAGTAGTTGCAAACAATAAGAAAATCATAACAATAAACAAAAAAAGAAAACAAAAACAAATTAAATATGTACAACATGTAAAACAAAAAAAAAAAAAAAATACTTAATACAAGTTTTATAAATTTGTTTTAGCCACAAGTTAGTTATGTTGGGTTCCTTAGAAATAACCCAACATAAGTTTTCTCTTCCTCTTCGTCGAGGACTTTCAAGATACGTTTTTCTTTTTGTAAGTACTCTCTTCTAACTCTAGTCTCCTCTCCCATCTGAAGTTTTTCAACCAGACACCTAACATGAACAGATTCATTCGACAAAATTTCAATTAATTTGTACAGGCCAATGTGAGGCCTTCCAACTAAAACCTTAAGCTTTCTGTGCCAGGACTCAACTTTGTTTTGAGTTCTGGGGAGGCTCTACTTTACTTGTTCCGCACACCACCAAAATGACGGAAAATACATTGTTAAGGAAAAGTAAGTTATCTAGAATGTATGTTTGAATTTTTGAGACAATGTTTAAAATTCGCGGCGAATTTTAAGCATTGTCTCACAAATTCAAACATACATTCTAGATTTTTGCATTCGAGATTTTTTTTTTCTAGATTTTGGTATTTCGAGATTTTATTTTATAGATTTTTGTTTTCGAGATTTTTTCCATTCTAGATTTTTGTTTTCGAGATTTTCATATTCGAGATTTTTACTTTCTAGATGATTGATTTCTAGATATCGTGGTAGACCCGAAATATACACCTTCAGTGAACAACAAAATTTATGTGTAAAGTGGCCGAACTTATATAAATTTGTTACTTAAAAGATTATAAACCATATATAAGGGGTTGGTAGTGCCTTCCCGGAAATCGACTTACCGGCTCACAATTTCCCGGATAACGATTGCCCGGAAAACACTTTCCCACACTACTTTTTCCATTGTAAAGATTGCCCGGCAAAAATCCTACCTTTTTTCAAAGAAACTAATCCTTTTTCGTCACTCAAAGTTTTGAGAATTAAGGGAACGAAATCTAATACCTTTTTATATTTTTCTAACAACCCTGTATTAGGCCACACTCTTTTTGAAAAACAGAAATTTTGTGAGACACCAAGTGCTGAGAATCATGGAGAACGAAGCATTCCAATTTTTCGTTCAAATATTTCGATATAAGCAGTTGATTTTTGGGAAATCCTTATTTCCTTAATCCAGTTACTGGATTCCAGTAGTCAGTTCCAGATTGTTCATGCTAGGGAGAGGTCACGCCGATGCTTGTTTGATAGTTTAAAATTAGCACGAATTTTAAACTATCGCAGAGCCATTTGTCTCAAACGTTATTCGTAACAATTTAAGGTCATTTTGAATTATTCTTCGTTCTTAAAAGAACGTTTTATCCTACAGAGGAATACAAGACATATCTTTTATAAGCAATCAAATAAAAATTCGAGTGAATTTTAAACTATAACTTTGTATTTTATTTAATTGTTTATAAACGAATTAAATGAAGGTTTAAAGTGCACGCGAATATTTCACTTTAAACCTTCATTTAATAAATAGTACCATAAATAGCACCATTTATTTTTCCAAATAGTAGTAAATCCCACAACCAAACATTTTCCGGGCAATTGTTATCTGGGAATTTGCTTTCCGGGCAGTCGTTATGCAGCGTTTTTAGGTACTATGTAAACCAACTTAATACGAAGCCTTGAAATCCCGCACTAAACAATTTGTCCAAAAGAACATTGTGGTTCACCATGTCAAAAGCCTTCGTTATATCTACAAAGAGACTGGCGCACGACTTTTTGTCATCTAAGCCTTTGTTGATTAAAGAGAAAAACGCCATTACCACATCGTCAGTTGTTGATAGACCATCCCTTAAACCAAATATTGCAGCATACGACTCTTCATTGCTTTAATTTGTCTGGAAAGACACCTGATATAACACTTAAATTGAAGGCTTAAGATAAAACATCAACAATATTTAGAGCTATCTTTTTAAAAATTATGTTAGAGATTCAATCTTCACCAAATGAATTATAGTTATCTAATTTGTTTATAATCTTTAAAATTTCAAGGCCAGTTATTTGACCACATGCAAAGCTCCTACAACAAGAAGTATAACTTTTTAAAGCACAGTTTGCGCATTGGTCGCAAAAAATATCATTAACACTAGGTAAAAATGTTAAATATGTTTGCAATCCTTGTAGGATCTAACAAATCAATACCCCCATCATTAAGAATTATTGGAACTGGAATAGTTGAGTTAGAAGAGTTCATGTTTATAATGTAATTAATCACCTTCCATTCGTTATTAGGGTTGCCAAGCGAATTTTGAACGTTATTAAAATAATATTGATTACGACGTAACCCTATTTCCTTATTCACTTTCTTTAAAGTTATGTGGATGCTTAAAGCATTTTCAACGTAGTTTATTTTTAAGTTTTATTTTACTCAATGTGTGATTGCTTTCTCAAGGTTTAAGCCTGACATTCGATTTTCTTCGATGGATCACGATTTCCAGCTACCAGGCGTGTAGAATCAACACGTTTTTTATTTTATATAGGTGTCCACCTGTAGTAGCCTATAAGATTTGGCCGCCAAATCCGTCCAAACATTGGTTTATGCAGACGACATCGACATCTTTGGTAGAAGGAACTCAAAAGCTGTACGAGCAGATGATATGAAATACTCCAGGTTTACTGCATGGAAATAACTGAAAAACAAAGTTTATGGTGGCTCCTGCAGAAACAATAATTGGCAAAAGAAGGACAATTATTATGGTAAGGAAAAGCCATATACGGAGGATAGTTGGCGAAGGACGATTCCACGAAACTGATATGGTAACTTAAATTAAGCTTGTATGAGCTTATATGAACCCTTTGGCTCATTGAAGGAGCCTGGGCCGGAAGCCCGTTCAGGCGCTGATGAAGGCAATTATTAATTTAATCGTTGAAACCGATGCATGCACGCACGATTATAATAATGATGAGTGTATAACCCAACTTTAATACAATTTAAGAGGAAAAAACTCAAGCATTGCAAAAGAAGTTTAACTGATTTTTTTAACAATCATTTTTAATTATCCATTTAAATTGAAAACCGCAAACCGTCCTTGTTATTCCGATTCGACCAAATGACTTCTCTCATAAACACAAGTCATTGAAAGACTATTTCAATGTTTATGTTTTTTTTTTTTTTGACATATGCACGTTAACAAACAAACCAAACGCAATCCGTTGCATATTAAATACAACTCAAGCGTATGGCTTTCAAAAAACAACATTACATCCATTATTAATTATAAATAAATCACCATAGCTTTGTACATAATTTTTTTAATTGATTCACGATAAACAACTTTGCACTCGCCCAAAAACAAATACACCCAGTGCACACAACCCACGTTGCCGTTTAGCTTCAGGATATTTACCATAATTTGTGACATAAAACCACTACAATGAAAATATATGAAAAAGTCTGCGGAAAATGAAAAATATTCGATAAATATTGTTTTTTGGCGCAAAGGACATTGGGCACTTCATCGTGTGGATCAAGGTGAAAAGGAGTCATCATCCAGATTTAAATGAGAGCATCTCACCCAAAAGAGCTGAACAAAAAAAAAATCATGAAAATATTATTCAAACCGAAACTATAAATCTCCCAAGGACGAACCAACAATTTGCCTCTCAACAAACCAGCAAGGCAAAAAATGGAAACACAAACAAAGAACAAAAACAGGCCACACCGGACATAACCATCAGACTTATCTGTGAGTCCAAATAAACATAATGCCGTCGTTTGTCCCCTGGAAGTTTTCTTCTATTTTTTGTTGTTAATCCTTAAAAAAAAACTATTTTAATTTGTAAAAAGACCCACACTGACTGACCATCCAACAAACAACAACGAATAAAATCGTAAGGACTTAAAACTCTTGTACAAGTTTAGACAAAAGTGAAACAAACGGCACAGTGCGGGGAATAAATGAATACATAAATTGGAAGCCATCCGGATGCAATCTGCAATCAATTTCATTTCACTCGTTGTTCCTTGTTTGCCGCTGCTATAGCTGCTTTTGATGGCACTCCATTCCATCCATACCTTCGTTTTTCTATTCAAGTTTAACCTGCTGCATATGACACGGCGACAAACGGAACCCAGTTCCCTTTGAATTGCATACCCAAAATATTATCTCTGCACAATTACTCTGTGCATTTCCGGTTTAGTCCCTCCTCCTTCCAGCTAATCGCCAGAAAAAATGTGCTCAACATTTAAAAGTGCCTTAAGATATGATTCTAGCTTATGGGAGATTGTATGAATGTATCTTAAGAGTTCTACCAGAAAACACCGACTCCTGACTTCTGATTTGGAAGAACAAGGACGACGAAGTCTAAAGAAGAACTAACTTTTCCACTTGACCACCAATGGTCGTCACCATGGAAGTTTTCTTTCACTTTTTCTACTTCAGAGTCAGAGCAATGCCATCCATTAATGAAGTTTAAGTGTCTTAACCTCCTTTATGAGGAAAGGGACGAAGAGGAGGACTCTTTTATGACTTGGTTTTAGCTGCCTGTACACAAAAATGCAGTGTCCGTAGCTTAGTGGTTAGGTGCGTTGGCTGCTAAGCCGAACGTCGTGGGTTCGAATCCTACTCGGGCCCAAAAGTTTTTATTTCATCTTTCACGGACACTGCCTCTTGCGAAGAACTGACAAAACTTCCAGGAGTATCATCTGTCATGAAAAAGTGCTTCTCAACTTTGCCGTTCGGAATCGGCGTAAAATTGTAGGTCCCCTCAATTCTTCACACGCACCTAGAGAATTGTTGATGAGAGTAAGCCACTTAGGCCTTGGCTCTTCAAGAGCTGTCGCGCCACTCTATTTATTTTTTTTTTAGTTGTACAATGCGACAGTACGAAACCAACATATACATTCAAGAAAGAAACTATTAGGGAAAATGGTTTGGGGGCGGATGCATGGCCGGATGAGGGCATTTCGAAGGCCCTTAGGCAATTAAAGTCTAAGAGGGTTTTTCCATTACCTACGTTCTTCTTCAAGTTATTTATTTTCTTTTTGTCTAGTTCTTGTAATATTTCTTTTGATAATTATGAAGGAGAAAATAAAATAAATAGACAAGAGAAAGTAAGTTTGAAGAATTTAACAATGACGGTTGAGTGGATCTAAACATGTTTTATTTCGCTCTATAACAAGCTCAAACAATATTTCGAAATGCATTCGTGAAAGAAAACTTTTTAGATTCTTTTTGGTTGCCTTACAAGGCTTGATTGATTTTCCCTAAAAGTAAAGGAGGTTATCATCAACCCGCATAACGTTCTACCGGAACCGATGAAGGTTATGTAGAAGGTAAGTAAAATTCGTTAAATCAATTGTGATTTCGCTCTGAGAAATTAAACGAATCTGGGAAATTAACGAACGTATACGGGCAGTCAACGGACGTAAGCGGGCAGTCAACGGATGTATCCGGGCAATCAAACGTACGAATCGGGAAAATCAACGGACGAATCCGGGCAATCAACGAAATGAATCCGGCTACTGAATACATAGACAAGCCGCCTTACTGCTGTTGGGAGAAGTGTCTGTACGGTTAGTATAAATCACGGATGAATTTGGGCAGTCAACGGACGAATCCAGATAGTTAACGGACGTATCCAGGCAATCAATGGACGAATCCGGGCAATTAACGGTCTAATCTGGGGAGTTGACGGACGAACCCGGGGAATTAAGGGAAGAGTCCGAGCAGTCAGCGGACGATTCCGATCAATCAACCGACCGAATTCGGGCAGTCAACGGACGAATAGGCAATCAATGGACTTATCACTCAATCTACGAGACCGGTAAATCAACGGACGAATTTGGGCAGTCAACAGACTAATCTGGGCAATCAACAAAATACATCTGGCTACGGAGTTTTTATATGTGACAAGACCCGCTAGTTTGAGGAAATCTATGCCAGATTAGTTGCTTGCTTAGTCCAGCCTTTTACTTCAAAAGGGGATTGATGCGGTGAAAAGCTAGGTTGGTAAGCACTGCTCTTGAAAGCGGGTTGAAACGAAACAGTCAGTTGAAGTTGACGTTCTTTTTTGCTGTAATAGTGAATCCATTTGGGGACTCCAGAATTATGTTCCTGCATGCTGCCGCCGTACTACAGCGGCTGCGGTTAAAAACCGGTCTTCTGAAGCATGCCAATTTCAATTTAGCAGTGTTTATCCTTATTTCCCATTTGGTGGAGTACTCGTTGAGTCTGCATTTGTGCGCTTCAACCTTCCAGATTGCTAAGATACATAGGTTATATTATAGATAAGGCGTATGTGACAAACTCATCTGCAAAAAACAGTCTGATGTTACAGGTTGGTCCGATGTCATAGGACGTAGAAAAAGGGCCCAAGCTTCGACCACTGCGCCACACCAACCAAAAGGTTCCTTGTTGTTGATTTCTTGTTTTCAGTTTCCACGAAGAACTTTCTGGAAGATACCTATAAGTCGGAGCTTGTGGATAAGAGCCTCGATCCAAATGCTGCCGCATGCTTTCTAGACATTCAGAAAGCATTCTACCATAACACTGTATAGAGGATGTGGAGTGGACTTTGCGGAATCAAAACCGTGCCAATTTTCACATTGGTTAGGTTTCTGTTTGTGGGTGGTAGAATGGCTTCGACGACTTCCTGCAGTCTTCCGATGTTTAGCTGCCTGTAGTTCGGAGGTAAAATAATGGACCTGGAAATTTAGAAAGGAAACATGTTTCCGAGTATGTACATATTCCCCAATAAGTGAACGTGCTGACCTACACCTTCTTGTGGTGCCTCTGATAGGTTCTTGTCAATTTATTGGCAATCAGGACGTATGATGAAGATTAATAAAAAATTAAAAATAAATAGAGTGGCGCAACAGCTCTTGAAGAGCCAAGGCCTAAGTGGCTTACTCTCATCAACAATTCTCTAGGTGCGTGTGAAGAATTGAGGGGACCTACAATTTTACGCCGATTCCGAACGGCAAAGTTGAGAAGCACTTATTCATGACAGATGATACTCTTGGAAGTTTTGTCAGTTCTTCGCAAGAGGCAGTGTCCGTGAAAGATGAAAATAAAAACTTTGGGCCCGAGTAGGATTCGAACCCACGATGTTCGGCTTAGCAGGCAATGCACCTAACCACTAAGCTACGGACACTATGATGAAGATTAATGCGATCCTTAAAACATAATCAGCCTTATTTATTAGATTTCACTAATACTCGTTTGAAACCCGGAATAGTTATAACGAGAATAAGCACGTACATCAACCTATTCCTATTTCTTATTTATAAAATATTTTCCTACTCGTTTAAGTTATACCCTGCTTATGTCAAATTTTGAACTGTAAAATTGGCCTATCCAAAACTTTAGTTATTGAAATCTGACACATTTTCATACATTTTCATTTTTTCATAAAATAAATAAGTGAAGAGCAAAATGTAGCTTTTTTGGATTGAGCAATATTTATTTTGATACCAGCAAAAGTAAGTATGAAGAAGAAGAATGGTTCCAAATAATTTT
>CAKKXW010000003.1:79657671-79668125 GCA_920937365.1 Sphaerophoria rueppellii
AAGATCAAGTTGCACAGAACATAACACTAAACTTTGCGCTTTTTCAAACGTAAAATTCTTCGAAAATACTTCGTATCCATTCCTACTTTATGTCAAATTAAAGGTCGAGCAACAAAGCTGCTTTGTGATAAGTTGTTAGCAATTCCTATGCTTGAACTTTATATGTCACTCAACGCTAACAGCAAAGCAGCTTTGTGTTTTCCGCTTAAAATTTAATACATAGCTATTTGCTTGATGAAAATATCGAGTGAATGTAAATTAAAGTGATAATATATTGAACGTTATAACCAACAACTAGGACTCGGAATCTGACTTGGTCTTGCATTTGGTTTTTTAATGCAAACGATTTTTTTTCCATTTCATCCTTACCTATGCTTCATAAAAGCTTCTTAAAATGCAAACTTTTTCGCGTTTCAAATCACAATACAAGACACGTTGAACTAGAAATTCAATGAAATACCTACATTCCAGTGAAAATTCAATAAAATGAAAACGAAATCAATTTATTGCCAATCACTTATTTATGCAATTGAACAAAAACTAAAAAAATCCATTCCAATACTCATTTAAAACCCAAAAACATTGAATAATTTCTTCTCCCAAAAACAAAGAACCTTGAATCACTGCATTCCATCATCATACAACTCGTACAGCGTGAGTTTATTATAAGCATCAAACGATCAAATCACCATACAAATGGAATAAATCTCACCCTCAGAATTCAATTCGACCCCATTTGCCCCCGTACCCTAATTCATATTCATTCGAAATACTATATCAACGCTTCCGTACATTCCATCAGCAAAAAAGTATGATACACTTCCAGCAAAAAGGATCAAACGAGGGAAAGGAATTTCTAATCAGTACACATCGCTCGCCTGCATTATTTCTATGACTTTATGTAATAAAAATGTTGAAATACAAACTAAATAAGAAAAAACTGACAATTTCCCCAATACAAAGACGACAAGGTTTTTGTGTAAGGATGTACAAGGATACAATACAAAATCAATTGTGCATGCCAATCACACTTCGGAGGAGAGAACCGAAATAAGGACCCGGGCCTCCAACAATGCACAGAAAATGCTCCGGAAGAGGAAAAAGAGACTCTTCACAATATTCTGATGAGATCTGTCTGACGAGTACCAAGGGCAAGGATATCGATGTGCTCCCATTGTGGATCCAACTATTGATTTTGCAGCACTTAATATAAACAATAATAAATCTCAATAATAATAATCGTATTCGCCACTAGATAAATCGTCCTCAACTTAAGTAGACAAAAAATAACACCCCGAGGATGCGACTGTATTTCAAAAATATATTTGCTCATTCATAGAGACAGAGATACCTACAATGATAGATGTTACTTGAAGAAATGCATTCCAGGAATAAACGCTTGTCATACTCTCATTGCCCTCATTAGATAATGATCATTGGCAAGGACTTTAAGCTCCACTTGGGCATCCCTGATATGATATCGAGGGTGATTTGCTTGCTTTGCCGTCCTTGTTGTCTGCCCTACTCAATTAGTCTTATACGTCTGATACCGTTCTTGTTGTCGATGATGCTGCTGGAATGCCAGATTGGTTAGTTTTCATCGCTCTCGTCCTTCATCAATGAATTAATTATAAATATATATTTTCTCTCCTTGTGATGCTGTGGTGATGAAATACCAAAAAGAATATCTTCTTCGAGTACGAGATGAGCATCATTATGCATTTTGCTCATAGAGATAGTTTTATGTGGGTTTTAATCGGAATCAAATGTAGATTGAAGACTCATTGCAGCTCCTTTGTTTACCTATGGATAACGAAATTTCTTCGGAGTCTTTGTAGGAGTGATAAATAAAAACAAATGAGATAATTCTTACCATTCCACACTTTGATACTGGTCCCCAGACTTGATTTGAACAAATATTTGCAATGTCCCCAATGTTGTGAATTGTCTTCGGTTCAATTTATTTGTGTTGTCTAAGATCTGTGCTTTGGGATTGAATGGGATGACAATGAAGTGTACAGTCTGTTGTGAAAAAGGTGACAAATTAGGCTTAAAAAACATGGAAACCTACATTTAATTTTAAAAGATCTAATAAAAGTAGAAATTTCCAATTAGGCGAAATGGCAATATTTCAAATTAGCTCGGAATAAATTTGTTTCTTAACGAAAAAAAGAAACTGAAACTACGGATTCGATAAACGTGGATCACCCGACAAAACAAAGTTCAGCAAAATTTAAGATTTCTTTAGAGTCTTGTTGTTTTGGTTAAAATCAAAATCTTGGTAAAACGAAATCCTTGTAGACAATGAAGACTGTATAGACAATACTTCAAAAATCATAAATAACTTTTCAGTCATTGAAGTGAATACGGTGAGGAAGAGACCGCCGCGTGCCGTTTCGATACCACAAAACCAATCATATATGTGCGTTAAGGGTTTGTGAATTGTTCTTAACAGCGTCAATGATTCCATCGGACAAACCTCCTTTCGCTTTCGTGCTGAGGCGAGGGTTCTAAAAGAGCTCAGCATACACAAAGCAAAGCTTTTCCATCCATCCTATTCTTCTGGGCTCGTTTCGAGTAGCTGGACAATAGCATTTGTCCAGTCTGAACCCATCTAACATTAGGACGCTGGCAATGAAAGAAGTCAAAACGGAATCCGTGATCATGAACAAATTTCATCGTCATTCACCGGTCTGAAACCGCGCGGCCTGACTTACTTAATTCACGACTTTCACGACGACAAAGCGAATCTTATTCATCTTGGTCTAATCTTTTATTTTTTTATTTAAAATTTTAGTGGGCGCTTTCTTGTATGAGGGCTCCCGCCTATAAATAATAGAATGAAGTTAAAAGTGACAGACTTAAAACACTCCCCCTAATTTTCATATGATGTACATTCATTTTAAAGGAGAAATAGAAAGAACACATTTAAGTAATTTCATAAGCCCCAATCTGATCATATTTGATTTGAAAGCTGAAGCCATTTGCCAATTGTTCTTCAGTATATACGTTAAATCAACTTCGATAATTTTTTCTTCATAGAGATGGTGAGTTAAATCCAAACGGCATCGATATGTTAGGTTTTATGCTGCAACTCAAGATTTTTTACTAGCTTATTGGAATTAGATGCTTGATGTTGTCCTTATCGTAACCAAACTGCTTCTTTTGAACCCTCAAAAGCTGTCATTTACTCAGCTTCAGTTATATTTCTATTTTCTGTATTTGACTCTTCCGTGAAACAATACCTCTTCCGATTTTGAATTCACAACCAGTTGTTGAACGACATGATTCGGTATCTCTCGCATAATCAGAATCTGCATATCCTACCAGTATAATGTTATCTTCTAACCCATAAGTTATACCGCTTGCTTTTGAAAGATTAAGATATTGAAGAATTCTTTTTAAAGCATTTATACGTTCATGATTTGGTTTTTTGCATAAACCTACTTACTTCTCTCACTGAATTAAGAAATATCAGGTCTTGAAACTGTACCAGCATGCTTAAAAGACCCACATGCTTGACGATATGTAAAGTTTGATCGCAATAATAAACGCACGGATGTGCTTTGGTTTGTAACAAATACTGACTCGTTAGAAATTTGACCAACTTTGAATTCAATGCTCTTGTTGCTTGTTTCAGACCATACAGACTTCAGTTTAATCTTAAGACCTGTCATTTTTGTGTGCAATACCCTCTGAAATATCCATATAAATTTCTTCTTTAAGGTGGCCATTAAGAAATGCGGCGTTGACATTGAATTGTACCATCTCCATATTTTCAATAGCTGCAATTGCCTAAAAACTTCGCACGGAATAGTACCTCACAAATGGTGAAAATGTTTCGGTATAACCTATACCCTTGTGTTGAGAATATCTCTTTGCCATTATTATTACTTGTTTATTTGTAGTAGTTTTAAGCTTAAACACCCATTTGTTCCCAACTATGTTGTCATTCATTGGCTTCGTGACAATATCTTTTAAAGCGATTTTCCATTCTTTCGAGTTATTTGAACTTATAACATCTTCAAAATTGCATATAATTTTATTGAATTGTTTCAGTCTTGGTACTAGGATCATGTTCTTAATTTGAAAAATCAAAATAAACATTCTTGATGAGCTTAACATCGTAGCTAATAATAATTTTCTTTGACTCGGGGTCATAGAGTCTGAAATTCTTCTGTGTTGCTTCATATCCAACCAAGTAAACTTCTCTCGCTTTCTAATCCCATTTCTTGCGATAAGGCTTGGGAATGTGAACATAGCTAACAGTGCAAAAAAAACTTTTGTGTGACCGAGTTGTGGCTTTTCATCAAAACAGATCCCATATTAAGTTGTGGCTCTATTTTTTGCATTTAGTGAACGATTTAATAAATGAGCAGCTGTTTGAACCGCTTCCTGTAACAAAGATTTATTTAATCCACTTGTCAACAATAGCTATTGCTCTTACACATTCTTGTATATAGTTCTGTTGTCTCAATTAAACCATTTTATGAAGAGATTCTTAGTATGATAATACCACGCTAAGAAAGATATTTCATCAAACTTGATTATTAAAATCAGTTCCGTTATGACATCGAATTACTTTGATCGAAACTTGCATGAAATTTCAAAAAAAAATCTACAAACTCCTTGAATATTCCCTCAACTTCCGATTTTTAAGCGATTAGCTAGGTAAACAAATTTTAAAATAGTTACCTTATCTCTTATGAACATGAAGTATTGACGCAACACCAACGCCTATTTGCTACATTTGTCCCCATTGTTGACCAAAAATACTGATTGCAGATAAGCAAGGTTCGATGTAATTTTGATTCATGATGGTATGCTTGAAAATCATTCTCACCAAATTGTTTTTGTTTTTCTTATTCAATATTTTCAATATATTTGGTTTTCGTCAAAGTTGAACTCAAAACCTTTGCTCATTAACTAACCAATTATAAACAAGTTAACTTTGGCCATGAACCCACTCTTCGATTTCTATTGAGCTACGTCCGTCGATATTAAAGTGCTTCATTGTTTGCAATTCTAATGCTAACATGGCATTCATTTGATGAAAACAAAGAGAGCCAGTCCTTTCGAAAAATTACATGTCTTGATGCTCCAGAATTCGCTAAACAAATATCTTTATAGCTTGCTGATAAGATATCTGTCATAGAAGAAAATGCCATCGATGATTCCTGTTCTGGTTTTCCCCCTTTTGATTCAGCTTCTTCTGAACTGGGCAATCTTTCTTCCAATGGCCTTCCTTTCCACAGCCAAAAAGGAGAAAACCTCAAACAAAGTTCTAAAATCGAATTAAACTTCTTTGCAAGCAACAAAGCAAAACTTATGAAAATCTTCTTTTAGCACTGAGACTGTATAGCCATTTGTGTTGTGCATTTAAACAGAATTCAAAATTTAAACAAAACAATTTTACTTAAAACTATAATTGTATATTTTTCATCATAAATCAAAAGTGAATCATTTTCGTTTCTACCAGACTTTCTTTCAACAGAAGGACGTTTCTTTACGTTCAGTTCAATAGCTGAATAAATTGTTATGTTGTGTCGTGTAAAACCGATGAACGTGCAGAGCTAGTGATTTTGAATTTAACTCTATCTATTTTGTGTTTAAAATTTAACCAGAATTTTTTTTTCTGCTTAGAATAGGAATTCGTCTATGATTTTTAAAATTTTCAAAAACAGAATGAGAATTACATTTTTGTGAGATCAGAACTGGTCATATGATTGCAAATATGTAACAAAAAAATGCAAGAACCAAACCATGTTTCTCACTTTCATATGCAATATTGCTTTGAAGGTTTGTTCTTTTGAGGAACACAATTATGAGGCCTACGACGCGACGGTAGTAAGCCTGTGAATTTTATGACTCATAATCTATACTCTCTTGCGGTTAGAAATGCTGGTAAATATTACCCTCTAAGGAATTTGTTGTAATTATTTCCTTTATCAATATCGTGTTCAAAATGTTAGTTCTGCTAATTACGCCCAGATCGCTAAAAAAAATCAAGTTTTCCAACAATTTTAAGATACCGCCTGTTCAGCATCATTATCATAGGCAAATGTTAAAAAAAAAACAAAAACATTCCAACCATCAAAAACAGAAAATTGATCCATTATGAAGCCAAAACTTCCATAAGTATGGCGGGTGTTAGGTCCTAATTACCCTCGATGTCGATACACAAAACATGATTATGACGTGATTTAATCGACTGTCGGTTGCTTAGCCGTTAGCGTTGTGTCGGTCGACCCCATCCAGTTCAGGTACTTTCATTGGGAATTCCATAACAAAGTTATCTGTGAACGCAGATTTTCATATTTAAACATCCAGAGTCAAAATCGAAGCCTGTACAAACCGGCATTTGAATAAACGGAATATTTTTCAAATTAATGACCGAACTAAATTAAAGCCTCCATGGAATATTGATCTCAAAATTTCACTCTGCACAGTTCAAATCGGGACCGAAAACACGATACAAACAATCAGGCATAGAGAGAGGTGAATGGAATTAATTATGCATAATCATCGTTGTCCCAGGAGTCGCTAGAGTTTCGAGAAATTCTATGACTTTCATAATTGATTGAAACATTTCAATTTCAAACCCGCTAGGCTAGGCTGTGTCCGTTTAAGCTATTGTTCATTCAACAATGGGCATCCAGCATTGAACACTATTGGGTCTACTAATCGGATAGTATCGAATAATAATAATAATTGGTGTTGGGTGTTAGTGTGGGGCGATTGTATAATACACTCAACGTCCACAAATATTTTTTATCTGTAAACGAATCGATGATGATTGCTTTTAAAAATCATTTATATTTTGCTAAAACAAAAGGATATTTCGTGTGTTGGAAATCGATTACATGAATTTATCGAAATTGCATTGTGTGTTTGGCTTCCATTCGGTAGAAACAGAAATAATGATAATTTAAATTGAATTCTCTATTCGTGATCAGACTGGGGGCTCAAGGGATTATCAAAATGTTATTATTTCACTTTTATTAATGTTAAAATATGCTTTGTGACGTATCTGATGTGTAATGAAAGTCAATCTTTAATGAAGATGTTATTAATAGATTGCGGTAGATTATGATCTACTGAAATGAGATTGTTTATGCAAATTGTTGGGTGATTAAAATTGATTTTAACATTTTTTTCATATTCTGAACATATATGATATGAATATATACATACATATGTGCATGTACAATGCACATGTATTTCTGTTTTTATTTCAAAAATTCGTAAGCTCTTAAATTGACAAGCAATTGCCAACTCTGGCTTTGAAAATTTCTGTAGGCGGCAATCCGTGGCAAAATACATTTCAGACCTAAGACAAAAAGTTCACATGAATCTACTGTCTTCGAGGAACTTTGGAAAAAAGAGGTTACCTGAGTGAATGTAATAACCTACCCTCCCTCGCCTTCTATGATAGAAGATAGATAAATTCTTTATTTGTTTTTTTCATCATAGGGTTTTACAATATTATTTCCTAAGAATAAGGACATTGCATTGACTGCCGTCTGCCTCGCCTTCTATGTTACACATATATGCCAGGCCATATTTAACTAACTCGTTAACAAACAAAAATATCTTTTTAAATAAAAGCCAAAGTTTACACAAAATTTACAACAGCTGCTGGGATCACAGCATGTTTATCCAAGAAAACGATGGCATTTCATGACGTTTAAACTGTTTCTTGATCCTTGTTTCATTGACTGTCACAGAAAGACAGAAACTTCTTCGCAATTGATCATAATTCATAAGTATATGCGCGACCGTTAAACTGACGATCACTTGACGGGTCCAGAAGTGGCTTTATTGTGGCTGTGTTAAGCGTATTCTGTGAATGCTCGCATTGTTTTTCATCTGGATCTCTTATATTCGGTAAGCTGGTAAGCCGTTCAACATTTTGTTATTAATAGGCGTGCATTCAAAGGCTTTTTTCAAGATCCCTTATTTGCCAAGAGCAGAAATTGAGCATCAGGAGAGAGGATTGGCGATTGAATTATTAAACATTGCAATTGGGAAAGACAAAGTGGGGAAGAAAGTTCTACATTGGTGCATAGTACGGGCGCATTGCTTAAAGGGGAGGGGGAAGCACCTTGCTATTTTACTAGCGCAATGACCATATAAGTAATGATAGAACAAAGGGAAACACGCGATCAAACGAAGTGAATGAGTCAAGTGATGCCTCTATCACCAACAGTTGTTAGAGCTCTTTTTAATATTCCATCCAAGATGCATAATTACCTATGTAACTGACGCACCAGCCCAGAAATGGGAGTTATACTCAAGCTTTGGACGGATGTAAGTGTATAGATACAGAATAATGTCTTGAAACCTAACATTTTTTCTTATTTTCTTTTTAGCTTCTGTTCTGCACTTTTTCTGTAAAGCGACATAGATAAAAGATACAATAATTATTTACATTGAAAGTCGTACTGAAAAAGTGAATGCACGACAGTCTAAAATTTTTGTTTGTTTTATGTTGTAGGCACAGTACACCAACACCAAATTTCAAAGGAAAAATATGAAAAATGAAATTAAAATGGTATTTTTTTTTCAAGCGGTTACAGTTTCGTATAGTCCTTGGTGCACGCCCATCTAAAAAGTTCAGGCGATGTTACTCACCTTGACGATAAAAGACAACATTGGGTTTTCAAAGCATTAAACTCTATGCGGTTTTTAATTCCTTATTGTATAGTTCTTTTTTAGTCAGAACTTAGTGAGCTTATCATACGTAGCCGTTCTAGTTCCACATCCGAAGAGGAAGGATGTGAGTCTGGGAAAGAATATGAAAAGTTAAGCGTAGACCAGAGATCATTTTATGAAAATACGAAAGAGTGCCGGAGACAAAACAGAACCCTGGGGCATACCAGCATTTATATTGTGGGTTTCGGCATGAAAGAAAGTTTCTTATCCAATGAAAGGAAGTTGTCGATACCGATGGCGTACAAATTTTCAATAAAAAAGCGAAATTCTAGGATTTATTAAATGCCTTTGTAATATCAAGTGCAACAATCTTACTTTCTGCAAAACAATGTAATTACTTGCACCACTGTTAAACAATCAGATTACATGTGGGTCTGTTGCGTAAAAACCGATTTTGCTGGTTATTAAGAAGCTTTCGATTTTCGAGATATTTCTTCAGCCGATATTTACTTTATCAGCGTTTCCATGACGTTTCCCGTTTCCATAAAGGGACGTCAGTGCAATCGGATGATTATAAATATCATCAATCTACAAAACTTTTGGGGTACGTTCGATGTCTGCAGTTTCTCTAAGCATTTTGAAGATAATAGCTAGTCTTTTATTTCTCACAAACGCAAAAAAGGATACACCCAACCAGCCCTGCCACGCGTCGAAAAATTGAATGCATTATATCTGTTAGTCTGTTAGTTCTTTAGCTTAAATAATATGTTCAAGAATTTTTGTGTTAAGGCTGTTTAGCAAATCAGGTTCTTAATGCATTAAACTGACGATTGACCCAAACCCAGACCAAAACTTAGTTATATCCAATGGATCATGGTATTTTCTAACTACATCCTTATTGGCTAACAAAAATCTCCATTGGCTATTAAACGCTTGAAATTGGAAACTCATCCAAAATTGGTAAAATTGACGGCATAGTGCCATCTACTATTTGGCTCACATCTGAATACTTAAGTAATTGAATTTTTTTTATTGTTTAAATCGAACCTCTTTTTTATTTGTTTACATAGCCCCTTATAAAACTGTAATAGCAACCTTTTAATCACTATTAACTCTTCCGCGACAATATCTTGCGAATCAAGATACTGTTGAAACTCAATCCCAAAGTACATATCTGAAAAGGGCAGATGAAGGAAAGAATCTTCAAAAGTAACATTTTACATTGATTTCATTAAGGACAATCAAATTTTTAACTATTTCAAAATACAAGTCTGTTATAACATGATCAAGCAAATGATTTTTTTGTAGATTCACTTTGAAAAATTTTATTTGTGTTGTTTATTGTATTTAGTATGTAGGAGAGAAAAAGAAGGTAAAACTTACTCTGCTGCTTCATTATAAAACTTGTTATTTCCGAACTTGAACTTTGATTTTTAAAAGATTCTAAATTAAAATAATATTGCAAGGGCTGAAGTTGTTGCAAAAGGCGATTCACTACACCTTCCATCGAAAGGCAACGTGTGGAAGATAAACCTAAAATACTGTTACGTTTGACATCAAAATATACCTGAAACTCCGTGTATGCACCGTTACGTTTTGGGCTATGAGCAAAATTGTTGTATATTGCTTTAACTATCTTTTCATTTCAACATATTCTATCAATTTTTTAGATGCTGCAGAGGCACATAGATGTAAAGAATGCCACCTACATCCAAGAAAAAATGTATCCATCCAACTTTGTCTCATCAATTATAATCGAAAGCATGGTATTCTTCAATTGTTCACTTTTCAACGAGTGG
>CAKKXW010000003.1:79674646-79925122 GCA_920937365.1 Sphaerophoria rueppellii
GAGATCATTTTGTACTTTACCTAAGGTTTCTATGTCACAGTAGATTCCATTTACTACGTCCGTATGAAGGACATCACGCATTATATCTATAAGTTCTTCGGTGGATCTAAATGATATAATATGTCTAACCTGTTTTTTAAAAAGAATCTTAACTTTCTTGCTTTTCTCGGAACCTTGAGTAATAAAGATTTGATTCTTGAAGCAGTTTATGGGATTGTCTACTGAGGGAATAACTTTCGTAAGGGATTCCTCACTGTGAACGGTTTGATCTGAGGAAGACAGCGCGTTAATATACTGACGAGATAGTGCGTCTGCTACTTTATTTTCTTTACCGGGTTTGTAATGAAAGGTTGGAGAATATTCCTCAATGAAAGCTCTCCATCTCTTCAATTTAGTGTTAGGATTTTTTTCGGAAATGGCAAACGTGAGAGGTTGGTGATCTGTGTATATATGAATATCAGGGGCACCGTATAGGTAATTTCTTAATTTTTTCAGAGCCCAGACTATAGCTAACATTTCACGTTCATTTGTTGCAAAATTTTCTTCGGTTTTACTTAAAACTCGAGATATCATAGTGATAGGTCTACCAAATTGGGATAGTACTGCACCTATTGCCTGTGATGAAGCGTCAGTAGTTAAATCTAAGGGCTTACGAAAGTCAGGATAGAATAATAACACATCTTCTGAAGCTAAAATATTCTTTATCCTAGAAAAGGCACATATAGCCTCAGGATTAAGATGAATTTTGACGTGCTTTGACTTATTTGCACTTATGTTTCCGTTTTCTCCTCCGAGGTATTTGGCTAATGGTTTAGTGATCTGAGCATAATCTTTCACAAATCGACGGTAATATCCGGCAAAGCCTAGAAAAGATCTCAGTGCACGAAGTGTTTTTGGAATCTCAAAATCAACAATGGCCTTGACTTTATCAGGACATGTTTTAATTCCGTCTGCAGATACAACAAATCCCAAAAATTCAAGCTCATGTTTGAAAAATCTGCATTTTTCTGAAGATATTCTCATATTAGCATTGAAAAGTTTGGAAATGATTGTTCTTATATCTTCTAAATGTTCATTTTGTGTTTGCGAAAAAATTATGACGTCATCTATATAGACGTGGCAACGTTTGCCTATGTCATCACGTAGTATATTGTCAATTGTTCGCTGGAAAATGCTAGGAGCATTTTTCAAGCCGAAGGGTAGTCTACAAAATTCATACTTTCCATTATTCACAGAGAAAGCTGTTTTTTCGCGGTCTTTTTCTTCTAGGAGAATTTGATGGAAGCCAGATTTTAAATCTATTGTTGTAAAATATCTAGCTTGTCCTAAATTTGCTAAAATAACCCCAGTTTCTGGAATAGGATACCGATCTGGGATAGTGCGTTCATTTAACTTTCTGTAATCGAACACTAGCCTTGATTTGGGAGTACCGTCTTCATTAATGCCTTTTTTTCCTACTACCAATATGGGAGTGTTGTAAGGAGAATGTGATGGCCTTATTATTCCCTCGTCTAGCATTCTTTTAATTTCTTTATTCACAAATGGCGCGGCTGCCATGTTGTATGGCCTTGGCTTTGAGTAAATGGGTTCTGAATCTAATGTTCTTATAGTAGCTTTAATGCTTGTATTAAAAGGTAATCTTTCATCGGGTTGAGCGAAAACTTCTGAAAAATCGTCTATAAATTTTTTAAACTCGTTTTTGATAGCGGCAGGAACTGTTTCGGTATCGAGTTCTATATTATTGACCTGTTGGCATACAAAGGATTTTAATTGCATTTCACCGTTATCGTAGATTAAGATTGAGCGTTTGGTATCAATTTTTGCTTTTATTTTAACCAAAAAATCATACCCGATTATTGCATCAAAGGTTTTTAATTGAGGGAGGAAAAAAAAATCTGTGGTGTGGCCACAAAGTTGTATTTTGCATTTATGTGTAATTATATTATCACCGTTAAGGGTTTTAACTTTGAAATGTTTTTCATTAGGGACTGCCTTTATATGAGGTGTTTCCTTGATATAATTCTTGGCTGTACCAGTGTCTATAAGTATTCTCATGTTAATTTTTTTATTGAGTTTCTTTTCGACAAATGGTAGAGCCGATTCTACTCTAAGAAAATTAATTTCATCTTCATGTTCGTTAGTCATGTTTTGATATTCGCCTTCGCATTTGTTTTCAAACTCGTACTCGAAATTATTTTTTTCATATTCGTCTTCGTAGTCTTCGTATGTGTTTTTATTGTCGACTTCATATTCGTAGCTTTGGTTTGGGTCCTCGTTTATACCTTGAGACTGTGCGAAGTTTATTCGCTGATTTTTAGCTATAGGTACTCTATCTGATTCACGCAACCGTTTGAATGTTTTATTATTTTCGTAATTTTGGGGTTGAGGTCTAACAATTTGGTTGCTGTAAGACTCTTCACGTCTTTGACGGAATTTTGAGGAATTATCGATACTCATTTGGTCGTTTGGGTCAACCAATTGTTCATATCGAGGTTGTAATTGACGGATTCTAGATGAGTTTCTTACACTGATATGATTGTTTCGTTCACCTGGCTGTTGGTTTTGAAATGGGAGCGCCCTCGTTACGAGTTTGTAGTTAGGGTTGCTCCGAGGAGGGGCGTTACTTGAATTATTACCAATATTTGGGTTTTTATCAAAAGCTCTTGCGAAGTTGTACCTATGTTGGTTTGCTTCGAGCTCTTGGGCTTTGGCTAATGCGGAAGGCAAGTCTTCGCAACCGGCAGAAAACAGAATATTACAAAATGGCTTGTTAAGGCCTGATATAAATACACGCAATGCATCTGCTCGGAATTTTGTGGCTAATGAATTTATTAAATTGTTATTACCTGAATACTCCATTGAAATTTTGTTTGTAATAGCAGTGAGATGTTTTTCTATCCTGTCGTAAAAATCTGAAATGGACATTTGTCCTTGGCACAAAATGCTCAATTGATTTTCAAGTACATGAAGTGGGCGTTTGTCTGCGTATGAATGATCTAACCGTGCAATTATAGCATCGAAATTAAGGACCGTATTGAAAGAAGATAAGATTAAATCTGCTGATCCCACAATTTTATTTCTTATGATGGCAACAGCTTGGTAGTACCTTTCAGAACCTTCATAAGGGATAAAAAGTTGTATGGCTGTTTTTGCCGCTTGCCGCCACGAAATATATCTGGATCGATCACCAGAAAATTCTGGTATTGATTTTATCACATCAAGTGATATTTGACATTGAATGTCGGGTGTTGTTACGGTAATAGGCTCATATGCCACGGCCGTACTTGAAGGAATTTGGCAGGAATTTAATTTTTCCGTTAACTGCGTAATTTGCATGTTCACTTTTTCGTTAACCTCTCTGTTTTCTAAAGTTATTTCCTGCATTCTCCTAACCAATGTTTCGCATGCTGTTTCTACAGCTACCTGCACGGCTGATGAAATCACATTAGCTATTTCCGACATTATTTATAAATTACAAAATATTATATTTATAAAAATATGAAAAAAGTTTTAATATTTTTTAAAAAAAAATTTCTTACACTAGAATAATTACAAACAGCATCTCTTGTTGATTGTTGATGATAGATTATTTTTATTTTTGTTGTTGTTGCTTCTTTGTAAGCGGGCTGTCAATTAATTGTTGATTTTCTTAAACTTTTAATGTTTTTTTGTTTATGTTTTTTCTCTCTATGGAGATTGTTCACTTTTTAATTATTTTCTCTCTATGGAGATTTTTCACACTTTAATGTTTTTTGTTTGTTTAATTGTTAATCTTTTTACACAAAGTTCGCGTTTTTTGTGTTGGTCTTGCCTTTTTTCTCTTTTTATAACGATTTTTTTAGGCACACGGTACTAAGCGGGAAAGGAAAGAAAAAAAATGTTAGTGGGTTTCCGCGGTTTTGTGATTAATTGGCTTATCTCTTTATATAAAGATTTGTAAAAGCACACACGATACTACGCGGACAAAGTTGGGCGCCAGTAAATGAAAGACGACTTCAGTCTTTGAATTTGAGTTTATAACTGGTGTTTTATTTTTAATCCAACTTATAACTAAACATTTTTGTTAATGACTTATAGTTGTAATACAACACTTCCTGCACATGCCAAAACCGTACACTTAAATAATATTCACAGTCAGCAACAATAGAATTACTTAAAGAACAACAGAATCATTTAAAACCAATAAACTGTAAAGCTAAGCAAATCATTCATTGCATTTTATTGTAATCTGAATATCTGTTTTGAATTGTCAATGCCCATAAAAATATTGTAATAAATAGAAATCGTATTAATTTGCTTGGCAAGCAAAGTTAAAGTCATTAACTTATACACTGACAGAATCAGATGAAAGTGCCTTAGGCGGGAGAAAAGTTCTTCGGGTTGTCTATGGCCCCTTGTGCATCGATGGAGAATGGAAAAGAAGATACTGCACGGAGTTGTCGGAATTATATATAGTGACACGGATTAGATATAAGACTCAAGGACCAACGACTCATACGGCTTGGTCATAAGGAGCAGATGGACACCAATGTTTTGGCCTGGAATGATTTCGACACCATTCCCGAGGAACGAAGAAGAAGAGAAAGACCTCGACCAGGTGGCGCACTCAATTGGAGGAGGACCTCAATCAACTTGGAGTGCAAAACTGAAGACAGTTAGCTTGGTACTGAGCTGGCTGGCGGAGACTATTGGTTGAGGCCCAAGGCCACAATGGACTATAGCGCCACCCTAAGTAAGTAAGTAAGAAATAAGTTTGAGTCTGACATGGGTGCAAAAATTATAAGCCTCCTTTATTTTGAGACTTGCAACGATTAACGCCAGATATTCGAGTGGACTTATTGACAAGCTGAGTGAAGCGGTAAAATGAAACAATCTGAGTACACATTCTCTCAAGCTTTGTCTGGGCTGAACTGAGAAGACAAGTTGAATCAAATCTTTGTATTAAGCAGAAAGGCCTAAACTGCATTCGTTAAATTGTAAAAAGTGTCCACATTATGAAAAGAACTGGTACAAGTAACATCATTTCTAAAGTAGCAAACTTTATTCAGTGTAAGCATCGACCTGCTCCGCACCTGGAACAGACCATGCGTCCAATGGTCCATCCCCTCTCCATTGACATACAAAATTTATGCGAGCACAGTACCATATTTAGAAGAAGACATAAATTCGTCCTGACTGTCCTATTGCTCTGTGATTTTCTCTTTACTGAAAAATCAGGACAATTTCGAGCATCATAATAATTTTCTACAGTTGTTTTCTGTTGTCCCTGAAATCACTTTAAAGAATGAATACCGAATTAGAACAGCTGGGTGTAGCATATTTACAAAAGCTCTGAAAAAATGTCTGTGCATATGCTAGTACTTTGCAGGGACAGTTCGTAAATGGTGGCGGTCGGTGGGCGTTCGTTTCGCTTTTTCTGAGTCTTCCTTCCTTTGAATGCTGAACGTGCAAAATTGTTTGAAGGATTTGCTGGCATTTGTCCAACGAATTCAGAAATATTTTCACTTCCGGAATGGGAAGAAAACATCAAAGGCATGCACGAGGCACACTTTCACACCATATATAATGTGTCATCCATTAAAATGTTGTTCTGTGCACCTTAAACTGTTCCTGTCAGCTTTTGTATGGCGGTCTTATGGTCTTGAAGCTTTAATAAATTTTGTTGAGCTGTTTTATTTGAGTGTCTGCATTCGTTTTGTCTGGCACAATGTTCAAACAAATCTGTTTCCAATACTAAAGTCTCGGATAGAGGCTAACAATTTAATGTTTGTTGGGTTAGCGATTAATGTGTGGTTTTGTGACACCCCGCTCCTCTTTTCAACTGTATGGAAATGATGTTGTAATTAAATACTACCAAGAAAGTTTGGATATCAGCCAAATAAAAGAACATATCACTTTCGGCTACTACAGATATAAATCAATTTGCATGAATTTGCATTGTTCAGGTCGTTCCGATACCTGTCCACAATAAAATAACAGGAACATGATGTTTTAATTCGAATGCAGATAGCTTTAAAATTTAAGGGATTTCAACCTTTTATTGTACTATTTGGATGGCTTTAATGGCATTAAATTGAATATGTAATGACATTTACAGACATACAAAATTGAATTGGGATATTTGTGTAATTTTTAAATGAAGTTTTGCAGCTTCCCACAGTATACTATTTTAATTTATTGTATTGATTTGTCCTTGTTGTTGGGAAGGTTGGTGACTTTTTTCATTTAGCAGCAACTGCCAATATTATGGTCGAAAATGCTGATTTGTATTTTGGCACGGAACGATTCTCAATGTAGTTTGGTCTATTATTTATCTCTGTAAGTGTGAAAAGGTGCCAATTTTGGTGAATAAACTTTAAACATAAATAGATGCACTAATGACCTGAACCGCGGACAAAGCTGTTAATTTTGTGTTGACAAACATTATTATTTGGATTCGTTTTGTCAGTTATTTATTAGCAACACTTTGGAAAAATTATTGAATCCAAAATATTTAGAGCATATTCAACATAAAATAGTTTTAGCAGTTGAAATGTTGACGTATTTTTAATATTGCAGTATTCGGCTAGGTCCAAAAATTTAAACTTATTATTAGGTAAGGTCGCTGTCGTGGATGTAAAAAGACACACTTAGGCGAATTGAAGATACCACATGATGACATGAATCTAAAAGGCTTTCTTCAAATGCTCAGTGAAACCAATAAGAATTCCTTACTCTTATTTATGAGCCAGAGCAGAACATGTGCAGAGGAGGTGGAGATTATACTTTCTTCTTTCTCCTCATCCATGCAACTTCTGCAGAAATCGTTTGGAAATACGCCCATTCGCGCGGGTGTCTTCCTATTAGACAGTTATAACACCAATAAACGAGCTTATATGCAATCTGTTTAAAGATATCAGTTACCTAGATCTCTTTAAGTCCAGTTTAGGCCAAAGGTTTTTTGTCATCTTATAGGTTGTTATTGTTATGTTGTTCCACCTGATGTTGGTTCATATTGTAGTATCTTGTTTACTGTTTTCTCTCTTCATTGATGATATTTGTGATCATCTTCCTGGAGGAGTTTCTTTTGGTAACAGCATTGTCAAAGTTTTGCTATATGCCGACGATTTGGTTATGTTTGCCGACAATCCAGTTTCGCTACAGATGCAAATTAACCGACTTTGCTTATTTTGTGAGACTTGGGGTCTGCAAATAAATGTACAAAAAACAAAAATTATGATTTTTGAAGGAAGGCAAACAAGAAGACGCTCTGATGAAAAGTGGTCGCTCAATAACACCGTTATCGAAACAGTTCAGGAATTTAAATATTTGGGTGTTCTTCTTACCCACAATTTAGATTTCGTTAAACATGCTAAAGTAAAAAATAAAGAAGCCAAGTTGGCACTAAATTTGATGTGGCCTAAGTTCTTCTCCAACTCTAACATTGATCTGGTATCTAAATATAAAGTCTTTAATGCAACAATAAATTCATGCTTGTGCTATGGTGCACAAGTTTTCGGTTTTTTGAACCTAGATGCTTTCGAGAGCCTGCAAAGGCACTTCTTCAAGCGCTTGTTTCGCTTGCCGAACTCAACTCCAAATTATGCCATTTACGTAGAGTCAGGCATCACTCCTATATATATAAAAAATTTAAAGGCTAATGCGGATTTTATTGTTCAGGTGATGAAAAGAAGCGAATTGTGTCTTCACAAAAAAATTTTGAAAAAATTGTTGCAATCGAATGCATCTCCTTTCAAAGACTGGAACCAACTCGCAATAGCAACAGAATCTTCCCTCAACCTTTCGGAAACAAATGTTGACGATTGGCAAGCGCAGTTCGCAGGTGTTATAGCTAAGTTTGACCAAAATTTGTATGTAGAAAACATTTCTAGCGCAACTTCTTCAACATCTAGAAACGTTTATAGAAACCTAAATCATCAATTGAATTCAGACATGAACTATTTCAGGAATGATTACTCAGTTGCCCAGATAAGTACTATTTTTAGAGCCAGAGTCGAAATCTTAAACTTAAATTTTATACCACATCGAAGTGATTTGCCGCAGCTATGTGATCTGTGTAACAGAAGAGAAATCGAAGATATCTACCACTTTTTAGCTATTTGCCCAATTTTACAAGAAATTCGTCGATTATACTTTCGGAAAAGTGTTTTAACAATGCAAGAATTTTACGAAATCCTAAATGGAGCACTAGGTTGGCCAAACGTATTTAAATTCTGTCGACAAGCTCTTAACTACCGGAACAGTTTCACTTATTAAATTAATTTTAAGCCTTTTATTGTAGTTTTTAAACTATCTCATTTTATGTTACAAATCATTCAAAATTGTCTAAATGAATCATTCACTTTCATGCTTTTATGTTGCAAATCATACAAAATTGTCTTTTTTCTTTTGTGTTTCAAATCACGTAAAAATTGTTAAAATTTTACTTTGAGTAAAACCTACTCTTCAAAAAAATTGTATTATTATTATTTTTATAAATTGTAATTTTGTGTTTCAAATCACGTAAAAATTGGCCAAATTATTCTAATATTTTTATTTAAATAATTTTACATTCTCTTTTTAATTTATATATTTTTTTTTATCACCTATGAAATGTCAATTCAGGCAGACGGCAGTCAATGCCATGTCCTTATTCTTAGGAAATAATATTGTAAAATCTTATGATGAAGAAAACAAATAAAGAATTTATCTATCTCTATCTATCTATCTAGTATCTTGTTGTAGCAAAAGTTTACTTGCAGCGATTGGTATACCAACATTATCTATTTGTAGCGATTGGTATACCAACATTACCCAATTCCATTTGTGGTTTAATGGGTAATGTTGTACCATAATTGGCGAGTTCATCGGCTTTGCAATTATTGGAATATCTCTATGGCCCGGAACCCAGTGATGGTAAATGTTAAACTGTTGTGCCATTTCCATTAGAGACGATCGACAGTTTTGGACCGTAATTGAGTTTGTAGAGACAGAGTCCACCCCATCACTAGTTTTCGATCCATCTATATAGAAGTGGATTACCTTTTTATTATAATCAACGCGCACTAAAGGGTTTTTTTCATTACCCTTAATATGCCAAGAGCACAGTGCGAGTATTAGGGAAAGGATAGAGGTTATAAAAGGAGATGTCGGTTGGTTTTAAATTCTTGAATATTGCAATGCCTGGGGAAGACAGAGTGTGGAAGCGGGTTCCACATTCGCGTAGTTCGGCTAAAGAACGATTTTCTGTACATGATAATACATCCGAAGTTGGGCTCAAGGGTGAACTGAGGGGCATTCCTGGAGGCGCGGGTCTTACGTTGGAATATCTTAAAGGGAGGAATGCAACTGGCTATTTCACTATACCATTGAAGTAACGGTAAAATAGGGTGATGCATGTGACAATACGTCGATGTTTGAGCGATGTAAATGACTAAACGATGGTATGATTACCAATTATCTTGAATGCTCTTTTTCAGATACTGTCCAGAAGACTTAAGTATGTCGCTTGAGCACCAGCCCAGGCATGACAGTTATACTCAAGCTTAGGACGAATGTACGTTTTGTAGATGATAGCCAGATCAGAAGGGGAAACAAATTTCTTGCATCGTCTTAAGAAACCTAAACATCTTTCCGCTTTTTGGAGACCTCGCATATGTGCTCTTTCGATAAAAGGTGGTCAGTAATGCACATACCGAGAATCTCGAGATGTTCGGTCTCATTGATGCAAGTACCACTCATGGACAGTGGCAGGGGAGGTATATCTCGCTTAAACGATACAAGACAGCATTGAGATTTCGAAACATTAAACTCTAAACGATTTTGTATTCCCCATTGTACAATGCTGTTTAAGTCAAAGTTTATTGAGCTCATCATATTTTGGCGTTGCAATTCCGCATCCTAAGGGGAGGGATGTTAGTCTAGAAACGAATACGAAGAGCTACGGATGCTATCGTCAGCGAAACAATTTATTGAAGTAGAAGCAATAGACAAGAGGGTCGGAAACAATATGGAGCCCTGGGGCACACCAGCGTTTATATTCTGGCTTTCAGACTTGAATCCGTCCAATACAACTTGTATTGAACGGTTCGAAAGAAAGTTTCTAATCCAACGAACAAGGGATTTGTCGGTACCGAAGGCAAGCATTTTCTTGTCTTCCAGGAATGTTTTTTTTCCCAGAAGGCAGAAGGATCTGGAAGGTATAGAAATCTGGAAGTTTCTATCAAACTGCAGTTGGGGAATGGTGTAGTCTGTGTGCTTTGGAATTGATTCGAGATAATTATGAATAACAGAGTGGCCAATGTTATTGATGGTCCACTGTGAAGAGGCATTCAGGCGAATAGCAAAACTAGCAACTGGTTGTTTGCTATGTTGATTATATCCAAAGGTGTCAGATAGAGTAGGGTATCAAATGCCGTAGATGGGTCGTACGAAGTGATCCGCTAGGCATACTGAGCGTTTGGACTAAGTTTATCCCAGTTCATTTTAACGTCCAAAAGGTAGTTCACCAGATCATTAGTAGAAGCAATAGACAAGAGGGTCGGAAACAATATGGAGCCCTGGGGCACACCAGCGTTTATATTCTGGCTTTCAGACTTGAATCCGTCCAATACAACTTGTATTGAACGGTTCGAAAGAAAGTTTCTAATCCAACGAACAAGGGATTTGTCGGTACCGAAGGCAAGCATTTTCTTGTCTTCCAGGAATGTTCTTTTTTCCCAGAAGGCAGAAGGATCTGGAAGGTATAGAAATCTGGAAGTTTCTATCAAACTGCAGTTGGGGAATGGTGTAGTCTGTGTGCTTTGGAATTGATTCGAGATAATTATGAATAACAGAGTGGCCAATGTTATTGATGGTCCACTGTGAAGAGGCATTCAGGCGAATAGCAAAACTAGCAACTGGTTGTTTGCTATGTTGATTATATCCAAAGGTGTCAGATAGAGTAGGGTATCAAATGCCGTAGATGGGGTCGTACGAAGTGATCCGCTAGGCATACTGAGCGTTTGGACTAAGTTTATCCCAGTTCATTTTAACGTCCAAAAGGTAGTTCACCATACTGACACTCCATAAAGAAGAATCGGTCTGATAACCGATGTGAATAGCCACAGCCAGTAAGTGATACTGGGTTGTAGATCCCATTTACTGCCAATGGCTTTCTTGCAGGTGAAAAGAGCTACCGCAGATTTCCTTATTATTTCGTTTATGTTGCTCTTCCAATTTATTTTGCTGTCTAAAACAAGACCCGTTTATAGAAGGAGGGTTGATGTGCGGGATTTTATATTTCCTAGTGAAAAGGACTAAATCGGTTCTATGTGGGTTAATTCTTAAACCACACCGAGCGTTTTGTAAGAGTTCTCTTAAGGTGTAAAGATGCTTCCCTGAAACAGCTATAGCAATGTCATCAGCAAAGGCTATCACTCTGAATTATGAAACCTTCCCTATCCAGATAGGTAAGAACTTCATTAACTACCATTCTTACTATTCCAGACCACAGCCTTGCGGCGTTCCTCTGCTGACAAATCTTCTAGCAGGAGATCCGCCTAGTTCTGAGTTAATTATTCTGCTAGTTAGCATGGTATGAATAAACTCACCGAACGAACTCTCCACATTCCGATATGACAGTGCAAATGTGATTGCAGATGTGTCTCTTCTATATCAAGGAACGCAACCATAGCATACTCTTTATGATGGAAGGAGTATTCGATAGTGCGTACTAAAGTGTGTAGCGCCGCGCCGGCCGCTTACACCGATTTGCCCTTATAGTAGGCATGTTGAGACATAGACATGAGTCTTGTGTCAATGTTTGCTCTGAGGTGTATATCAACCAGTCTTTCTAGTGTCTTAAGAAGGAATGATGATAGACTTATGGGTCTAATATCTTTACGATTAACTTGCGAGCATTTTCTCGCCTTGGGTATGAAAACAACTTTCACTTCCCTCCATACTGAGGGAATATGGACCAGTTGCTGGCAGTTATTGAACATTACCTCAAGAATTAATGTGATTATTTCCAAGGCTTGTTGGAGTTCAGCTGGAAATAATACCGTCTGTTCCTGCCGATTTGTACGGTTCGAAGCAGTTTATAGCCAATCGCAGTTTATCCCTTGTGATAAGACCTCATATCCACCAGGTCTAGGTAGTATTTAATAACCTTATTCAAATCACTCTTTACTTTATCGCAGTTCATAATCAATTATTTCGCTTCGCTTTCACTGGGTGTTTGTAGGCGCTGCAAATTCTCGATGCTTGATTTTTGCGAATAGAGTGTATATGAATATTACAATATATTTCAATTTTCTTACCACTTTATAAGCAAACAAATTTTTGAAGGTGAAAATTACTAGCCTCAGGCTTAACCTAATCCGGAAGAGACCATATATGAAACACAATACATAACTGAGATCATTAGGATCCATTTCCAGCTAACACTTTGAGGAAGTTATTACACTTCTACCAGTATGAGATAGAGTTGCTGTTGACTGTTGATACTACTTGACCGGCAGCTGACAGCTTGGGAAAGCCATCACGTTAAATCTGTTTCTAGAAACTACGATATTGGTTTTGGCTTTGAATTACCTCTGCAGTCACGAAGCTCAACTTTATTTTTCTTTTACTGCCATAGTTAACATAAACTTATCCAATAAAAAGATTATTTTTGTCAAGCAACTACAATGTCATATTCATGCACTTAACACCATCTACCTTATTAATTTAAGGAAAGACGATTGGTTTTTTTTCTTTTTTTTGCTCACATTAAATTCCATGGATACTAAATTATAATGAAAAGTTGTCCTTCGCATAAAAAAATAACCAAAGTATATGCAAATTAGAAGCTTGAAAAAAAATTTCACTCATCGGAAATTCTCCCGGTCGCAAATTTTGCTCGGGCAGTAATAATTATGCCATAAATTATTAATTATTGACCGAGAACTCGCTCGTGATAATTAAATCAATTTAAAAAATTACTTCAAGCATTCTGCAGATGCTTCCTCGTCCTTTAACTTACAAATTATTATTTCAATTTTTTTTTTGTTCGCTTTTGGAAGACATGTACGCAAATTGTGTCTTTATGGCATCTCATCCTTGTGTTATCGCATTTATCATTAGGACGAGTGATGGAGAGGACACAAAATAATATTCTCCCCAATTCCACCATCCCTCTCCACAAAAATTCAAACCATACATTTGATGTCCCGTCTCTCATAGGAAAATGATTATGAATTATGGACACTCACGGAAATGAATAACACTCATTTGTTCTTCGGAAGGATGAAATGCCCCCTCTACTTTTTGAGTGTTAGTGTATTTATCTCCCACTCAAAGGGAAAAAAAAAGATTTTTTTTTTACTTTCGGAACAAATAAATAGAAAAATAAGCGACCCAGCACGGAAGAAAAGGAAGAATGGCTTTTCCTAAGTAGTTGCGAACAAGAACATTTTCTGTAAGGACATGCTTGTCCCTTCCTAATGTGTAGCAAGAGTAGCCGGTGGCAAGGCCCAATTAAATGCCATCAAATGAGGACTTGCTTTTTTTCCGCCTCAAACCCCAGTGCGAGAGGAAAGAATAAAGAAGAAAAAGGCTCAAAGGACGACAAAAATATAAGGACAAAGTGACGTTCCATTAGAAGGGCGATTTTGTGGGTGGCGTGGTTTTGTCTTACCCATCCTTCGTTCAAATGATTATTTTAATTGAACGTGGTTGTTCACACTCACCCTGTGTCTGGTCTTTGCTTATCTCATCAACATGTTCACACATTCAACAAAACTTACGAGAGAAAAAAAAAACAAAACAAAACAAAAAATGTCTAAATCTATTGTTTGGAAGAACTTTCGTTGTCTCTTTTGTCACATTCTACTCAAACTCTAAGCGCATCACGTCGTCGTCGTTGTCGTCACCCACAATTCAAACAACAAAATAATTTGAAGGCCAACATGTAGACAGAGTCCTTAAGGCTGCACACATACCTAACAGATTTCTGGTTTGGATTAACCCTTGAGTCGACCTGATTTCCTTTTTTGCCGTTTTGCTTTTGCACTCATTTTAATTCATTCAATTTTTTTGTTGGTTTTGTTTTTTTTTGGATGGTACCTATACTTTTATTGTTTATTTGCCATGCTTTCCAAAATTACTCTTTGAATTGATTTTAATCACAAGATAGCATGTCGGTGCAGAGCTTATCTTTTTTTCTTTTTTCTTTCTATTTGATGCGAGGCGGAAGATTGAGGGTTACAGACAATCTTGTTGAAAGGCATTAGGTATGTTACAGTCGTGTTTATAAAATGTTATCAAATGATTTGAATGCTAGTGTAAGGCTAAGGATCACTTATTTTTTATTTTTATGAAACACAATTTTAAGCAGTTTCCGTGGCATTGAAAAATTGACATAATTTCAAAAAAAGTTTATCGATTCAACAGATATCAAATGAACTACTCCGCTACTGCTATATATTTAGGAGTTCGTTTGAGCTGCAGTTAAGGTTCTCTTAAACTGTACGGTTTTTTCCGATGTTGTCTAAATGTTCATCTTTTCAATACTTACAAGTCTCATGATAACATACAATTAACACGTAGTGACTATCTTTCAAAAAGGTCTAGATATCACCATGAGATTCGTATAAGAAATCCCTCATATGGTATAAAAAAGAATTGAGAAAAATCAAGAGATCTTACTGCAGCTCGTAAAAGTGTGTTTCTCTTGAGAAACCTCAAACCTTTTGCTTTTTTTCAAAGGCTGTGGTATACTCAATGGAATCGTTCTTTATCCCAAAGAAGCAATGAAAACTTTGGTTTTCTTACAAATGTTAGTTTAAATTTATTATTCAAACCTTAAGTATTTGTATACATTTGGTTACAATAGAATAGTCAATATTTAAGAATAACCGGTTACTATCAAAGTGAGACCGAGAATAGCAGCCGTATGTTATTATCACAGACTGCTATGTCGACGTCAACTCTAGACTAGCCACTTTGTCAAAACTTATTGTCAGTCTTTTTTAGATATTTTGCCTTTATATTTTCCATACAGGAAAGAACTCAGTTTTTGTTATTATTTTAAGGATTTTTTTAAGAAAGCAAACAGTGAATTATGAATTTATTAATTCAAATCCATATATGGAGACAAAACGATAGCAAAGATGTATATGTTGTATATCGATTTATGTAATGAATACGTTTCATAATATTCCCCTCCTTCTCTCGTTTGAAAAGTTTTTGCGAGGTACAAAACAAATGAAATGGGTATGGACCTGTCCAAAGATGTCAAATCGGTCTTCCTTGCAAATCGCGCAGTAGAAACAGATTACTGGGTTCGGATCCTTCCATCGGTGTCCAATCGGTGTTACGCGATATTACCCGAAAAATAGGGTTAGGTTTAGGTTTTTTTTCTCAAACAAAATCCAATTTTCGCTAGGAACATGTAATAGAACAATGCCATTTTTTCTTTGTTTAACAAAACCTAACCAGAACACAAAAAAAAAATGTAGTTATCTAAACATCAAATCTTAATAACCTTTTTTTATCAATGTCATTGTTAAAATGTTTTTATTTTTCTTAATTTGTACTTTCCCATAGGGTCTTTGAATAAAAAGTCGTTGTCAGCTCAGTTCGTTCCGGAATAAGAAATGTCGGGTCACTTGGTGAGCTAAACGTTTTATTCTGTCATTTCTTCATTGATCCCTCTGCAGTCTCTTGGTCACAATTGGGCTGTTTGAATTTATTTCCAGGACATCCATATCTTCGCATTGTGTCCTTGAACTGGCAACTTGATGGGAATTTCTTTTGCTTCATCCGTCATTTGTTCCCAGATTAGCTTCGTAGGCTTGATCTCTTGAATGGACAAAATCTCAACCTTTTTACTGCGACATATAGAATATATGGCAAGTATTGAATACGTAAAAAAAAAAAAAATTGAGATGAGGATGAGATATGATATTACGATGATAGAGAAGTCGAAAAAAGTGGGTCCGGCGATTCCGTCTGTCTGTCTGTCGGAAAGTTTACAGGCATCTACAGGCTTAACTACTGGTCCGATTGACTTCAAATTTGAAAATTAGAGGTTTGAGCAAAAAGTCATATCCCAATTTTTTTATTTTTGTTTTAAGATCAAAATTTAGGGTAGCCACCATACGATTTTTTTGGCCAAAAACCAAAACTTTTTTTTTTCACAAAAACGGCCCGAACGATTTTTCTTAAACTTCCTCGAGTTTAATTTTTTTAAACATTCATGTGTTTTATGTAAAAAAAAAATTTTGTATTGCTCCAAAACGGTACCTCCCATAGAACCGTTTTTTTGTTATTAGATTTTCTCGAAAACTGAAAGTCCGATCAGCGTAAGTTTTTTTTTGAAAGTACGTATATATTGTTCAAATATTTTGTTTTCAAAAAATTTCAATTTTTTTTTTGGATTTTTAAAAAATATTTTTAACTTTTTTTTTCAAAATTCTGTATCTCAAAAACGGATCAATTTTAAAAATCCAAATTGGAGTATAATATGTATATTTACATGGTCTTGAAAACTGCATACCCAAATTAATTTTAAGATATTTTTGAAAAATTTTATATATAAAAAATTAATTTAAAAAAAAACGGCTCCGACGATTTTCAAAAAAAAAATTCAATAAATCAAGAATAAGGTTTGAATTTGTTCGGCATTTAAATTTTTGGAATGAAATGTATATACGAGGTACATTTCCAAATTTTAATTTTTTTTAATAAATTCTAATTATTTATATATATATATATTTTTTTTTTTGAGTTAAGTGTAAGCTGTAAGTAAGAGTGTAATCAGAATTGCTTAAAGTATATCTCTTATTTAGCACTACCTTTTGCAATTTAAGTAATCATAAATATTTAGTTTTAGCATGCAGGAGCAAGTTCGTACGACCCAGACGTGCACATTTTTTTATATCGTCTTTATCTTGCTGGGACTTGAGTTTGGTCGGCTTTTAGTTTACGACACTTTTAAGATGTTCCTTCCATTTGTAGGGCCCGTTTACTCCTTTTTCTCGTTTTGAGGTGAACGATCGCTTTTTTCATGGTCGGTGACTGAATGAAATACAAATACCAGCGACATTATTTACCCATCATTGAGATGGTTTTCAAGGGTTGTCTAGATCTGTTTAAGATGTAATTTGATCTGGACCCATAGTTTTTAAGGTTTGAAGCTATTCTTCAGAGCCTATGTCATTCTTGCTTTTGTCGTTAGACTTTTACTTACCTCCAGGGTGAAGAGAAGTAAAGCCGGTATTCATACCCAAAGCGGGCATATGCTCACATGTCTGGATCTAAGACTTATAAAGCTATTATCATAATTCATTCTTGAAACTCTGGAACAATTGATTAATTTACGTGAAAACATTGAAGAATGACTGCATGCTTACTGTAAAGGGAAATCGGTAGAACAGACACTCTGGTAAGAACTATCGAATAATCCTTAGAGCAAAATGAGTACATATACTATAATTACCTTCAAGGACATTGAAGGCGCTATTAACAATGTTGATACATCTGCTATCACTTCTGCTATGAAAACTCTGAACTCTGGGATCATTAACTCAAAACATGTATTTTCTACGAGAAGGTCTATCAGCAGGGGAATTTAGCAAGATGGTGTTCTGAACCCTCTTCTGTGGACATAGTAGTAAAAGGCCTAACTAACTAGAAGCTAGAGAGTGATTGTTTATGATGATGATGATGTTGCTATCTTGGTCATAGGAAAATATGATAGTAACCTGAGGGATCTCTTATAAAACGCACTTAATACTTATCAATGTGGTCTTAGTATTTACCCTCTTAAAACAGATCTCGTCCTCTTCATACGTTAAAACAAAATTCCAGAAATTGTACTTCCTTTGATAAAAGGTGTACCACTAATTTGTACTAACGAAGCTGAAGATTTAGACACTTTGGCATCACTCGACATCTTCTGCAAACAAGTGGCAGCGAGTACAGCTGTAAACCTCTCAATGGATCAACATAATTTCGTTATTCCATTATTCTGATCTTTTTCGGTTCTCTACTATAGTACATAGACTACATAATTCCAAAATTCCATTACCTACACTTCTAGAACCGAATGGAAAAAAAATTCCTGGTAGACCAGAGTATTCATTTTTATACATCAGATGGGTCCAAAACAAATGATGGTGTTTGAAGCGGTTTGTATACTCAGGAAAACTTAGTTTAAGTCTCTCATTCCGCCTCCAAAATAATATTGTAGCGTCTTCCAAGCGGATATATTAGCAATTTACGAAGTTCTATCCCTCTAATCGTGCTTATAGGAATCGACATTAAATTGTAGGTCTTTCAGTTCTTCACACGCACACAGAGAATTGTTTATAAGTGTAAGCCACTTAGGCCTTGGCCTAAGAGCTGTCGCTAATATTATTTCAAGAGTTGTTATATTGCACGACAACGTAAAATTAACGTCCTTGATTTGACGTTCACTCTATACAAGTCCGTTGTTTAACATGTTTTATGGCCTAAAACACAGTGCTTTGCGGTGTTGAAAAAGGAGTTGCAAACATACATTTGAATTTTACGAAGCCCATAGTCAGCAAGTGGTCCAATATGTATTTTCGATTTGTAAGATAGAAAATTATCTCCTTAAATTAATGAAAAAGTATGCTTTGATGAGTGCTATACCGAGTTGGAGACTTTTGGACTGTTAATAATTTCGTAAACGGGAATTTGAAATAACAATTCGATGTGATATTAATCAATTCGACCGCTTTTTATGACATAATAAAAAATTGGTTAAAAGGTGAGGTTACGCAAATGAAGTTATTTGGAGCCAAGACTGTCGATCAATCCTATACTATCAAAGTTGAGGTTAAGTCCTCTCTATTATATTCAAAATTAATAGTTCGTATAATTTTTTCTTAGAAGCGATGTAATTTTATATATTTAGGTCTCAGTGAGTTGAACACGGTTCAGACGCAGGGTTACGGTCAATAAATGCGATAAACGTACATAGTACATACATATACATACAAGTGAAAACAAAAGCGTCGGTGCTGCAGAAGCCTCTTTTTCCATGTATGATTTGCTGAATAAATACCTATATTTTTTTCATTTTATAGTACGTATACGCCATAGTGAACAATTTCCAATATAAACTCAATTTTCTTCAATTATTTTACTTTAATATTGACGTTCCAGTTCTTAAATGTCTTTCAACTCATATAATTCAAAACTGAACAAAACCAAACAAAAAATACCATTTTTTTGCACAGCACAGTACGAAAATATTACGTTATTGTCAGCAGAGTATATTAATTAGATTAGTTTTTCTTCATCTAATAAAGACACCGATTTACCAGCAGACAATATCACCTCGCATCCTTGAAAAATTAAATTCTTATTGGAGTTAATGAAATTTTTTGGTTTAATTAAGTTTCAAATTTGATGGTGCACCCTAATAGCTCCTTAAACCTGCTACGAGTGAGTTCTTCTTTATCCATCACGTCAAATGTGTCTTTTCCTTAAATGATGACATTGTAAATTTTTTGATCTTATTTCTCCCTCATCATATGAGTTGATGAGTCATTAGCTGGCGGTTGATGTGTGCATCACTTCTCTTATATGGTGTCGCTGCTGGTAGTATTCACGTTCAAGGATATTGGGGGAAAGGAACTGATGAATGATACGAGTTTTTTTTTGTGTTCTGTCTTTATATCAGTCAGCCAGTTTGTATTCAAGAAGCTTAAATGCCTTGAGCAGAATTCGTGTTGGTGAGTGTGTGTAGAGAATAAATGTCATAGATGTTCGAGTAAGGACATTTCAAATGGAAATTGATGAGCTGGATCAGGCCAAGCAGATCGTCCTGTTGTTGGTTTTTTTTGTGTCTTCTTTTTCTTTATCTAAAGAACTCACTCGCTTTCTGTTTCTTTTATTGTGTCTTACGAGAGAAACAATAGACAAATAGACATCGTTTTGTTTTAACGCAATGCGCAGGAAGGGTTAAGAAACAGAAATATGAGTAGTTATGGTTGCTGGCTAATAGATGGGGTTCGTATTATAAGACTGTAATTCATGGTTTACACACAAATCTCTCTGGGCTTTGTCTTTGGGTTTGTGGGACGTGTGAGGGGGAGAATCCTTGGATTTAGTTTAACCCCAGACAATGATGATTTATACGTTCGTGATAGACGGATGGGGGTGTTTGAATTCTGAATCTAATTGCGGTAAGAGTCGTTTTGAGAATAATCGACACCCTTGAGAAATGGTGAGATATTTTTTAATATATGCAGCCTTCTAACCACTTAGTAAGCAAATATCCTTGAAATTATGTTTTAGTGAAATCGATAGTTTTTGCTGTCCCTACGTCAAATTGTGTGGACCTTTGAGTTTTAAGTAAACAAAAAATATTAAATTTCTGTCATTCTTCATCTAGGCTTTCACATGAATGTTTAAAGTCCTACATGGTCACAAAACACGTTGAATTACTCGATCCCGTCCTGGCTGTCTCCAGTTTTGCACTCCGAGTTGATTGAAGATCTTTTCCACTTGGGTGCGCCACCTGAGTCGCGGTCTTTCTCTACTTCTTCGTCCATTGGGAAAAGTGTCGCAGGTTTTCCAGGCTGGAACATTGGTGTCCATCCGCTCCAAGCGACCGAGTCATCTGCATCGCTGGACTTTGACCCTCCTGGTTATAGGACGCCGAGTTGCCATACAACCCGTAAGGCTGCTGTCGAATCTTCTTCTCCATCCCCCATCACACGGGGCCATAAATGACCCGAATAACTTTCTACGCAAAAGAGTATGAGGCATATTTATCCGATTTTGTCTATGTTTCTGCTCCTGTATCATACTGGGATGATGAGGGTGTTGTATAGATTCACCTTTTGTTGATCAAGAGAGAACTTTCTTAGCGATTTCAAGAGTAATTCTTCGCCTGATCTTGGCGCCGCGCTGAGAAGAATAGGTAGATAAGCTTCGATGTTATATGCGTCTATTGTGATATTCTGTCCGTGCCGTCGGTGTTGGCTGTTCTTCCTCGAAGACGTCATATACATCGTTTTTCTCTCATTTACCTCTAAACCCTTTTTTGCTGCCATACTCGAAGAAAGTGCCTCTGGTGTTGACGGTGGAGTTTTGCACTATCTTATCAGGTACGATGTTAAAGAAGTCGCTTTGTCTGAATCCTTTATTGACATCGAAAGATTCCTTATGCTTGTTACCATCCTTTCTCCATCGAAATTTTGCACAAGCGAACGAGCTTGGCATTGATGATATAACTAGACAAAGCTGTAAACAGTTCATCTCTGTGTCTGTAGATGCTGTCATACGCGGGCTCAAAATCGATGAAAAGGTGGTGGGCATCGATTTGAATTACATAGCTCTTAAAGGATCTGCTTTGAAAGTGAAAATTTGGTCGATTGTTGACTTTCCTGATCTGAAACCACATTGATAAGGACCAATAAGATTGTTGACGAAAGGCTTCAGACGTTCACAGAGAGGATCTTGTAGGCGATTTTAAGTAGGCTGATTTCTTTTTAGCTCGCGCAGTTTAGAGGATCTCCCTTTTTCAGGATCGGGCAAACAATGTTGAGGTTCCATTCATTAGGCATGCATTCTTCCGATCGTGATGATTTGGTCCTTGGTCCTAAATAGATCGTCGCCTGCTGCCTTTCAGCTAGACCATCTGCTCCAACGGCTTTGTTGGAACTCAGCCTTGATATTGCCGTTTTCGCTTTTTCTAAATCGGGCTCACGGAATTTTTTATTAACATCGTGTCCATATAAATGACTCCTGCCTGACAGCGGGATTCTATTCGTCGTCGTATCCCCCATGCAGCCCTGCAGAAGTTATTTTCCAAATCCCCAGCATTGACTGCGATTCTACTCTCATTTTCCCGTGTCGTGTTCATCTCTGCAGGCATCGGTTCTTGTTCGATGACTTTGAGCCAGCTGTTTTAACTGCCGATAAAACTTCCGATCTTCATTTCTGTTGTTGGCTCTCTCAACATCCTTGATCTGGCGCTTCTCATGCTACCTTCTTTTTTGTCCTGAGAAGCTGTTGGCACGGTGTTCACCTCTCCTCTTTTGCTCGTAGAGCTCTTGAGCAGCTCTTGTACTTTTATGCAGCGCCATCTTCATTCTTTGTCAAACCAGAGGGGTTTAATTTTGGTGGCTGTGTTAAACCTAGCACATTACTAGCGGCATCTCTAACTTCTTTTTGGCAATAATTTTACGAGCCCTCAATACTTGATGTTGGCGGCATAGGACTGATGCTTAAGAAGTTACTTGACACTCGATCAGAAAAGGAACTGGGGATCCCTTGTCAGGTGGGTTAGAGCTATAAAAGAGAAAGAGCAGATTAGCCAGACGAATACCCTCAGAGTTTATGAAAAACAACGCTAGGCTAGGTTCAGATGGGTCAAAGATGCTCATTTTCTGATCCCCAAGGGCCTGTTACTGACATAAATTCACATGTGTGAAAAGTTTCAATCACTGACGGTATCGTCTCTGACCACAAAATGGTGAAGGAGCTTCATCGAATTTATAAAATACAAAGATTCGAGGAAACTTATACTATCTTCCAAAAAATAAAAAACAAACGACCAGTTTTGATGGTATTTTGTTATGTTCGAAGGAGTGGACGTGTTAACCTCACCAAAAGGGCTGCTATAAGGTTTCCTACTTAGTATATCTCCAAGGCTCATGTTGAATTTATGCTTTTGAACATTTTTAGTTGTTTTTCCTCGCATTTCTGACCGCTTTACTTGTTTAGCGGTTGACAGTAGGCGAAAACAATTACATTTTTTTAGCTTAAATAGATACATTGACATTTTCATTTACAGCAAGATGGAATTGAACTTGTAACTCATCTCATAGACCTTTTTTTCTTCTTTTTTCAATTCGATCTTTGAAATCCTTGAAAAATAATCTTCAAAAAAAATTTCACTGAGAAAAATTGAAATCATTCAAATTTATTTTCAATTCCTGTTTTAGTTCTTTGACATTGCAAAAGCACGTACATTTCCTTAAACCTACGTGCATCTGCATGAAGAACTTTCGATTTGTTATTCTTAAAAAGTTCTGCATTATGATTGAACAATAAATCTCAATGCTTTTAAGGTACCTGGTGCTACGAGCTTGTATCGAAATTTTAGATTTGTAAATTGATTTTTTCTGTATCGATATTGCACGTTCATACCGTGAACTATTAATTACTGGTTCAAGAACGTTTCATGTTTTTATATTTATAAAATCTTTTGGAATGTGCAAAAATAACCTTGTTATTGTGGAATTTTATTGTGAAAAAACTGTTATAAGGAAACTTAAAAAATGAATTAAACAGACCGGAAACAGATTTTTCAAAGCTTATATACAATGTTCGCATATTTGAATTCAGAAATGTTTGGGTTGTTAGAAGGAGAAAGGAAGCCTGACAAGAATAAAACTCCAGCAAAGCCCATAAAAACAGGTTGACAGATGACCGAAATAAAATCATTAAAAATGTCTCCAGTCCTCGCTGGACGAAAAGAAATTAGACAGGATGTAATGTTTCACGGCCAATAAATAAATGGAAAGTGGAATTGGTTTACTTCCACAAAAACTCTCACGTACGACGAACTCATACAAAATAAAAGCCAATTCAGAGAGAGAATTTCACTAGACCATCTGGCACGTAAAATGAAAACACCATTTCTGTGACTGTACAAAAAGACTGCAATAACCATCCTTCCTTCCCACAATATACCAACACACATTACGTCCAACAAAAGAGGAACTAATTAACTTATGATGACCTGGCAAGTACCTCGTACCTCCTCTTTTTCGATTATAATTTTGCTCTTGAAAAAACATAATGAGCAGTAGTCAAACATATTCTATTTTTTGCACTCAGTAAACGAAACGAGCGTTCACTGTTACAAGGTTAGAAATAAGTTACTTATAAGCCATGGTGATAATGAAACAATTAGGTAACTTTTGCAATAAAATTAACTATACATGTTTTATAAGCCATCGTGCATAGGTAATATTTCTCACTTGAAAAATGTAAATGTGTTAAAATAAGGAAAGGAAACCTGAACCCTGAACTTTTGAACAAGTTAAATAACTTGGGCTCTGCAACATTAGCATAGAAACAGAAAGTAATGAATTTGCTGCAAAGTCAAGCGTGAGTTGTCAGTCAAATGTGATTGTAGGAAAGCAGAAAATGTCGTAAAATAATTATGTTATCCAGTTTTGAATTCAGTTCCAATCATCAAAAAAAAAAACGCGCTGGTATCCGCAATTACGTGGGGTTTGTACCGCAGTTTCGGTCTTCCTGGTCGTCTTGAACCTGGGGGCTGCGAAGTGAAGACTTTCTTGGCTGGAGCATTGTCCTCCATTCTTTTTTCGTCTTTTCTTGGCTTTCTGGACTACATCCACTATCCACATCTTGGTACAGCTCGTACAATTTGCGGTTGAACCTGTTAGTTACTGTAATTTAACATGTACCTATATAACTACTTTAAACTTTTTGATCAAAACTTGTTGTGAGTCTTATGTAAATATGTTTTACTTTTTATTTTTCACTCGTTCTCAAGAAGCTGTTTGATAACATCAAATATTATTTTTTTCTTTTACTCAAATAAAATATTTGTTCTATTTATTTGTCGAATCTTATTATATAAAACTCTGGAATATCATTGGTTGCAATTCTCAGAACCTTGTTCTCCATTCGCCATCGTTCATACGGGACCGAAAATCCATCAATACCCCTTTTTTACTCATCGTCCAACACTCCGCGCCGTGAAGTAGGACTGGTAAAATCAAAGTCTCGTATAGTATAGGCACTTTGTCTTTCGACTGAGGGGTCTTGAACCCAGTTGTTGTACCTAACAACAGCTATAGGTTAGTTCTTCGTTGGATCCACAAAGACCACGTTTTTTCCTTTGCGGTGGACAGATGTTCTGTTCTTTTTCACAGCTTTTTGGGAGCACGATATCGTCCGCATATCCTAGGAACTAGGTGGATTTGTTGAAGATATTATTTTCCGTGCTCACACCTGCCTTGTGCAATGCAATGCATACAGATGAGCTGTTGTTATACATTTGCACACTACACTGCGTATTGCTTAGCGTCATTAGGCACAGCTGAATCAGATACTGAAACCAGATGTCGCAAATTGACGATGGATGCTCTCATGTGCAGCTTTGAAGTCGATGAAAAAATTGTGGCCTTCGACTTGAAATTCGTAAGTCTTTTTTGTAGATGGGGTATATGGAGCTTATATAGCAGTCAGCGGGCATTTTTTATTCCTCCCAAACATTTTTGATGACCTGGTGTCGTTCATTAAAACCCCTCCTCCATACTTAAAGAGCTCTGCAGACCCGGCGGACCGGTTACTTTTTAACTTTTGAATTGCTCTTACTACCTCTTCTGTGCTGGGGGCTGGGACTGGGTCATTCAGTGGTCTCCTGTTCGTTATTAGGTCTTTCAATATTATGCGCATCCAGCAGGTGCTTAAAGTGCTTCTTGAATACATCTTCAATTCCCTGTGCTTTGCTGACGTGTCCCGTTCTGGAACCAGAAGTAAATTGCTTCGATCTTTTCAGGAAATGTCGGGCGCTTTTCTTTTCTTTTCATTGAGCTGAGAAGCTTCGGATGCTCTTTTATTCCTTCGCAGAGTCGTTTTCTCATTTCTCCTATTTATTCTCTTGCTGCTCTTGTTTTCCGTTGTATCTGAAAACGATTTTCCGTCTCTATTGCTAATATATCATACTATGCATTCATTTTTGGGGGCGACGCGACGGCGAGTATCTGAGTCAGGCGCTTATTGTAGTCTCTGGCATTTTCTGGGTCCTAAGGAAACCGATGAGTAACTTCTATCTTTGAACAGCATGTTTTTTTTGTTGTTCAGTAGTCAAGCGCGGAGTTTTTCCTCAGCCGGAAAGTGATCACAGTCGATATTATTTGCTCGTCGGTAATAGCGCACATTTTAAATGTCGGATGAGTGTGTTGTACCGACTAGCATATGGTCGATTCGGTTGGCGATTCGATCATCCTGAGATCGCCAGATTGCTGTGTAGATCTGCTGTCTTATAAACCCAGTGCTACTTACCACCGCATTTATAGCTAGAGCAAAGTCAATCGCTGTTGTTACATTGGGAGACTCTGCTTCCAATTTTTGCATTGAAGTTTCCTAACACACACAGTTTTTGTTATGAATAAAACGGTGTTCAATGACACATTTATTTGTTTGTTTGTTTGTGAAAGTTTAACGGTATTTTTATGAAAACACACGACTGGCTTTCTAATGCCAACCATTAAAAATAGTGGCGCGACAGCTCTTGAAGAGCCAATGCCTAAGTGGCTTACTATCATCAACAATTCTCTGGGTGTGTGTGAAGAATTGAGGGGACCTACAATTTAACACCGATTCCGAACGGCAAAGTTGAGAAGCACTTGTAGGACTCGAACCCACGACGCGACGTTCTGCTTAGTATCCAACGCACGTAACCACTAAGCTACGGAATACACTACAAATTCAAAATAATTATAGAATCAAAATCTCTATATACTGCAAAAATTTAGCTTGTGATGAGATAGAAGGCAACATTTATGCACAGTTGGTGTTAAACCAGGATTTTAAATTGTTTTCCTTCGTTCTCCTTGATTCTCATTGTTTCGAGTCTCTGTTATCTTTTACTGCTGGAATCGGGCACGTTGTTGATATAAGAAGTGACTTTTTCTTGTCAATTTTCTGATATAACAATGCCCAATATTGAAATATTGAAATTTACGTATTATAAAAGATGAAACCGAATGCTGCACTAAGCATTCAGCAATGAATATAGCACAACAATTATTTGGGATTAGGGCTCATTTTCTTGGTTTTGATTTGGAATAAAGAGTCTACCCAAAATATGTACGTATGCCTTTGCATGTGCTTTTCATATTTTCAAGAGCGTTTTTCCATGCACAGCCGATGACATTGATTTTGGGGAAGATAAAAATAAATCCAAGTCGTTGTAACGTCAATATTCCAGTATAATTTTTGGTGCATAATGTCTTTAATTATGAAATTAGCCTTGATTCTTGTTTTATTTTATAAGGTTTTCAATTGATAATAAAAACACAACAATATTTATTTTATAGCATTAATAATTTATTTCAGTTTCATTTTACGATTTATTTTAATTTTATTACACTCATTTTAAATCATTAAGCAGTTTTTCATATATCTATTTATTATTTATTTTTTTGTTTTCGTCAACATTTATATATCTATGAATTGGATTTTCTCTATAAACAACATATATGTAGTTTTTTTTTCTCAATTTTATATTTTTTTTTTAAGTTTTACCCACAACATTTTATTTTTAATTTATTTCTTTTGTTTTCTTAATTGACATTATACTTTAAGATAGTAATTGAAATCATAATAATCTACACAATCCAATACATAAAGTTTATAATTTTGTTTCATTTTTAATTAATTCTTATTAAAAATTCTAGATAATGTATAAAAATTGAATTGTTTTCTTTTTTAATTGCAATTTTAAAGTTTTAAGAAATTACTTCTTTGTTTCATTTAAATTGTTTTTTGTCGTTTTAAGTTTAAAATTAATTTTGACAAGAGAACACTCACAAAAGAACAGAAACCTGTCAAGATTTTGATTTTAATTTTTTTATTTTTTGTTGTTGTTTTTTTTTTGGAAAATTGTTCATGTCAAAGGGAATAGATATAGAACTACCTAAATCTTAGCTTGGAACATTTTTTTAAAAGGAAGTTAAATAACTGTTGTCAACTAATAAATATTTTCATTGTTAAGGTTTTATTTTTGCTTTTTAGTTCAAAAGTTGTTTCATGTTGTTGTTTCAAATGTTAGAATTTTTTGGTTGATTTTTTTTATTTGGAAACACAAACAAATTAATAATTTAAATATCAATCGTACAAATAACAAGTTGCACATTAACAAAATATTGGTTTAATTTCGTTAAAATGAAGTCTTGCCAAAGATAAAATTGCCTGGAGCATTTGGATCTTCTGCAGAAAAGTATTCCTGCCACAATTGTGCGAATTGTTCACGAGTTACCTCTTCCCTTCCCTGGATTAAAAAAAATATATATAGAAAAAGAATAAAAGAAAAAACATCAGCAAATATTATGTTTGCCATTATTTTTTATTTCAAGAGATTTCGGAACTCACCTGGGACATTTTCTTGAAGGCTTCTTCGCATTCCTTCTTATCCAATCCATAGCTAGAGCAAACGAGTGAAAATTCAGCAGCATCAATACCGCCATCGTTGGAGGCGTCTTCCAAGTCAAACATAAAGTTCATGTACCTGTGGATGAGTGAGCCGCAGAAAGACAGAGAATGAGAAAAGAAAGAGAGGCAAGGATAAAAGTGAATTAATTGCAGGCGATAAAGCGATATGATTTGAGTAGGGCAAAAGTGTTCTCTAGAGTTGTTGCGAGTCATAAATTTATATGCGAATAATATTTTAGGATGTTGGTGTTTTTGATTTGCCTCTCGAGAGTGATTAGAATTTGTTTTTCAGATTTTCAAGTAATATTGCCCTTTTGGCATTTTAAAGACCTTAACTGGTATCAAAACAGTAAATGGTTCTTTTATGGGAATTTAATTCCGATTCCATGTATATTTTGACTATTACACAACGTTAATTTATTGAATTTTTGAAAACTTGAAAAAAATGAATCTGGTTATTTTTTATTTTTCAGATTGATTTCTAGATTTAACAAAATTGGGTAACTGGACATTGAAACAAGAATTTGAATTGTCCGGTGCTATCACACACTGGAGTCTGTAGTTTCGGTTCAAGAAAGTAAAGTCGCACGTTTGGCGGCAATCCTTCGAGCTGATGGACCATAATGAGACGTGTAAACTATTTCGCCGAGCATGAAACAGTTAAAAACAGACCTTACCATCGAAACTTTTCAGTTTGAATGGAGGAAACAATCGCTTTGGCAGTCAATTAGGCACAATTATTTCCCCCCATATAGGTTTACACGGCAAACAAACTGAACGCAGTTGACTCGCCAATTTTTTTGACATTTTAAAAGAAAAGACTTGTAATAGTGGAATGGGACGGAAACATGTTGAACATAAACAAACCAAATTGTCGAATATATGCATGTACTGCTTCCCACCCGAGGATAGTCACAGTGCATTGTGCAGTTTCACCACGCTTTATTGTCGGGGCCTACTTCTTCAAAGAAAACGGAATCACGTCGATTTAATATTTGTTTTAACTCTCTGTGGTTTCAACAGATATCCAGGCTCCACATTCCGTTGGTCCCCCTGGCTTTTCTTGTAGGGTTATTGTAAACACGAAGTCTACAAAGCACAACCAACAAATTTGGATGAACTAAAGAAATCCATTCGAAAAAAAATTGCTGCTAATCCTGGCTTTCACAACTCTCCAAGCAAAAATGAACAAGTGTTTGGTAAGATGCCGCACATGCATCAAACATAAGGAGGGTGGGCGTGAGGGGTCATTAAAAAAAACTAACAAAGCTTAGGCTAAGACCCGTAGAATCTTCGAATCCAACCCGGAATAACGTCGCCGAGGAGGTAGACCGCGACTAAGGGGTGGAATACACAGAAAGAAAAAGGGTGTTAGAAGACCTCAACCAACTTGACGTGTGAAACCGGAGACAGCTACCTGGGCCCTGGTCCTACCTGGACCTAGACTGAATCTCCATCCAAAGCAAGTCCGCAGATAACAAAAAAAAAAAAAAAAAAAAATTGGGAAAAAAAGAAACATTGGTCGATGATTCGAATCGAAATCAAAAAGCGTTCCCTTCAATTGCGAACGTCAAAAAATAATTTTTTGAATACACCTGACACGGAGGATAACAAGATAAGAAACGGCAGATTGCTGATTGAAGGTGTAGGTGTGTGAGAAAGCTCAGACAGTATGCAATTCAAAACATATCGGGAATCGAATCCTGCATGAAGTTTTGGGCATGAAAAAGATGTTGGTGCGATATTGGATGCCAAGAATGCTCATTGCGGACAACAAGCGTAACCTTTCGACGGTATTAAAGCTTTTTTTGACACTTTAGACACAATTATCAATTCCTTAGTTTGGTGGCAGTCAGCCATTGTTCGAATTGGTCAAATTGGTCGAATAAGGCAACAACTGCTCACCGAATCCTAGATTCCTTTGTTTTCATTGAAAAAGTCACTCGCCATTCTGGGCGGAAAAATGTATTTTGAAGAAGCATGGAAAAGTTGGAGGATAGCTGTCTCAAGTGTATTGAGTTTAAGGCAGAACAAAAGCTTTTCTTCAGGAAATTGATATTGGGTCCAAATGAAAAGTTTTAGGACATGGTGCTGCAACTATAGCCGAGGCGGTCATTTGGAAGATATCCTGTTTCGCTGTAAGTGGCATACTCTATACAAAATTCAATCTTACGAAAAATATTTTGAGCAACACATTTTATCCCTCTCCGGTGCGAAAACTTTTAATTCAATAAACGTTTAGAACTTTTGACAAAAAAAGGAAAAAACTACAAGATAAAATCACAAAATATAATTAATAACAAATCCTTTAACAATTTCTACCCTTATTCTATTAATTTCCCTCCATTATTGAATGAAACGAACACGTCCCTTAATATCTAACCTGCTTGCGTTTAATAATCCTTATAACCTTAATACTTGTACATTATTCCATGTACAAAGGACAACATACAAAACCCCGTAGATACCTATCACCCTACCTTTAGCATTGAATCTAAGTTCACTTTGAAATTCCTTAACTAAGTTTATGATATTTTCACAAAACCCTTTTATTCAGGTCATACAAGAAAGGGGATTTCTAAAATAAGCAAAAAAGAAGCAAATTCAACCCAAATTCCAAGGAAAACAAAAAAAAGCCTCATCCCTTTTCCTTTACCTTAATCTGGTTTAGTAGATTCAAAATAAAAAAGGAAACCCCCAAAGAAAAGAATACCCTTTAAATAAAAAAGTAATCCTTTTGTGGTTGTGTTGTAAGTCCTTTGGGTTTTATTCAAAAAAATCCTCACAGAATCAAACCCTATTGGGAACCTCTGTGCTCCAAAATTATTTAACCAATGGCTTTTTTATGTCCCAGACAGAACACACTTATTCACAAACGTTTTTAAGAATTGATATTAATACCAAACTAAAAGGGAGACAAAAATGTTGTTAACATTCTTTTCATTTTAATTCACGCCTTGAATTCTGTTAACTGCCAAATAGAACGAATTGTTCCACTCCCCAATTGATCAAGGAACACATATGGGCTCAGAGTACTCTCCAAGGAGTCAACTTCAACTGCTAACAAACCTTCAAGAGATAAAAATTTCTCAATTGACTGTCTGCAGGATATTCCATTGTCATAAGAATAACGATTGCTTTATGTCGCTTTATGAACTTCCATAGAATTTTTGAAAAATAAAAAAGAATTCAAAAGTTTCCTTTTCATGAGACAAAAAAAAAAGAAAAATTTATCTGTCATCAATTCTACTCACCTATTTTGCCATTCCATTGCCGTACTGGGATCCTTGGCATAGGCGTCCCACATGTTACACCATTCTTCGACAGAGACCTGAAGGACGAAAGAAGATGAAGAGGAAAAAATTACACAAATGAAAGGAAACAGGAAATTCGCATTTTATTAAAAAAAAACTCAAAGCAAAAAAATGTTCGCCTGCCTGCAGGGATTATTCTTTCTTCATTTTCTTCTTCTTCTATTGGGATTGATTCTAAAATGTAAGTCCGAATAAGGATAAGGACTTACGGATACCTAAAGTTAAGCAAAAAAAAGACCAAACGAACTTTTAAAAGTCAATTCACTTGAGATTCCATCCCTTGCCAACAGCAGCAGCCGTTGCAAATTTCACTTTTGAATAATTTATCAGAAGGAGGATGCAATAAGATGCGAAATCCTATAACTCGACAGGCGACGACCAACGATGATGACGACGAGGACACGACCAAGTTTCATTTGTCTTCCATCATGTGATGGCTCCTAAATATCCGCTGATGAGCCAATTAATAGACAAAACTTATGAAATACCTCAAAATTGTGCAGCAGCTTGCTCAAAACAGGACCACCGCGAGCACTTCGCGAGCACATCTTATTTGGTCCTCGCGGAAAAATGGAACAAGACAAGGTTGCATTATTATCAAACTTAAGAGCCCCGAAAGCATGACTCTGTGGAATGATGATGAGTTTAGAGAAAGCCCCGGAGATAACTACTGCGTTCTACATGCATCAAGAAAAATTTAGAACATACCAGCTTATATGATAGTGAAAATGAAGAACAAAACAATGATGTATGAGAGTATCTTTTGTTGTACACGATTGCTGTTTTTAATTCCTTCTTGCGCTGGCAGTTTTTGGTTTTAAGTTTCAACATAACACAGAACCCAAGCAGCAGGCAGTAATGTTCCTTACTGTTGTTCAAGTATAGGTAAGCCGTTCGTTCACATTGTTGCAAGGACTCTTGTTACGGTTAACCAGAAACCCGTTTTTCAAAAAAAAAAAGAAAAAAAGAAGAACGACTAAAAACAATAAAGCAAAAAATTAAATAAACTGAGAGGCATTTCACGTTGGCTGGCTGCCAGGTGGCGCAGTGGTTTTTCTAGTTGCTTACGGTTAAAATGAAGTGGGTGGGTAGGGTTAGATGGGGTTTTGATATAACGGTTCTAGCTGAAGGGAATGTATTTTGACAATTCAATTTGCTTAATTTTAAATTCTGCAGTGTTAGGGAGAGATTTATTGCTGGCTGCGGAAGAAATAACAGGAAACACTTCTAAATGAGTGCTTGCCAACAGTAATTACACTCTTAAGATAACAAAGAATCGTGCAGCGGAATTAAAGTTTTACGAGCAAATCTGACGGGTAATGCAGGTTTGAAATTCTTCACAGCAAACATTTGGTTAATTTGGAAATGATTTTACTGAGTGAATTATGACGATGTAAATGGAATTGTTTGGGTTGATGTATTTCTAATTATAAATTACCGCATCTGAAGGTTACCTTGAACTCCATTTTTCTTGATGAACTGGAAATTAGGACATTGAAGAGTTTGCAGTGTTTATGACACGGAATAAAATTTTTTTCGATATCCTTGCACGGACGATTTGTGTTATAAAGTGACGAAAGGGTTCTTTTTAATTTTATAAGGATAACTGTAGGTACTGCATCATATAATTTAACAATTGTCAAAGATTAATTGAATCAGTTTTTTTTTTTATTTTTTGTCTCAAAGTTTTCTCATCTTTAGTTATTTAACTTTAAATTCAAATAAACGACTGCTCTCGGAAGTAAAAGCCAGATCATCAACTAAAGCGGTAATACCACTCCTAAAATGTTGCCCCCAGTTAGAATGTGGAGTACTGGAGTTCACATGTATAAAACAAAACCGGGCAAAAAGCAAAGAACGTTGACACCAATACCGATGATCATAATCTCAGTAACACATAACATTGCCAACTTAATAATTATAACTTTTTGAGACTTTTTGCAATCAAACGTCATATCATATCATCCAGTTGAGCAGCTTACACTCAACTTTTTTGACATCTGCATGACATTCCCAGAAAAACCATTAACACTGTTGTCGATAATGCGATAAAAAAATGGAAAATGGAAATAGTACAAGTTGTAAGTGACACAGGTTAAACGTCCAACCAGAAGAGTGAAAATCCAAGGACTTGATTATGTGAAACGAATGAACAACAGAGCTCCGTCCAGTAAAGTTATCAAATCAAGTCCGCAAGGACGTCAAGGAAGAGAAAGGCAAAAAATCTAGTTGAAGATTACCTCACATATGTGACGTGAATAGCTGCACCCTTGTTCAACCAAGTCTTAATAAAGCAACCATCATAATTATCACGGCTGAAATCCAATAAAGCGGCTGGAGCGTACAGTTAAGCTGCCGAACTGTTCGAAGGTCTAAAAACCAGCATGCACTAAATTATCTGACGATTTAGAACTACGCTGTGCCATCAAGGATTTGGACAAGGCGATGCACTGTCATGCGATTTCTTTAACATCGTGCTTGAGAAGATACTGCAAAACTCCACCGTCAACACTAGACGTACTTTTTTCCAGAAGTCTGTTACATGGTGCCTTTGTAAGAAAAGAGACAGAAGCGCCAACAATGAGCTTAGCGATAAATGAGGAACATATAACTTCGAGAGTTTTTATCGAAAGGACATCATCGGTCGGGCAGCAATCCAAACGTATCCCATGAGTCACCCTTGCATCCAGAAAAATTACTGTTTGGTGTGTATATGAGCCGGCAGTGGTGTCATTGGACTTCATCGTTGATAATCAAGACCGTTACGTTACTGGGAATAGAAATCGTTATCGCATGATTGGATGGTATTGATTAGGACAATATGTGGTTTCAACAGAACGACTCCAATTTTTTAGCGCTTTTAATGACCCGACTTGGCCAGATGTTTCAAGGTCCAGCAACTCAGATAATTTGGTTATATAGAGCGGATGGGCACCAATGCTCCGGCTTCTTCGACACTATTCCCGAGGGACAAGGAATTTCAAAAAGACTGCGACTCAGGTAGCACACTCAAGTGGAAAAGGACTCCAATAAAATTGAAGTGCAAAACTGGAGATAGTCAGCTAGATACGGCAGAAAGAGACTGTTGGTTGAGGCTCAAATCCACGGGGCTGTAGCGCCATCTTAAGTAAGTAATAGAAGATGTTGCAAACAGACTTGTTATAGCAGGATCTTCTATAAGCTGATTGGATACGTTGCGCAGACCTAACAAAAATACCGGTTACAACAAAACGACGGCTTCATGTTAAGTGTCGTTTTGGTTGACCGATTACCATGAGCAGATTGAAGCCGATACCTTTCAGGAGCACAAGAAGAACGGGAATAAGCAGACCAACTAAATTAGGGTTTTGAAGGTTCAACACCATCATTTATTGAACTAATAAAACATTGATGTTCTTCTTGCTGCATAAAAAGTGATAAAAAATATTTTTTTACTAAAACCCCAAAAACCAAGAACCAAGTATCAATTTTTCTACTTAAATATCTACGGAAGCACTTCCGTAATTGTAATTGTTTTCTAGTAATTGTAATTGTTTTCTAGTCCAATATCAATGTTTTCCTATTGAGGATTAGACACATTTTTCAAAAAGAGAAGTGAATGTCGCAAGACTGTCTGGGAGGTATCAGTTTCCTCAGCCAAGAACTGGAGCTTCTATATATTTCTAGAGGTTGAACTCAACACTTCAACAGCAATGCCACTAATTTGACAATTTGGACGACCTTATGACACAGTGAAAGGTGCAGTTCAGATTTCAACAAGCCTTTTGAAATAAGAATTCAAGAATAAGATTAAACACAATTAATTAACATAAGATTTGTCCAAAACCAACCACACCCACAAAAATTTATGGTTTCATGCTTACCTGTCCATCGTTATCCTTGTCGGCCTTCGATCGAAGTCCTTCCCAAATTTTAATCATCACATCATGTGTTTCCTTGTTTTTGGGACTGCCAGCACTCCAGCCTCTAAGTTGGCAGACTTTCTACATAAACAATGCAAGCAGAACAGAAAAAAAAAACACATATTGTCATTGTCATTGTCAGCTCTTATATACATTTTGTAAACAACACCAACAGCAGTTACAATGAAGGACATTGTTTTAAAAATTCAAATAAGTATTTGTGTATACTAAATGCAATGCCCGTGCCCACCCAATAAAAAAAAAAATCACAATTTACCTCAATTGCCAATTCGAAATCCTTCAGGTCGATTTCTCCACTTTGGTTTACATCTGCAAGGACGAAAATTTCAACACTGTTGAGGCTTTCATTAAATTAAGATTTATTCATTTCATTTACCAAAGAAAACGTTGAAAAGGAACAAAAGCTTCTTCTTGCGGAAATCAGAGATTGACATTGTGATTAGGTTTTTGTTGTTTTATTGATTAACACCTGAAAAGGAAAAAAGGGACACGAATAAGTGATGTCAACAATTGGGACCTTCGTTCGTAAGAAAACAAAAAAATAAAAAAAAAGTAAAAATGAATCAAAAGCAATGTCAGAAGCAATTATCTTATTAAAAATATTTGTTTTTTCACTTTTTTTTCATTCTTGCCAAGTCCTTGTTTATTCGTTGTTATCCTGATGATGAGGATGATGATGATGATGATGATGATGATGGCAAAAACTTGTCACTCATTCCAGGTAAACTTTTCGAGGACTTTTCCGCTTTTTCATTTTAGCATTTTTGTTCTTATTTTTTGCATTCTTTTCACAACAACAAGATGAGATGAGAAGCCGGGAAATATTTTAATCCTTTTCTGTTTAAATGTATCACAACTGGACAATAATGGATTTGGCCATGTTGCTTGGAGGTAACTAGTCCCCCCATTGTGTCTCTGAATTTCTGAGAGACTAGTTGAAGAAGAAATGAACAAAATCACATAGCCGTAATGAGGACACAATTTCCTCGCTTCACAAGTAATTGGCGAGGACGAATTGTGGTATTGGACATTGTTGACGGTTGTGGCTATTTTATTGATAGTTTAAATGAAACGTTTTTCTTTTCATTTATTCAAGTCGGTTGTCTTCAATGTTGTGGCACATCGAATTCAATGGAAACGTGTCGGTTGGTCGTATCCTTTTATTTCGAAATAGCGACAGAATAATTTCTGTTTTGCAAACATGCAGCCACAGCCACAATGTTGAAACAGGAAATTAACCCATCTTATGTTTGACTATATTTATTGAATCCCTATCTCTATCTCATTGTTATCCGGGATGTCTCTTTATTTTTTTTGTTACTGTCTGCCTTGCCAAAGGCAGAGAGAAAGCGACATCTATGTATTTATATGAGAATTTGATTTTTCCGCTTAAAAAAAAATTGTCCTCGACTTTAACAACCAAACACAATGTAAGTTAAATTGCATTTCGGTGAATGAAGGAGGAAAAAGTGAATGTTACTGACACAATAAAGAAGGAAGAAGGCGGATGTTCTACAAGGACATGAGTTGGTTTTTTTTTCTACATTTCAGGGTAGAAGTTGGGAACTTTAAGTCAATTTGTTTTGATAGCTTTTGATCTGGTAGACAAAGTTTTTTTTTTGATAATGTTTGTTTAGGAGAGGTGGGTCTTTATTGTTGCAGTTGGAGGACAAATTGGAAGGTTGTTGAAATTTGGTCAAGTGCTAGTGTAGCTTGTAAGTGGCTTAAGAAATAAGTTGTAGGACGAAATTTACTTATAACAACTTGAGGGTTATTTGTTTCGGAGTTAAAAAGTACTTTTGTTGCATTTTTTTGTAAGTTTTGGGGACTTAAAGATTTTTTTAAATTTTGTTATTAAGAAGGAAGAAAACTAAGTTACCATGATATTAGTTTTTTTACAGACCACGTCTGTAAATTTAATGAATGTTTGTTCCTTACAAATATTACAGTCGGAGGAAATCATATGTTGACAGTTTTCAGCTGATGGTGTTGGTGCATGTTTTTTCTTACATTTCAAATGTTCTATTCCGGTCAACTCTCCTCAACTGATGTGTTATACAATTTCATGGACCATTTGGCAAATAAAGCGCAGGAAGTGAATTTTTTGTGAAATTAAACTCTCTATCAAATGGAGAACTATTTCATGGGTATTGCCTTCTGCGAAGTACTGCAGAAGATTATCATTGCTGTGGAAAAATGCGTATGAACTCAGCCCTTCGGAATCGGCATAAGATTGAAGACGCTCACTCACTCAAGTAGTGTTAGTCACTTTGGCCTTGGTTCTTGGAGCTTTCATGCCATCCCATTATTATTGTCAGCTTGAAAATCGTAAATATGTTTTTTATTCCAAAAACTGGATTGACAATCAAACGCAATCTAATTGTTGCTTCAGATTTTTATGTTATGGAATTGTTAAACTCCGCGTTGCCAAAAGTCTGTTTCTAAAACTCAGAAAAATCACTAGTAGAAAGCAAATACCCTGAGAGCATTTTCAGGTATCAAGAAAGTATAATCATGCTTAATGGGAGAATTATAAATTATAGAAGCCAAAGGATTGTTTGTCGCATCATCACTACTTCATCTAACTAGGTGATGTGCTTTTAAGTTTTCAGCCGATGTTTTTCTCACTGGTCTCACGAAGGGCTTACAGAAGAAAGCACGAAACTTCAATTCTAGGTTTTCTGAACCTTTTGACAAATGATAAAGCCTGGTCTTAGCTATCCCTGGAGGATTCCCGTTGGTTGCTTTTCCGGCATGTATATTGGGAGTTTCAATGCCCAGATCAGCTATATTATGCAATTACCTATAAACGAGAAAATTGACTTCAATATCGAAATCCGAATCGAATGTTACCATTACGAAATGGTCGGGCTATTTCGTTCACCAATACAAGGAAATCCTATCCAACGTACTGTGTGAGCGTCTTAAACTTTTCTGCAATTCAATAATCCGCACGTATCAGTGTGGCTTTAGGCTAAGCAGAACAACGATAGACCAAAAATTCACACAGAGGCAAATCCTGGAAAAGACCAACGAATTTCAAGTCGAAACCTAACATCTTTTCATCGACTTCAAAGTTGCTTATGAAATTATGATAGTATCTACCGCCAAGAGCTTATTATGACGATGTCTGAATTCGAGATCCCGAACAACCGATCCAGCTGTGCCACATGACCTTGAACAATACGCAGTGCAGAGTGAAAATGGGTAACAGCTCACCTGAGCATTTCAAACATGCGCACTGCGCAGGGCTTAGACAAGGCGATGCGCTGTCATGTGATTTCTTCATATATAGACCTGGAGCAGATATTGCGCAAGGCAGGTGTGAGCACGGAAAACACTATCATCAACAAATCCATACAGACAAAACAAAGAATTTGCTATTAACAAACAAAAGAACATCAGTACACCACCTAGAACGAAAATTTATTGTTGCTAGCAATAATTTCAAGGAAGCTAAGGAGCTCACGCAAAAAAAACATCAATCCTACAAACGACACCTTACTGGAGATCCGACGAAGAGTTACGCTAGCAAACCGCTGCTACTTCGATATGGCAAAACAAAGACAAAGTGCTTTGACTCTACAAGACTCTGATTTAACCAGTCCTTCTCTACTTAGTGCCCAGTATTGGACGGTAAGTAAAAAATTGGAAACGATGCTGGGCACTTTCAAAAGAACTGTACCAAGATGTGGCCAAGAAAATCTTCTCTTCGCAACCCCAGGCTCAGGGAAACCAGGAAGACTGAACCTGCGGTACAAAGACCAAGTTCCTGCGAATGCCAGACTGCTTGGTTTCAACCTAAATTTTTCTGCCTATAAAATTATGAACACTTTTTAAACATTCTCAAAACCAGAAATTCTATTACTTTAAAGATACATTGTTTGGAAAATGCTTTGTGCATATCGCTCGTAATTTTGCTATGATTGTCTATGATTGTTCAGTCGGCAAAATCGTTTCAACACACAGAAGTTCATCCACTTACTTTTCCTTAACCCATTACAAGTCGTCAATGCAAGGCAACCAGTCAACAAAAAACAAAAGGAATCTGTTCATTCATCTGTATGGGGTAAATAACATTTCAATTCGTCAAATTCTCATTCAATTTACAGTCAGCATTACATTCCAGTTCGAATGAGAACTTAACAGAAAATGGAGACAATTCATTGCTGTTACAACGGATCCGGAATTCCGGACGAGAAAAGACATCAATTATAGTATCATACAAAAGTCTGTAATAATGATAGTTCATTTTTCTTGCTGTGACTTAAATACGAACGAAATGGACTGTAATGCTTTGGACGATGATTGAAAGGCTAAAGATTCCTTATGAAGACAGAAACGAGCAATAAAGTTTATGACATCTTGTCGTGCAGGTGTTGCAAGATATTTGGGTCATTTGTGCTTTATTTTAGTGAACAAATAAATAGATGTCAGTTTTTATATTCTGTTTCTTTTTTGTTGCTTAAGGATTATAAGTATTGTATGGGATGTTTCAGTAGAACTTTTTCTGGGACATTTATTAACAAAAATTAATAATGTTAGTCAAGCTTGATTATTTAATCTTTATCGCATTTGGTTGTTTTGTTTGCTTTCTTATAAATATTTGACAATATTTTACAACATAGAATATATCTCTTTGTTAAGTGTTCACCGAAAGTTGGAAAACAAATGTCACTGTCCAAATAATTAACAGAATTTGTTTGCATGTTATCAAGAGACGACTACTGCACGCGAATTGCGAAAGTATTGTAATTAAGAAACGGAAAATCTTGACTCTTTCGGAAATATTTTTCTGTAAAAAAAAATAATATAATTGCGTTTTTTAGAAAGAAGGTAACTGTGGCGTATGCGCACTTTTTCGTTTAAGTTTATACAAGTATTAAAAAAAACATGAATAATACAAACTTTTATTCGAAAATCAGTTTTATACCCACATTGATTTTTGTTATTTTTTAAATTCTTAATTTGTGTTTCTGTCCTTATCTGTTTTACAAACGTCATTTTCTGTTTTATTCTAGGGCTTCAGTGACCAGTGCGGTTTTGTATCCCCAGTTGTTCTACGATATGCGAAAGTTTTAAGCCCAGAAACCGGCGGAAGATTTTTCACCATAAAGGATGAGCTACATCGTGAAAACATTGTTCCAAAATCGAATTGCTGCAACAAGAAATTAACCCATTTAGCGAAGTAGTGCTTAAGATTTAAGCCAACGCAGTACAAAAGAAAAACCTCCGAGCCTAGATGCGATACCGGTAGAAGCAATGTTGCCCCAAACTGGTCTAAAATATGTACAACAGTTGCCTTAACGAAGGAACTTTCTCACACAGCAGGGAAGCTCCTAGAAAAACTACTACATCCACGACTCATAATTGAGGTATAAGGAACGGGAGGAGGAGAGAGCGCTCCACAATATGAGAAATCGAAGAAGTAGTGAAGGAAGTGAAGGAACCCAACACACCAATAAGAATGGACTCCTGGTAAACTGGATAATAAAAAATTATCTCAACCAACGAGAATTTATTTTTCCAACCACAGAAAAAATGAGACGAAAGTACCTATATTTCAGGCGGAACAGAACAGGGATCTGACAATGGACCAGACCTCTAGAATATCTCCTACGACGACATCTCCGTCTGAAATACGGAAAGATTCATTTACAGTTGAATAAACTGATAACGTTGCTGCGGTTATAATTGCAATATACATTAAAAAACACACAAAAGAAACTGAATCAAGTAATGCGATGGACAAACTTATGGATAGAGGAGCACGTTCTGTACCTGGCTAGCTCGCGAACCGAAGTAGTAATCTTAACAAAAAAAATCAAATTCCCACGATTATCGACTTCAACATCGAAGGCAAGGTAATAATGAGCAAAACCTCAACAAAATACTTGCATAAAGCTCGATACAAGGCTCAGCTTTTGAAATCAGATACGGAAACTCATAATGACGACAACACATTCCATTCCAAGGTACCGAAAGCAGTTAACATCATTACAAAGGTGCGGTGCCTTGCGTATAATGAGCGCTTACCGCTCAGCAGTTTTAGTCGTTGCAGGTGTTATACTAGTTTCTCCTCGCAAAAATAAGAAAATGCGAACACATAAGGAAAGTAGAAATCGGCCGAATCTGCAAATTCAAAAGCGGTCACACAGCAGAAGTGGCAGGAACGCTAGAAGGCGCTAGATTGCTACACTAAACGGAGACCTAAGCAAATGGAGTAACAGGAAACATGGTGACGTAATTTATTACTTCAGTTTCTCACAGTTTTAACACCTTCCTGCTAAAGTTGCAAAATGAAGAATCCCTTCGTGCCAATACGGTTTCTCGCTAACAGACGATACCTGCCACACAGTGTTCGGGTGTAGTAGCTGGGAATTCCTCATGAGTATCGGAGAAATCAGCCAGGATAATATCATTGAGAAGATGCAGGGAGATGAGGAACAGTGGATACAAATAAGCCCGTATCTGACGCAGATCTTGAAAAAAAAGAGACAAAAGGAACATTTGAGGAAAAACAGCCCACAACATTGAAGGCCCTTTGAAGAAATGTGCAAGCGGTCCAAATCATCAGTTTTATGGAAGAAACTGTTAAAAACACAGATTATCAATATTTTAAGATTAAGAAACCTTTCGATCTGGTGTATACATAAATCAACAACAAGAATAAGCTAACACTCAATTTAGTTAACGGCTGCGAAGCGTTGTATCATGCAACAAAATCAATAGCTACAACATCAACGTTTCTCTCAAGAGTACAAATTTGACTAAAACCTGTGTAAAATTTTTAAATACAGAACCACGACATGGCTTTTAAGCCTAATACTAATTACCAAAGACACTTCAAAATTAAAAACCCGTATGTTTTCCTGAAAATAACCTTTTGAAACCGTTTGGCACAGGAACAACATAAAATTAGTTCCAACACCAACATGACCCATTTTGACAATGATTAAGCAATGAAATTTGCCAGGAAATCCCTCCTGGAATTCAAATTCAAGCCAACACTGACACAACAGTAACATAATGAAAAACACACATCCCATATCACACAAGGACATCTTCCAAAAACAATCCACATTGGAATGAAGCCCAAACATTTTTCGAACGAACCTTGAAAGTTAATTAAAATATTAATTTCGTTCCAACCCGAGGACAACAAAATAACCCACAAAATGTCAAAACGAGTACCTAAATCAAAAGAACATTATCCCAACACACGTGACATTATTTAATTTCAAGCATTAAATCCTTAAATCAAGTTGAGATAAATTTCACACATGCTCTAGCATAGTTCACATATGCCCCTATGCATGCTTCACCACCACTACCGCCCAACGCCACTGCTGCCGAGGGTCATAACTCGGTTTTTGTTTGAATGGCCTCAAGTTCTTGTGACTTGTGGGGTGCTTGAGAACAAATTAATTAGCGCGACAACTTCTTTCAGTTGCACAAATGTGCAGAGTCAAAGGGGACATACGTTATATGCGAGATTACCATGTCCGTGGTATTTGATTCTGCTTTGCTCTTGATAGCAAATTCTTAATTTTCAAATTAAAATTGGAAAAAAAAATACTTCTTCCTTAACGATGCGGGAGAAATGATATTTCGGGTTCATAAAATTTAAGAGCCGAAGGTGTATGAAAAAAAATCCCGGAATGGTGTCAACTTGTCAAAGATAACGCGAGTCGAATTTTTTTTTTTTTTTTGGTTCTTAAATTTAAATTTTATCAGATTTTCCATTGTTACGCCATAAATAACAGTAATCTTGCATGTCTGTCTGTCTATTTGAATTATAAAAAAAGTCCCTCGTCGCAATAACAGGTGTACTCACTCCCTTTATAACAGAGGAACTCACACCATTTTACTTTGGAAACTTTCATTTACGAAAAGGTAGGAATAAATTGTCATTTATATTGCTCGAAAAAGGAAAAGGGAGAGGGTGTCCTTTATGCTTTAATCGCATCATACACAACACAACAAAGGCAACAAATGAGGTGTCAAAAAAGGGAAATTTCATTCGCAGCGAAAATTTATCGAAACAAAATTAAGAAACATGAAAAAAGTCAAATTGATGTCAAAAAGGGGAGTCGCGAAGGGGAGCAAACAAACTCATAGCGAAAGAGAAATTACGATATCGAAAAGTTTTAAATTGAAAGGCAAAGTTATTAAAAAAAATTGAATCAAAACAAATGGGAGGGTGGATTAAATCAATCAAAATTCTGTTAAAAACAAACCACGATGGAATAGAAAAGACTGCTGAGTCAGGGTCTGTAAGGTTCTAATAAAATACTCTTACAAAATATTCGATTGAAATATCATAATATCATTAACAAATTAAAGGCTCGCGGAAATTGCCACCGTCAGCATTTTGGTAAAAAACAAAGAACGAAGAGAGACTCTTTTTATTGGAAAGAAAACCGAAAGGCTGCTTGTAGTAAATCATGAGATATTTCTTTGCCAGCCACAGCCCTTGAAACTCGTTATTCTGGCATCCAAGAAACATTATTTCTTTTCAAGGAAAATTAACAAGTTGCAACCTAACTAGTTCTGTTTAAAATCGATGTTAATGCTGATTGACGGTAAATGAAAAAGGTGATACCGAGATGATAAGATTGTTTTTAAGTGGGAGATCGAGACCTGGTATACCTTTTTTGATGTTTCAGCAACCCACTTACTTCTTTTATCAGAAAATTGGAGACTCAAAACTATGAGAATCATGGAGAACGAAGCAAATAAATTCTTGGTTTAATTTTTTCTACTTTATCGAATGCTTGTTTTGTACATTTCTGAATTTCAGTAAATCTAGATTCAGATTTATTTTATTAGGAAATTCATCGCTGTTTTAATTGAAAAAACTGTGAGAATTTTATACTATTACATTGTTTTCATTTCCATATTTGCTTACAAACATATCTTTTTTCTCCCAAATTACCAACGAGCGTTTGTCCACACAGATGCAATGCAAAGCTTTAAGTTCATTGTGGATATCTTATATGGGTGGCCTAAGGCAACAGATGAGTCAAAAATCTTTGTGCGGATGGAGCGGTTACTAAGGTAGGATGTTTTGGAGTACCGAAGAATATTGTCGACGTGTACATCAGGGAAGCGTTTTGAATCCTCTGTTCCTTTTAATATTTCTTGATAACTTGTTGACGTAATAGCCTTCATAAGTAAAGATTCGCCATCGCTCCAAAAGAGTATTTACCATGTACTTATACAATAAAATATAAAAAAAATGCAGCAATCTCATAGGGAAGGAGAAAATGTATCTTCACAGTTTCACAGGCAAAAAGCCTGGGAAAAAATATTGCCTGTGAAATTGAAAGAAATAGATAGCAAGGTTCGTACCAGGACGGAAGTTCTACCAATCCGTCCGTAACATGACACTGTACACACAGAGCTGCACCAACTGTAAGGACGGAGAAGGAAATCTGATCACCAATCCTAAAAACGTTCTGGAGCAATAGGAAATGAACTTAAATGCATTGCGCAATGGCCAGTTTATCGAAGAAATTACGGTTCTACCATTTCAAGATGAAAATATCAGGCTGCAGCCACCAAGCATTGATAAATTCAAAAAAACTATCAACCATCTACTTACTTACTTTAGGTAGCGCTACAACAGCCCGTTGTGGACTTGAGGCTCAATCATCAGTCTCCGCAAGCCAGCTCGGTCCCTAGCTGGCTGTCTCCAGTTTTGCACTCCAAGTTGATTGAGGTTCTCTTCCAATTGTACTCGGGAATAGTGACAAAGCTTTCCGGCCGGAGCATTGGTGTCCATCCGCTCTAAATGACCGACTCATCTAAGTCTCTGGAATTTGACCCTTTGGCTAGGTCCATGTCGTTGTACAACCCCTAGAGTTCATTGTTATATCTTCTTCGCGATTCCCTTCAATGCACACGGGGCCAAAGATAACCCGAAGATATTTCCTCTCGAAACATCCTAAGGCAATTTCATCCGATTCTGTCAAGGTCCATGCTTCTGCACCATACAGTTGGAATGGGATGATCAACCATCAACCATTTAAAGTGCAAAAAAGCAACAGGTACTGATGGCATTCCAGCTGAGCCTCGCTGGAAGAGGAGCCTCCTCTTTATCAGTCAATGCACTTGGATATGTGGTATTACAGCCAAGTTAAATTCCTCATTGTCCCTATCCTCTAACACAGCTTCGATAGCTTGTTGAAGCCTACGGTAACTTGTTTGAGCTGTAAATTGCTGCTTCTTCATTGCACAATATCTAAAACAAAAATCCTTTTTTTGAACTTGCACTTTGTAGTAAAAAATGTCACACGGCCTGCTTTTTATTTATGCATGTGCTTAACTGGTCTTACAATGAAGTAATATAATAAAGTTCCCACGCACACTGAACGAGTTATGGAGCTTATGCCAAGAAAAATAATTGTACTCTAATGAGTACGGTAACCTCTATGTATAGGATGACCATTTCCAACGTTTCAAGCCAAATTAAAGTATCCGGGATGCTATCCAGACCCGTCAACAATTTCAATGGACTACAACAAGGGGATCGACTGGCATGCCTCATTATTCAACGTGACATTGGAGAAATCAATCCCTGACTCTGGAACCTCTATCAAAAATACGAATGCGGTTGCTCAAAGCCTTACTTTAGTCTTTCAAAAATCTTATAATTTCTTCGAAACTGCTACTGTATAAGACATCCGATCCGGATCCGAGACCTGTTGGCCCCGTTTGTGAGGAAAGACGATTCCGAGACGAAGCAGACTTGATAAATTATGCTTGGTAGATTCCGGTGGGCTGGACTACTAGCTGTTAAGTGCGAAAAAGAACCCACCCTGACAGTCCCTTGCGGTACAATTTATGGTAGTGGACAGCGTGGCAGACCAAATTTGCGCTGGAAAGATGGCTTCAATCAGGACAGGACTCCCAGAGCGTCGGACAACAATCTGGAGGTATGAAAAATTTTTGTGAAGTAGGCCTTGACCGGATCCCGGTTGTAGCGCAGATGAAGGCAGAAATTTCATTCGCCAGGCCGACGATGATGATGATGACATTAGTGATAGACCCATTCCAATGATTTAATAGTTATAAGCGATTCAATCAACTATTCGAGATCATTAGATTAGGCACTGTGAAATCATTCGAATGATTTCTCAAACCTACTACTACCGCTACAGCTGTTTTTCTTCATAGCTGAAATCTCAAAAGAACTCAAATGACGATTATTAGTACCTATTCGAATGAAAACAAATCGAATGACAATTATTAAGGCGAACAGCAAATTGTATTTGGAGTTATGTATTTTATTTTTTTTATTTTTCGTAAATTATAGTTCGGGTATGAAAACTTTCAAGATAGAGGTTTGGACGATTTCGTAGTTCGAATAACCATTAGATTATCCAAATCATTTGAATGCTTTTTCTCACTTATTAAAATCATTCGATTATGCCCATCACTAGATGATATCATAAACAACGCAGTTACTTGTGATGACTTATGATATCCATCAACGCATAATGATAAAAAGATCTACACTGCCTTAGTGCAACCAGAACAATGTTTGACCATGTACAGAAAGTTAATTAAAGGCTAACTCGAATCTTAAGGATCATCGAATAAGAAGAACGAAAGGAATCCTCAACGTTGAAAAAAAAACCATCCCCAAAAAAATCGAACACAACCAGCTAGTATTGCCATATGTTCAACGGAAAGACCCTGAGAACTCTGTCAAAAATAACAAATACAACGATTTTCTTTTATGATTGAAGAAAGGTAAGCAAATTTAAAAACAGTTCGCTTCGGAAACGGATCAGAACACAACCGGAAGATTTACCGCCTAGTTTCGAGCACAACCTGGGAAATACCACAGGAGGATCACTTGTGTGAATCTGAAGTGGGGGAATTATAATCTCTTCGACATCGATATAAATAAAGAGTCCAAACTTACCTAATTAAACTTTAAAAGTCATAAACTATTTCTGTAAAAATATCCAATGACACGGACATTATTGAGGGAGAGTGCAAACTTTGTCAAATACGATTTCCAACCTTTTTTGTATAGGGTTGGGTAGTCTGGGTATGAAGAGATGATTGAAGATGATATAGCAGTGAAGTGGAAAAATAGAGAACTTGATTCATTACGCAAAAAACAAACATTCATCCGAGTCCCCAATATCCTTATGCCTCCTTCAATGTCCAAAAGCTGCCTTATTTGTTAATCAGCCTAATTACATATACAAACATTTGTCCTTTTTCTTTATAAACAAATCCTTGTTCCATGAATTTCAAACAGAAATTAAAAACTGAATTTCCTGTGTCAATTTATCTTTTTTTACTTTGCATTATTTCAAAATTCCATATTTGTTTTAAATTTTAATATTTCCGCCCAAAAAAATTAATATTAATGTTTTATATTAAATATTATAATTAATGTTGCTTTTAATTATTTTTTTCTTTTTTTTTGTTGCGGCTTTTGGGTTAATTAATTTCATACAAATATTCGAATCGGAAAATGTAAAAAAGAAAGTGAAATTTCATTTTCATTCCAATTGGTGACGCTGTGGCTGCTTTGGTGTGGTGTGTATGTGTGTGTGGCATTGTGTTTTCCATCATCTTCCTTCCTTTTAATTTATATTTGCTACCGTTAACATCATCAAGTTACATTTTAAGCTTTCCCTTAATTAACTCATACACCTTTAGTGATGGTTCCTTCAATCATGGTCTACATATCCCATAAATTAAATAATCCCAAAAGTGTTTGATTTTACCATTTCATCATTTATAAGCACGTTTCATTCGTACAACGTGTAGTGTTGTTTTGGGGGTTGTTTAAGATTTATTATAGTCCATTTCCGAAGGTGGACCTAAAAGTGGCCCTTGGAAAAAGGGTATCAACCGAAATGGCTTTCATCAATTAATCAGAGGTTATAGTTGTTGGCTACGGGGTTGGAATAAAGTCCTTACATTTTTCTTCTTCCTCTTCTCATGCAATTTAACATAGTGCGGACTTTCAGGGTTTTTCTTTTTTCATCCGAAATTCAAAAGGGAAAAATTAATCTTAGTTTTTCTATATCTAATAATAATTACTTGCTTTGATTTTGTTTCTTTTTGAAACTTATCCACTTTTGACATGAAAGGCAGCCACAGAAACACGTTTTATCTGTCTGTCATTTGGATACCTTCTCCCGCCCACGACATCCTTCAAGGACTAAATTCATAGTACCTATAGATAATTCTTCAACAAGTTTCATCGTCTTCCTTGTTGTTTCATCTCTTTGACTGTTCGAGTTTCATTGAAATTACTGAGCAGTGTAGCTTGCGGTTTGGTAATTTGTTCTATTTGTGGCTACAAGATTGATTATTCTCTCTGCCACTACTTCTACTTCTTACTTTTTGCAAAAAAGGCAAAAATATATCACCCCCGAGTTATGCAAATTTTAATTGGAAAATTGTCGAATTGCATGTCGTGTATACGAATACGCGCCAGCACCATAAAATATTCAACAATTACACAATGGAATCAGGAAAAACAATGCCAATTGCGGGATTTGGGTGATTTTGCGATCGCATTTATATTCAAGATTTATTGAGCAACTGTTAACACCCCCTAATGTGCTGCCTGTTGGGGGGATGCCCTTTTAATGGGCTTGGATTTATCAACGCTCAAAGTTTTTGTTTTCGGCATTAAAAACTCTCATGGAAATATCAAATTTGGTTACGAGGTTCTTTCCGACACAAACAACAATGGAGGAATATACTTTTCATTGCTTAAAGGAAAGAAAATCGTTTGTTGCATTTAATCCTTTTTACTTTATTGCGACTTAATACTCTTTTGTTTTCTTGATTATGATTACATTTTAATCTTTTGTTTTGTTCAGTTTCACAAGGACTCGGGAAAACAGGATGATATTATGAACCTGAATTAGTCTCTCTTTCTGGATGTCGGTCGGGTTGATGTTGGGAAAATTTTATTTCATATAGAAATTCAAATCACTGCCGGGATTAAACAAATAAAACTTTGAAAAAAAAAAAACATTTTAAAAAAAATTAGAGAGATATGAACAAAGGAGGAAGGAAATCTCTTTAGTAAGGAAGAAAATTCCTTCAGCGGAAGTAAGTTGTTGGAATAAATTAAAACCACTGAGTAAATTTTATTCAAATTTTTTAAGTTTCTGTTCAGTTTGCCAACAAGAATGTTAAATTAGTTGCGCTTTAAAGTTTGGTATTTTTTTTAACATGGATAAGTTGGTGAAAACTAAAGAAGAATTAGAAATCACAGACATCTTGGAATATGTTTGCAGTTCTTGATTCAGTACTTTGGAGGTCTGTTTTCTTTAATACTTGTTTTTCAGTTGGGTAAATTGTGCATTTATGAAAAATAAATAATCTTTCAAGACATGGCATGAAAAAGGTCTGTCTTCTTAATCAGCATATTGTTGAATGAACGCATAATTCAGAAAAACAAGAATCAAGCATGTTTTTCTATCGAATCTTGTTTTTGTTTTGATAAAAGAATTGCGTGTTGCTAGATAATAACTTGTGATTTTTTACTGTACTTTTGTTTTCCTTTTCATATTTCTTTCATTTTTGATATTCGACAGTTCGATTAAACTCTTTTTCTTCTTCTAGTTTTCTTTTTTTTTTTTGAAATCCGAACTTAGAAGTGAAATTCGTTTATCGAACTTTTTCCCAATTGAATGTTTTCAGAGTTGTCAGAATATGGTTAAAATTGCACAGCAAAAACGTCAGTAACGATAGTGACGATGACAATAAAAGCCTTGGGCACCGCACAGCGTGGAACGGCGCGCGCGCGCAAATCCGTTGAGAAATCACTCCTTCTGTACCAGTGGAGTGATTATCACCAAATTTTGAGGGAATGTTCGGGTAGTGGTTCACATAGTTTTTAAGAAGTTTGTTTAAAATCGGCCAAGCTGTTCATGAGATATGTCCATGGTCAAAAAAATGGCTATGATAATTTTTAAATTGTAAAAAAGTTAAAATTTCGTCCTTACACAGTAGCTGACCCTGCAAACGATGTGTTGTAATAATAAAGTGAATAAAAAAATATTAAATGAATATTTGTGTACAATTTTCTTCAAATTTTATTCAAGTTAGTGTCACCACAGAATTGTTCTTAACATTTCTCAGCAGTCTAAAAAAAATTAGCTATTTCGTTTGCTTATCAAAAAGGAAGTTCTTCAAAAACAGGGTTAAACACTTGAATAAGTGTGGATGACTTTTGTAGGTAGTAAAAACCTAAAATTGATATGCATAAAAACTGTTAATACTAGTATTTACCTAAAAAGCAACTCAACAATTTGCTAGTAAATAGCTTTGGTTGTTTGAAACGAACATTTTGATTTGCAAATCATCTCTCGAGGTGATCCAGGATCTTCAACATATGAGGAACATTAGGCAGCCAAAAAAGATTGGCTTTCTTAGTACAGCTTTCTTTCTGAGGAATATATGAATCGAAAATGGTATGCCTCATTCATCAGCATTAAAGCCAACTGTGATGCAAGGTAGTGTTTTACAATAGTGTTGTTTGTGAAATGCCAAGTTTAAATTCATGACCCTAGGATTCGGAATAACAGTTTTTTTTAACCCATTTGAAGAAATTTAGTCAACAAAGTTCTTGTGGCAGATGAGGGATATAGATTCACCCCTTTGTTAACGACACCATTTTCTGAACATACTTTGTCGCAATTGTCAGAGAACTTCATTTCAACATTTTTAGATATTGTTGATATCTTAAATATTTTCCTTTTTATTTTTTGAAAAATATTTGAATTATTGTTTATTGTTTATTTCAAAATCGCTTACAAAGTAAGACATAGTCTTATAAAGTTTTGCAGCCTTTAAATTAATTTGGATTTAAAATTTATTTAAACTAAAAAGAAGAAACAAAAAAAAAATAATAAATAATAATAATAAAAAAAATAATAATAATAAATACTTTTTTTTTCAAAATTCAATATCTCGAAAACTGCATGGCATTTAAATTGTTATGCCTAAACTCATCCCTGAGCGGATTTCTTAATTTAAAACAATATTTTCGACTGCATTTTATTTTTTGTTTTAAATATACCCACATAGGAGCAAGTTCGTGCGATCCATTCGTGTATTTTCTTTTTTTTTTACTCCTAGTACATTCCTGTATCTTCTGATGAATTTGTAGTTCTTGTTGCTATATTTTACCTTAAGTATTTACTAGCAGGAAATACTTGATTTTTATTCATATGCACCATTGTCGAAGAAGAAATTACCGAGGTAGGTATACAAGTACAGAGGTGGTTTTGGACTGTTTCGTCGTCTTTCTTGTCCATGAAGCTTCTCCAGAAAGCATTTGATTTGGATTCTATGACATACCCACCTATGAGGTAGTGTTCTGTAATATGACTCCAATTGTGAACCAATCGAAGGAATCAAGCATTTCAATCGCTCCAGGTCTAAAATTATTTTCTTTTGTAATACAAGATAGGTAGTGCCCGTGACCACGCACCTAGAATTTCTTGATTCTAGACCATATTGCTTAAATAGAAATTTGTACGTAGCAAGCGGTGTTCCTAAGTTGTGTCTATTTCTAGCAGTAGGCAGAAGTGTTCCGTTTCTGACGAGCTCATCAGATTTGCATTTATTCGATGGCCTGTCATCTCAGTCAGAGATAATCAACAGTCATGGACTGGAAGTTTGTCGAGGCAGACGCGAGAGATTTGAGGCGTTTTGGCCAAATGTGTATATCCTTGCAGGAGATTACTTCTGCTTGGAACACACAACATACATTGATTGGAGAGTCTAGAAGAGCGATTCATATCCAGTTATTCTGAGTAAAAACCACTTCCAATACTGTTCTTAGTGTTTAAACTATATGAATAGAATTAAAGGTGGGTCTAGGCCGTATACATAAATTGGCTGCAACCATTTCGATGAAGATGTTGATATATGTAAGGCTTAGAATTACTTAAAAAGCTGCAGTTTTTTTGAGCTAAGAGCTCCCGTGATACACATTTACCGTTGGACTTTAATGAGTTTATTTAAATTTAGCATTTCGTTTTGTACGGTCCACCATACAACAACTCCATAAGTGAGCATCGATCTGTTTAACGAAGTATATAGCCAGTCGCCATTAGGTTATTTTAAAGGGAAACCCCGCTTCGAAACTGTTATCGAACTTGAAAAAAAAAAATCAAGAAAGTTAAACTGCATTTAAGATCAGACTGTAAGAATCATCTTTGAACGGTTGGAAACCATGCAATGAAATCGGACAAACGTTATATAATCTTCAACCGCCAAGAAGATTCATTAGATCACCATAATTATAACAAAAGCTAATGCTTAGTTTTCTAAATGAATAATTTCATGAATATCAAGATAAATTAAAGATAAGGTCACAAAAAAAAGTCCTGAGAAACTTGCTTCAGCAAAATTGAGAGAGAAGTTTACTTAGTGCAGTTATCCAATGCTCTTGCTATAGTCGCTCTTTTACTTTTATTCGTATGACTGCGGGCGGAGGTTTAATGCTCTTGTCCTAGCAATTTAGAGACTCTAATTTTAGTAAATATTTTCTTATTTCCGAAGTGTCATGTCCACTAGTGATCGTAAAAACTGGCAAAAATAAGGTTCTGTTGACAGGCGGTGGACAAAACTCAAAGTAAGGATAAATAAATACCCACTACGTTGTATGTACAAAGACTCAAAACAGATTGAATCCCTGGTATTATTTTTACTGCTGCACTTCAAATCTAGTTTACGTGTTTCAAAATAAAGTTGGCAGATTAACTTACCACTTTGTCCCTTATTTACTTCAGAGCTCATGTTATGGACGTTTCGCATAAACACTTGAAACCTTCATCAGTACTATTTGTTATAATTCTTGGGATGATTTCGCTTTTAAAAAAGCGTTTTTTATCCACCAATTATAAATAAATATAAATTGTATCTGAGTGTACCGACAAGACAATTTAATAAAAACAGGAAGTCCAAAAAGAGTAAGAGTTGGTGAATTGCTCATAAACTCTAAAGATCTGAACTCAGGTCTTCGAAACACTAGTCGTTTATAACAATAAAAACTCTCTTCAATACAAAATAAAACCTTCACTCAGAATTCTTCATTTGTTTTCACTGCCGATAGCAAAATAAGTCAACTGAAAGGTTATTTTTCACTCGCCTGGTTGTTGCCTCTCCATAGTAGCTGTTCTCAATTTTTTTTTTTGTGATGGCTTGCCAACTTCAAAATGAATCATAAAACACACGTGTATTCAGAATTTATTGATTCAGATGAACCTGAAAGTGAGAAAAGCCTACTCTTGTACTCTACACAACCTCAATCATCTTTACTAAATGTAACACTTTCATTCAAGTGTGAGTGAGAACGGTTTTGCCAATAGCAAGATGTTGATAAGAAAACTAAGTTTTTTGAGCTTGACTGAGTGACATTGAGTGCCAAAGTGTCGGAAAAGTATTTTTCTAGAATGACTTCATAATAAAGTCAATCGTGTTCGGTATGAAACTTTTTTTTCAAGAGCCTGACAAAAATGTATACACCATTTGTCTTAACTCAAAGCGTAGGCAATAAGTTTTCCAATTAAAATAAACATCAAGTCTGGGAATATGTCTCAATCGAGCTTTTTTCTTTTTTTTTCAATTTTAAAACTTTATTAATTTTCCGAAAGTGTGCTGGAAACCAAATTGAACAGATGTGGGTCTTCGCATAATGGGCGGTGACAATCAAGGATGTTGGACTTTCATTGAAATATGTAAGTCAAATCGGATACAGAAACATTATTTTCTTTTCCGATAAATTCAAGACCAACATTTTACAATTTTCTTATGCATCAAAAGAAGTTGTCTTTTTTAAGATGTTTTCAAAGTATATTATTATAATGTCTTCTTATTTTTATCTCTAAGTGCAATGCTCTTCCTTCAGCAAATCTTACTTCAAATACACACTTCAAACATTCTCTCTCTTCTTATCCGCAAATTTGGAAGGAGTATACACGAGTATGAATTTTAAAGTTTATGATAATAAGGGATAAGAAGCTCCTTGCATTAACATCAAATACATAAGACAAAAAGGATTGAATAAATCTTTGCTCAAACGATTTACTGTTCTAGTTTTCTGGGAAAAATAACCATTTTCAGGGATTTGAAAGTTCTAATAATTCTAACCCAAAGAAAACATAATTTACATTTTTAAGGCTCCTTAAAGACATAAAAAAGGTTAAAATTGACGTGTTTACTATTCATTCATGTTTTGGAAACTTACTTTCACATTTGAGGAAATTCGAAAAAAAAAAACAAAATAACTTGGAACTGTTTTTCTTCGCCAAAGAATAAGTGGTTTATTTTAAAATATAAACAAAACAGCGGAATATGGTCCCTTTTATTAAGAAAAACATTTGTGAACCTCTTGTACCAAGTAAAAGAAAACAGTAACGAATGTTCATTCAATGTGGAGAAGAAAAAATTTTAAAGAGAAACTTTTTTAAAAAATGTAACTTTGTGTTCACTGTGACGTATAAGTACTATTTGTGAAAATGATACTAGGCGTTTTTTCGCGACAACCAAGTAAAGTTAAATAAAATTTGAACAAGGGAAACAACAATAAAAATTGACTGGATTTTACTTTAGCTTTTTATCGAGGATAAAACTTACTTGGAATGTTAATTCCTTTTTTTCAAACTTAGAGAGAGCTGTAGTAAATTTTTTGCATAATTAATATGGCATCAAAATTGACAATAAAATCGAGTTTGAATCTGGATAGTTTTCTGGATATTTTGTTTTCTTTACTTTACATGAAAGTCACAAAAACACACCTACTGTTAAAATATTTTTTTTTTTCTGTTCCTAAAGAGCTCTTGAAGAGGGAAAGCGACATATAGAATATACATATGGCAAGTATTGAATTCGTAAAAAAAAATTGAGATGAGGATGAGATATGACATTACGATGATAGAAAACTCGAAAAAAGTGGGTCCGGCGATTCCGTCCGTCTGTCTGTCGGGAAGTTTACAGGCATCTATAGCCTTAACTACTGGTCCGATTGACTTCAAATTTGAAAATTATAGGTTTGAGCAAAAACTCATATCCCAGTTTTTTTTTATTTTTGTTTTAAGATCAAAATTTAGGGTAGCCATCATACGATTTTTTTGGCCAAAAACCTAAACATTCAATTTCCTCCAAAACGGCTCGAACAATTTTTTTTTAAACTTCCTCGAGTTTAATTTTTTTTAAACGTTCATGTATTTTATGTAAACGAAAAAATTTTGTATTGCTCCAAAACCTCCCATTGAACGGTTTTTTGTTATTAGATTTTCTCGAAAAATGAAAGTTCGATCAGCGTAAGTTTTTTTTTTTTGAAAATACGTAGGTATATATTGTTCAAATAATATTTTGTATTCAAAAAAAATTTCATTTTTTTTTTTTTTTTTGATTTAAAAAAAGGATTTTTAATTTTTTTTTTTCAAAATTCTGTATCTCAAAAACGGATCAATTTTAAAAATTAAAATTGAAATATAATGTGTATATTTACATGGTCTTGAAGACTGCATACCCAAATTAATTTTAAGACATTTTTGAAAAATTTTATATATAAAAAATTAATTAAAAAAAAAACGGCTCCGATGATTTTCAAAAAAAAAATTCAATAAATTGAGAATAAAGTTTGAATTTGTTTGGCATTTAAATTTTTGGAATTAAATGTATTTACGAGGTACATTTTCAAATTTTAATTTTCTTAATGAATTCTAATTATTTTTATATATTGATTTTTTTTTCCGAGTTTAGTGTAAGCTACAAGTAAGAGTGTAATCAGAATTGCTTAAAGTATATCTCTTATTTTAATACTACTTTTTGCAATTTTTGGAACATAAAAGTTATCATAAATATTTAGTTTTAGCATGCAGGAGCAAGTTCGTACGACCCAGTCGTTCACATTTTTTTATGACAGGTTGATACTCTTGGAAGTGTTGTCAGTTCTTCGCAAGAGGCAGTGCCCGTGAAAGGTGAAATAAAAACTTAATTGGCAATACTAGGATTCGAACCCACAGCGTTCTGTTCTAAAAAAAAAAAAATAGAGTGGCGCGACAGCTCTTGAAGAGTCAAGGCCTAAGTGGCTTACTCTCATTCAACAATTCTCTAGGTGCGTGTGAAGAATTGAGGGGACCTACAATTTTACACCGATTCCGAACGGCAAAGTTGAGAAGCACTTTTTCATGACAGATGATACTCTTGGAAGTTTTGTCAGCTCTTCGCAAGAGGCAGTGTCCGTGAAAGTTGAAATAAAAGCTTTGGGCCTGAGTAGGATTCGAACCCACGACGTTCTGCTTAGCAGCCAACGCACCTAACCACTAAGCTACGGACACCACAGCGTTCTGTTCTACCTAGCAGCTAATGCACATAACCACTACACCACAGACGCAACTGTAATTACAATTTATATTTTAATTTTATTTTTCCTAGAACAGAAGTGAAGGCATTCATAAACAAAGTCAATTATTTTAAGGTTACTGTGGCGTATTCTTACTATTTGTGAGTATGAATTTGTTGAAATATTTTTTTCTCTTTTCCCAAAATTTAAGCTCATAAATAATCCTTGAAATCAATAATAATATTTTTCGAAGAAAAAGAAAACTAATTTACTGAAATAATATTACGAATGCCTTAAATTAAATCAAAAGAATAATTGAAAAGTAAATTGTTTTTCTTTTTTCATCGTATCAATCTAAAACAAAAAATTAATTCAAACCAACAATATCTTCGAAATAAATCTTGCATCAATTCAATTGAACACGATTTTTCGTTAACCTTATGTTAAGTCGAACAGTTGAATACAACAACAGAAAATCACATAAAAAGTGGGAAGAGGTTGAGGGCACATTTTTTCGTGTATTTTTTTTGCTCTCTTATTTCTTCGAAACTATTTTTCTGAAAAATATAAAAAAAAACAATTTCGAATCACTATTGGATTGTTGAATATGTGTATTAAATATTTTTGCAATCGATTTAGCAGATTCTAAGAAATCGCTTGTGAAAGACGAAGTGATCCTATAAGGGTTTCTTTTACACCATTGTGTACGGAACCCTAAAAACTGTTGGACGAAAATTACATAACCAATGCCTTTGGTCAACAAAAAGCTTTATGTTCAAAAAATTCAGCTATTCGCTTCATATTATACAAATTTGGTTTCTAAAATATAAAAATTTCAAATGCAGTCTTTTATGAACTTTTGAAGCAACATTTTTAAACGAGCGAGCTAAATTTGTTTATTCAGGACAGATGCATACATAATCAGATAGAATTATTTTTGGCGTGATGATTATGTGCATAAAAAGACGGCGCGCGGAGTGGGTTTTAATCCTTGTCGTGTATTAAATATTTTTCAAAAAACTGACAAAGCTTCCAAGAATATCATATGTCACGGGAAAGTGGCTTGTAAAGTCATTCTGAAAACTTTAACTTCAATCATTTCTTACAGATCAAATTTTATAATTTTTGGATTTGCAGGAATCTTATGATTTGATTTGAGATTACAAACATAAAAGCATACAATGTAACTGATTCAAACCTGTTTTCAAAGTATTGCACAAGAAGGGTTCATTTTGGAAATTATAATTTGGATTAAAATTGCTCTTCTTAGTTTTTCAACACGGTGTTCATAGACTTTGATTATTGAAGTTATCAAAATTTGCTTTATAAGCTAATTAAAATAGATAAAAAACAAAAAGAAAAACATATCCCTTAATTAAGAAATGCTCTGCGCTTTATTTTCCAAAGAAACTGTTTCAAATCCAAGTTATGTATCTATATGTAATTTTGCTCCGTCACGCTCCTCTCCAAGGGCATATTCAAAGAAAGAGAATACTTGTTTCAAGAAACTGTTGAAAACTGTTCACTGATGTACATTCATATGCATATGTGATAAATTTGTTTAGTTTACAAATTAATACGAGTAGTTGATTAAAGTAAAATTTTGTACAAGTAGCAGACTATATGTCCTTGAATTTCGAGACACAGCATAACTCGGGGGAATATTAAAGACATATTTTTGGAATCAATCCCTTTTTTGAAAACGCTCCTGGAAAGTATTGCAAATTGAGGCTTTGGATGATTTGCAATATTTCCCTACATCAAAAATTAATTCACTTTTCAATGTTTGCAGTAATTTTTCACGATCGACGTTATCGAAACAATATGCCAATCAACTACCTTCGAATTTGAAACCTAAGCATAAAGCCAATTTTGTGAAAGTCATCATTAACGTGACGATCTATTCAGAACAAACGACATTTCTAGGATTCTGTTATCCTCTTCAAAAATTCAAAAAAATTGTATCACAAAAATTTGTTCGATTTGGAAACATTAAAATTTGCCACAAAAAAAAGTTTGTGTAGTGTGATGGAAATAATTATAAAAATATTCAACTGCTGCATAAGGCTTGTTAATGATTATATTAAAATAAATCATCTCCCATCATGTTGTTCATCAAGTTCTTTTCCTTAAGCATTCAACCGTAATAACCGTGCTTCCAGGAATGCCCATCAGTTTACCCTCGAGTCCAACTTCGGTCGTACGCTCAAGTATAGAGAATCGTTCTTAAGCCGTACTTCGCGAATGTGGAACTCTCTTCCACACTCTTTTTTTCCCGATTATTGCAGTGTTCAGGAATTTAAGACCAATGTACACCGGCACCTCCTCTCCAACCCCTTCCCTCTTTCCTAAAGCACTCACTGTGTCTATGGCTTAATAAGGGTATAAAAACCCTTGAGTGTGTGCTTATTATAATAAAAAAAAAAAAATTGAAATGAATGATCAACTGTCTACTTGGGCTTAGTTGAAGTTTATAACTTTTCCAATGTATAAGAAGTAAGTTTAAGGCATTCACATGTTTTTTTAAATAATCCTTTTCAATATTTTATCAAAAACTAAATTGAAGCAAAAGAACTATAATCCATCCTCAAAATGCGAAAATGCAATACAATAATTTAAAAAATTGTGGACTTTAACTTTTTTGTAGACTAATCTACATTAAAATTCGTAAATTCATTCAAAATGGTTGACCCAAATATAGAACGACTACACCCATCCTCTTTTAGCCTTGAAAAGAATCGGGTTATATTGGACAAATCAACGTCAGTTTTTCAAACCTTGCATTAAATTATTTCAACAAAACAATTCGAAAAGAATAAGGAGTATGTCTTGGAAATAAACTCTTACCTATATTTAGGAGTAAGTATTAACATTCAAGATTGATTTTTATTTCTGATATTTGAAATATGTACTTAAATTTTTTATTGAACACATTTATTGTTTTTTGCCTATAAGATCAGCTTTGTTTAGTAATTTTTTTTTAAATTTTCTTGTGGATTATAATCTTAAAATTAAAATTCATTTTGTATTTAATTTTCTTAAAATTCAATTTGTAAAGAGCCATTTCAAATCTTGCAATTAGATCTTGATTATTCATTTAGTAATTGTTCAAACTTTGCCAATTAATTTTTGTCCTAATTTAAAAACTTACATCCATTCAAGAAAAGCCTCTTTGCGCCTCAAAAGAAAGAACAAAAAAATCTTAACTGTCCATCCCCCAGCCTATATCAATTCTTATGCAAATTGATTTCTTTGTAAACTGCAAAAAAAACGAGAAGCACAAAAAAAAATCACCAAGAACAAACTTAAAAATGATTGAACTTGATTTGCAGTTTACAATTCTCCTCAACCTACGCAAACGTCAACTTTTTACGAAGAACAATGTAAACGAACATTGTCGTCTCTAGTTGGACACTTGAGTATATGAAGACACTATTGCCAACCCCTTGTCCCTCGCTTAAGAGCGGGGGCCTTTGGATGATATGACTTTCACCATTTACCTCCATATAAGAGTCTCGCATTCGAGTACCGACAAACGCAATCAATTCTATTTTATACGATCGTTTTACAAGGTCTTCATTTTGAATTGAATTACTAAGCGAATAATGCAATATGCATCATTTCATTACAATTGGCAATTAAGTTTGAGTTCTTCTGTGATCTCGTACAAGGGGGCCGAAGGCACGACCCAAATTATACATTGACGTCAGGTAACGACATCTACTTCGACAAGAGATGCAACAATTCAAAAGACGATAGTTTAATCTAATTCAATCAAGTCGAAAAACAAATTTCAAATCCATCAAAGTTGGATTTTAATAGAAACATTCTTCACATCGTTAGCTTCAATCATTTTGGTTCCCAATTCAAAAGGATTCTCCAAAAGACCATAAAAGGAAGAGCGTGAGTGTGAGGGATAGCTATAAAAAAAACACCCTTGTCCCATCAGGTAATACATGTCAGTAGTATGTATGATAGATAATGTATATCTTCCGTGTTCTCGCTTAAGTTTTTGGGTTTTTCTTATTTTGTTTCCTTTTTTATTTTTTCAAAGGATTTGGCCTCCCGATATGTTGGCTGTTGTTCATTTTCATGCTTCTGAAAGGAGGAGGATTTTCTATAAGACAAACAGATACCTCCGTAAAAAGCATTAAAATATCACATGCAACGAAAGGCTCATCACGCTCCTTTAACAAAACGGATACCTATACGACTACACCTGAACCTGAGCTAGTCGACGAAGACTACGTTCTCGTTCGTCCTGTATTTATTTTTTAGATGGCCTTCCCGAATTGAGCTTCCGTTTTTAGTTCGGGATTCAAACAACACACTCTCCACACACCATCTGCATCAGCTTCAACACTAGCACTAGAAAATTACACACGTCCTTCCATTTAGTCCTTGTTTTGTTTTTTGCTTGCTTGTGATTTTGTTTTATATCTTATTTTTTTTATGGTGCTGCTGTGAGAAATTTAAGGTCCTTTGAGCTGACGAAGAACGATATTCCTTAATTTATAAGAAGAACACCTTCAAACACCAGCAGGATACTCTTTTTTTCCGACTTCAACGGACGTGCATGAATGAGCAAAAAAAAAAACCACCACAATACACCATTCAACAACTCACCAAAGAATTCACTTTTAAATAAAACGCACGAAACCGTAACGGAAATTCAGGTAAGCACGATTTAGGTATTTCGATCTGAACGAGAGACCTTCCACAACGGTACTATGCCCACCTTTACGATTGTAACTGCTTTTATACCCCCGATACAAATTCGAAGCAGAACGAGTGCAGACAAGCCCCAACAAAAACAAGGATGCAGCGCTATCAGTATCAGAACAGAACATTTCTGCAAACACAAAAAAGCTTTCGAACGATATAGTGTTAAATCGGTGAAAGCTTTCTCGCTGCGGATACCCTTCTAAAGACCCGATAAACGAACCCAGACTGTGAAAGACTGGGAGAGAGGAAAACCAGCACTATTAAATGTTATTTTGTCTCTCGCTGTCTGAGAAGGTTTGAGCAAGTGGGTGGGTGGGCTTCGGCTATTGGCTTGACACGCTTCCCCGGATGGATGGGTATTTGTATCTGTAGAATTGGTTTTTGTTATCAGTTGGCAGTTTGCAAAGCAAAGTTTGGGGTTGATAGAGGTAGCTTGGTGATATGTTTGAGTACTCAGTCGGTACGTGGAGTTTGTCTGCATTGGAATTGAATTTTGTTAGTGCGGTTTGGTGTTTTAGGGAAGCAGCATTTTGAGTGGTTTCAAGTGGAATGTTTAAAGAAAAGAAAATAATAGCATTTCCCATTGTTCCCTGTTTTGCGGGATATTCTTATTGGAATGTAAATATTGCTGGCGTACACACATCGTTTTGTCATTTGAAGAATGGATTGAATGTTTGATTTTCTTGGCGTTTTTTTTCGATTTCTTGGGAATGTCTGGTGTTTGTTCGTTCTTGAAAAATTGAGAGATGAAGGTGTGGTGTGAATGCTAAATAGGGCTTGAGTCCGTCAAACTTTGCCACCTTTCGAACATGAATCATTTTATCGAAGGTAGTGCGTAGAGCCTTACAAAGAAAAATGAAGAAAAACAGCATCTTTTGGGGGATGTGTTTTATGTCTTGTTTTGCTGTTGATTTATTTACTCGAAATTAATATCCATTAAGGTGTAATATTTTAGTTTTGCTAGAGGAATGGAATATAAAGTAATATTAGAAGTTGTTTTGAGTTTTCGTTTAGGCTTGTTTTGAAGATGATTAATATATCAATCTGAGATGACATTTTTAAAAATGGGTCAGTGGGGAAACAGTTTGGGATCGATTTCTCAGGGTTATTTGTTTGCCATTTCGAATCTACAGCAAGGGTGCCGTGCAATAACGCCGAGCGAAATAACGCCGAATTTTGAAATTCGGCCTTATTTCACTTTGCTAAAGTGAAATTACACCGAATTTTAGCGTTCGGCCTTATTTCACTTTGGCAAAGTGAAATAACGCCGATTGCCAATTGAGAAATAAGGCCGAATGATAGAAAACAAAGAAGCCGGTTCAATTTAACTTTTGCAAAGAGCAATTTAGCTGTGCTTAATGACAAAAGTCCCGAATGTAAAAAAGGTGTTTTACCTTTAATGAGAATCACTTAATTTATTTGTACTTGTCAATATTATGTACAAATAATAAATGTTCATGGTACATAAAAAAGAAAAGAAATTCCTTAAATTCCTGTATACACATTCGACAATATGTAGGTAAACAGCATTTTATTTGTCAAAACTGTTGTCGTTTCCTTTAATTTGAAAAAGCAACCACTACACATCTTGTAATTCATTAAGGGGTTTCGGAAGCAGAAGCTGCACTTCAATGATTCATTTTGTTCATCTTTTTCACTCTCGGCTGGGGATGATGGTGATTCAAAACATTCAAGATCAATTCGGTTTGCTAGCGAGCAAAGCGAGCGGAAAAAATTTAGCCGAATTTTTTTATTTTCACACCCCAAATTGATTCTCTTTTGGGCTAAATTTTTTTCCGCTAGCTAGAGCGTGTAGGTTGAGTTGAGACAAGAAAAAAATCGTATGGGAGAGGGGGTCTATTCCCCCCCGTTTAGCCGGGAGGGGCAATTTTATGAAAAATTGACTTATTTTATAAAAAAAAATATTAAAAATCAACGGCTTCAGTTACAACACCGTGTTGTACCTTTTTGAAAAGCCAAAAATATCTGCTTTCATCTGGTTTTTAAATTAAATTGTTTTAACGAATAGTTTAAAAAATATTAATTCTCAAACTCAAAATTTTCAAAAAAAAAAATAAAATAATAATTTTTGAACCAAGTTTTTTCAAAATTGTATGTAATTAAGTACTAATTTTGTTTTCAAAATTCAATGCCATTGTTAATTTTTAGTCGAAAACAGAAAACCAGATGCCAAAATGTCTTTCCGTTTTTGAGAAATAAAAAAAAGACCAGGACCACTTTTCTCTAAGAAAATCTTTGTTTTTATTATTACCTATCTCGACTTTTAGTTTTATTAATTTATTATGACACATTAACCTTTCTTTTAATATTTGTTCTGTAATTGGAATTTTATGAGGCCTCAATAAAGTAAAAAAGTATTGGATTTTCCCTGGATTAGTCATTTTGTTCATTGATAACCACTGAAAACTGACCTGAAATTTTTCTTATTATGCCTGGGGGCCGTGGGCACCTGTCGGTGAAGGGTTCTACCTGGTATGAGCTTAAGATGATTAAACCCCAATTTTTCTTGAACGAAAAGACCTAAATGTGAATAAAAGGCATCGCATATTTAGTAAACAACCATTTCCAATTGAAATATTGACTCATCAACACATAACAATGTCAAACTCATACTCTCGAGAAGAGTTAGCGGACATGCACTTCTGCTACGGTTTATTGTTTTTTCATTCAAGAAAAATTGCGGTTTAATCATCTTAAGCTCCTAACAGGTAGAACCCTTCACCGACAGGTGCCCACGGCCCCCAGGCATAATAAGAAAAATTTCAGGTCAGTTTTCAGTGGTTATCAATGAACAAAATGACTAATCCAGGGAAAATCCAATACTTTTTTACTTTATTGAGGCCTCATAAAATTCCAATTACAGAACAAATATATTAAAAGAAAGGTTAATGTGTCATAATAAATTAATAAAACTAAAAGTCGAGATAGGTAATAATAAAAACAAAGATTTTCTTAGAGAAAAGTGGTCCTGGTCTTTTTTTTATTTCTCAAAAACGAAAAGACATTTTGGCATCCGGTTTTCTGTTTTCGACTAAAAATTAACAATGGCATTGAATTTTGAAAACAAAATTAGTACTTAATTACATAAAATTTTGAAAAAACTTGGTTCAAAAATGATTTTTTTGTTTTTTTTTTGAAAATTTTGAGTTTGAAATTAATATTTTTTAAACTATTCGTTAAAACAATTTAATTTAAAAACCAAATGAAAGAAGATATTTCTGGCTTTTCAAAAAGGTACAACACGGTGTTGTAACTGAAGCCGTTGATTTTTAATATTTTTTTTTTATAAAATAAGTCAATTTTTCATAAAATTGCCCCTCCCGGCTAAACGGGGGGAATAGACCCCCCCTCCCATACGATTTTTTTCTTGTCTCAACTCAACCTACACGCTCCAGCTTTTTGGCACAACGCTCGTGAATCACCCTGTACATACGAAGGTATTAGTTATATTCTTTTAAATTTCAATCAATACTGAAACTTCTACTTGAGGTGACTTCTTTTAACTGAGCGTGGTCTTGCAAGAATCAAGGAATATAAACGGAAACGGAAATACATTTCTATACATGATATTGTCAACTATAAAAATAAAATTTAATATGAATGTGAGCAGGTAAATTATTATGTTAACAATGTAAATCTCATTGTTTTGGCAGACATTTTTCTTAAAATATTTGACATATGTTTCACAGCGACAGCTAATCTATTTCTCAGACATTTTTTCATGAAGCAAATTTTTTGTTTCACCACTTATTTTTTTTGTCACAAGGAGCTGTATACTAGGCTTAAAGTATAAATAGTGTCAGTGACACCTGAAGAAATCTGGATCTCTCAAATCTCAAGTTTTTTGCTCTTTTCTAGTAAAAATGATAGCAAAATCACATAATAATTAGATTTGAGACTGAGATGCATTAACCATTTCGCATAAGACCCAAAGCGAAATAACGCCAAATCGGCATTATTTCACTTTCCCATAGTGAAATAAGACCGAATGCTAAAATTCGGCGTTATTTCGCTCGGCGTTATTGCACGGCACCTACAGCAAGCTTATGCTAGTAAAAATAACGACACATCAACGTCAAAACTTCAAACATCGACACCGTTCACTGATTTCGTTGATCATTGCGGAGATGTGCTTGATATAAAATGTGCTGTTACATATTTGTGTCGTCGGAGGGGAAAATTAATTCTATATATTTGAGATTTGGCAAGAACGTATAATTAAAAGAAAAACTACTTTTATACATCCTACAATTTATTTTGTATATATTTCAACATTCGGGAGGAGGGGTTTGGGTATACCGACACCCATGAGTACCAAAATAAATAAAACCAACGTTACTAGCAAATGCTAAAAAGGCGTAGGTACATAGACAAAAGTCTACGTACCTATACTAATGATTGTTCAGTAGTAAACAATGTTTTATTGTTATTTAAGTTTATAAACTCAAAATAACCATATATTTCAATACATTCAAACTAAAATATATAAAAAAAAATCCAATCCTAAAGAAAATCAACTTGATAACAAATTCATGAAAACAAAGATGACACAAATCTTCGTAGGTACAGTTAGATTTTTATATTTTAATCTTTGTGATTACTGTTTTTAAATAAGAAGTTGGATTGGATTGGATTGTACCCAGAACAGCTTTCATCCCTCGTGGCAAAGATTCTACAAGCTTTTTGGTAACGGAAGGCTCAATTCGTCCCATAGGTGCTCTATGGGGTTCGTGTCAGGGGATTTTCGTGGTGGCCATTCTTGCCGTTGCCTTGCTGGAAAACAATCGATTCATTTAATCCTAACTTTCAGGCACTCTCTTTAAGGTTATTTTTAAGGATGTACAAATAAAGGAAACGGTCCATTATTGAGTCAATAAAGACGAGGTTCCCAACCCCCATCTCCGACATACGACATACCTCCACGTTTCAACGTACTAACCATATCTGACTTTTTTAGGACTGCATTAGGCTCACGCTTAACTCTTATACCCTACCATCATTATTATAAAGTTTAAATTTACATTCATCGCTTAGTATAAAATTCTTTCAGAACTCAGTTCCATTGTTTTGGTGGACTTTGTTAAGTCCAGCCGTTTTTTCGTGTTTACTTCGCTAATTTGCGGTTTTTTTGGCTACTCTACTCCGAAAACCTTTTCTTCTCAAAACTCTGAGCATCGTGTGTCCATCACAAGACGTACCTTCAAGCATCTCTGCCCTTATCACAGATGCAGTAAGCCTCAGATTTCTTAACACTTTTTGCCTGATAAGATTTTTCGGGCGGTAAATATTCGCGGACGTCCTAATCGCCGTTAAGATTTTGCTCATTGCGTGTTTTTCTTTTGCTCATTTTAAACATACGTTACTGAAGAGAAAAAAAAGAAAAAAGAGTATTAAGGCATTTCTTCACTTCTCTTGAACTCGATCTAAAATGATCATTGAGTTCCAAGCGCTTTGTACTTGTTATTTTCAGAACCTAGTTTAAGTATATTTTTGAAACTTTTGAGTCGCAAGGCAGTATTTTTTTTACTGACATTTCCTTCAACTGTGGTGTGTGGTGTACCTATATATATTTATTTTTGTGATGCTTTTGGCGTAGTGGTTATGTTCATTGTCTGTTACGCAGAACGTGGTGTCCTTACTTGTGTCCATAAACTATCAAGAAAAAAGGTTCTTCTAAGCTCGGCGTTTAGTTGTAAGACCCCTCAATCCTTCACACACAGTTAGACAACTATTGATGATGAGTGACATACACTTATGTCTTGGCTTTTTTTTAGCTGTTGCCACCGGCGAAGTGTGTCGGTGGGTAGAACTGTTAACAATTATACCTATGCTTTAGGTTTTTGGCTAAAGAAAACAGTTTTTGAACACTTCATAGAAAATGGGCGTGGCAGTGTTTATTTCTTTTTCATATTTCATTTTTTATGACAGAATATCCACTTTGAGTTTTAGTTTTTAGATATATACAAACTACTTAACTAATTGAAATTGCTCATTTACTTTAAAAAGGCTGAAGCCAGCACGGTTCATCTGGGCGCAAAATGAATATAAGGCGGCTCCGATAAAAATATGACCTAATACCTGAAATTATATTTATTAACAGTTAAAAACTATTCATCAAGATTAGACATATCTAAAAATAATCTGCTAAAAAATAATTCATTACAATGTAACTTTGTTTAGAGATTTCATTATATGTATTTTATTGAAATGTACATAAACATGGACGAATTTGCAAAATACATTGATCTTACAATGTACAATCGTTAAAACAATTGAATACTTCGGTTTTTGACGCGAATATTCGGATAATATGTCCTTTTCCACAGAATATTTTTTTTTTTTCAAAAGCCAAGAACGCAGCATCAATTATAACCTTTACCATTCTAAAAATCAACGAATATAACATTTTTGAAGAACTTAGTATGCTGATAAAACTTTTTTAAATCATGTAATTAGCATTTGTGTCCTAATCTCTTGTCGGGCAAGTCATTACGTTATACGGCACGTGGACACTTTGAATGAATTTAATTAACTGCTTCGAATTAGATATACTCTGCTACTGAAATATCAATTCCTTCTTTTCCAACATAAGGTATATAAATTGAAGCATTAAAACTAAAACGGAGCTACAAGAACTCTATTTAAGCTCATGGTTAATGTAAATACTCTACTCAGGCTCATCCGTCTTAGACGAGATGCACTCAATCGTGCCTCCCTCCGCCGTGGCGACGGACCTGTGAATTTAGAATCTATTGAAAAAAAAAGAAAATTAAACTTTTAAAACTGTTCAAAAAGGAAGAGTAGCTGAACTACGAAGTAATTTTCAGAAATTTTTCCAGAAATTAGAAAGGATGATAAAGCCTTATCATAGAACGCTTAAATTGGGCTTTAATGCACTTTCAAGTTGGTTCAATGAGTTTGTAATAACATTTTTAATTGAAGGGTGATTTGTCGAGGGTGGGAAATGTACGAAATGCAAGTTTAAACAAGCCAGGAAGGCCTGTAATAACCAAATATGTCGGACCAAATTTTTACATGTTAAAAAATTAAGGCGAAAAATACTGCAATTTCCCAAAGGCAGTAAGAAGTTTTGGTCATTTGTAAAAAATATGAAGAATTCGTCTTCTTCCTCGGTCCCTACGCTCGTTGACAATGACACTCCAGTTGTTAGCTGCATCGTGAAAGCTAACCTTTGCTAGGAAGTTCGCCGCCAACTCTTCGCTGCAAGAGAGTGTCATGACTTCGCCTGTCAATGATTTCATGGGACAAATCTTCTTCCGCACTCGTGCTCTAAAGGATCGCAGCATACATAAATCCGCTGGTCCGGATGGCATCCCCGCTATTATTCTGAAGAGGTGTTCTTCCAAACAGGCAAAACCCTTGCGTCTTTCGTCCCTTCTTTCTAAGGTCATGGAAACGCTGATAAACTATCAGCTCAAGAAATATCTCAAAGACCGAAAGTTTCTTGATGACAGGCAGTACGGCTTTCGCAGCAACAGGTCCACTGGTTAATTGATGGTTTATCTCACCGAACAGTGGAACAAATCCTTACATCGTTTTGGAGAAAGTAAGATTGTTGCACTTGATATTTCAAAGTCATTTGATAAAATTTGGCAGCTTGCTCTTTTATCGAAAATGCGTGCTTTCAGTATCAATGAATCCCTTCTTCATTCGATTAGAAACTTTCTTTCGAACCGTTCAATACAAGTTGTATTGGATGGAGTTAAGTCTAAAACCCACAAGTGTAAATGCTGGTGTGCCCCAGGGCTCCATTTTGTCTCCGACCCTCTTTCTCATTTTCATCAATGATCTCTTGTCTGTTACTTCTAAACCAATAAATTATTTCGCTGACGATAGCACCCTTACCTTTTCATAGTCGTTTCCAGACTCACATCCCTCCTCTTCGGATGGGGAACTGCAACGGCAAAATATTAAAAACTAAACTTTGACTTACACAGCATTGTACAATGCTTCGAAAACCCAACGCTGTCTTGTATCGTTGAAGCGAAATATACTCCGCTGCCACTTTCTATGAGTGGCACTTGCATCAATGAGACCGAACATCTCAAGATTCTCTGTATGTTCATCACTGACCACCTCTTGTGGAACGAGCACATATGCGATGTCGCCAAAAATGCCGCAAGATGTTTAGGTTTCTTAAGACGATGTAAGAATTTTGTTCCCCTTCTGATCTGGCTATCATCTCTAAAACTTACATACGTCCTAAGCTTGAGTACAACTCTCACGTCTGGGCTAGTGCTCCAGTGACGTACTTAAGTCTTCTGGATATAATCCAAAAAAGAGCATTAAAAATGGTTGGTGACAATACCATCGCTGAGTCATTTACATCTTTAGAACATGGGCGTAATATCTCATGTCTCACCCTATTTTACCGTTACTTCAATGGTATATGTTCTAGTGAAATAGCCATTTGCATTCCTCCCCTTAAGATATTCAACCGTAATACTCGCGCCTCCTGGAATGCCCATAAGTTCACCCTTGAGCCCAACTTCGGACGTTCTGTCATATACAGAGAATCGTTTTTCAGCCGCACTACGCGAATTTGGAACTCTCTTCCACACTCTGTCTTCCCTAGTCATTGTAATTACTCAAGAATTCAAAACCAATGTGCACCGACATCTCCTTTTACATCCTCTATCTATTAAAATTCAAACTGCCTTCTGTTTGCAGATGACCTCAAACTGTACCGAAAAATTTCTTGTCAAACTGACTGTTTCCTTCTTCTGGATGATCTGTCGAAGCTTCATAAATGGTGTATGGAAAATAACCTTCTGTTAAATGTTTCGAAGTGTCAAATTTTATCGTGTTTCCGAAATTCTAATTCCATAGTATTTGATTATAAAATCAACAATACAATTCTAGAACGGGTAACTAGAAAAAAAGACCTAGGAGTTATCTTGGATACACAACTTTAATTCTTACCACATTACGATTACATTATAAACAAAGCAAATCAAATGCTCGGTATTCTAAAAAGAAATACCAAGGAATTTACAGATTCATATTCTTTAAAATCTCTCTACAATTCCCTAGTAAAGTCAGTCCTTGAATATTGTTGTATTGTTTGGAACCCCTATTACAATAACTCAATTGACAGAATTGAGAGAGTTCAGAAGAGTTTTACAAGATATGCATTTTAAAAGCTTAATTGGAGGATAGCAAGGCCTTCATACTATAGTAGATGCTTACTGTTTGGTATGTTATCTCTAAAGAATCGTCGGGCTTATTTTTCAATTATGTTTATAAGAGATATTGTAACACTGCATATCAATTGTTCGCCTTTATTAACACTAGTTAATAGCGTCAGCGCACCTTCGAGATTTACACGATACCGTTTTCAATTTTATGAGCCGTTCCATCGCACAAACTATGGTCGTAACGAGCCCATTACGCGTTGCATAAGAGAAGTGAATTTAATTTGCAATAGGATCGATTTCAATCTTGATGTTTCGAGAGACTCGTTTAAAGAATATGTGTTGAATAACATTCGAACAATAAATTCACTTTAAATTTCTTAAATTTGTATATATGAAAAGTAAATCATAGTAATATGTATCTTTTTTTATTTATTAAGTTATTAAACTATATAGCCCCCAACAATTGATTAAATTGTATCTATTGATTGACGAAATAAACTAAACTAAACTAAACTAAACTATAAAAATGATAAACAGGGTCTCCAGCTCATTTCCAAAATTCACCAACAATCATTAATGAAATCAGCTGTGGTTATTCGTTATTCCAGAGAAATCGTTTGTTATTATGTTGAAATCGTAATGTATAAAACTTGTATAAAAAAAAAAAAAAAAAAAAAAAAAAAAAAAAAAACAGAAAATTATAAGTTAGCTAAATATACGGTGCCTGTTCCGAGGTGACGTGTGCGAAGCATGCACCTTAAATGGCTTATTCGAAAACCATTCCAACCACAAATATTGAATGTAGTTGCAAATTACAGAGTAATGCATTATCCCCGAAAACTCTTCAATTATCCTTTGAGATTGCTACTACAAACTTTCAACAAGCCTCATGGACTAGGTTTTAAATAATAATGTTCATGCATTTTTGAAATGAGGTCCTAAAAACTCTCTTACATACTGCAAATTACATTGAAATAAAATAAATGAACTTAATGAAGCAATTTTAATGCCTAGTTGCATAGTTGTTGTCCATAAATGCTTCTTTTAAATTTGCCAGCGAAATCTTTGAAAACAAGGATTTAATAAAGTAAACTTCCAGCAAATACTGAACTGATAGACCCATCCAATAAAACCTTTTCCTAGCTGAATTCATTTCATCATAAAAACGGCTTTAACAAAATTCCAACACTTCTTATTTTTAAGCTCGAACAGCTCCCAAAAGTACTCAACTGCATCGTCCAGAACGTTAGTTTTTTTTCAGTCATAAACATAATTTTTATGGAAGTTCGTTGGTTTTTATAGCCAGCCGAATGCATTTCACTTTAATACCCTCTAGAGTTGAAGTAATGGTAAGGTGAAACACGAGTATTTTTTTTATTCTTATTGCTAGCTTTTTCGTAGTGTCTTATGTAAGTTAAAATAAATTTGCATGTTCGGTGAACTATGAATTGTTTCTCTTGACTGGAACTTTTTCACTGTCTTTTTTTAGCTCCGTTAAGTAATTAAAATTAGTAAGCTAGTTGGAATATAAATCATAGAAGTAGCGAACGAAGTGAATTTCGTATCAGAAAAGCACTTTTTTATGGGAGCTACTGTTTTCTCACTAAATTGAATTACAAATTAGCTATAAACTAAAATTACGATGAACATTTTAAGAAATAAGTTATTGAATGAAATATGTAGTTTTTGTTTCCGATCAGCGTTTTGAATTCATCTGACATTTTAATGAGTTCATGAGTCAGATACTGCTTTCATGTTTGATTCCGATTGGCGATATAGAAAACTTTGTGCAGGTCAATAATTACTGAATATTAGTTTTCGACTAAATATGTTGCTTAATTTTACTTTCAGGGAACAATTTTCTGAATAATCTTTTAAAAAAAGGAAACAAGGTCACAAAACAATTTGTTGATATTCCATTTTGCCGTTGCTAGTGACGAATTACAAACCCTGAACTTGACCTCAAAATCACTCGACCAGCAGAATCTTGATCTCCCTCCAATCATCTTCTGGTTGCACATATTATGTCTCTTCTTTCTAAGGTAATGGAAATACTGAAAAACAATCAGCTTAAGAAATATTTCGAAGACCGAAAGATTCTTAACGACTGGCAGTAAGGATTTAATTACAAGAGATCCATTGTGGGTCTGATCTCATCTCATCAGCAGTGGAAGAAGTCTTTACATCGTTTTTTGAAAAAATTAAGATTGTTGCACTTGACATTTCAAAGGCATTTCACCAAGTCCGGCATTTTGCCTTATCGAACATGATGTGTGCCTTCGGTATCCACGCATCCCTCCTTCGTTGGATTAGAAACGATCTTTTGAGCCCTTCAATACAAAGTTGTATTGGACGGATCGTAATCTGAAACTAACAATATAAATGCTGGTGTGCCTCAGGGCTCCTTTTTGTCTACGACCCTTTTTCTCAATTTTATAAATGATCTCTTTTCTGTAATTTTTAACTTAAACAGCATTGTACAATGGGAAATAAGAAACCGCGTTAAGTTTAATGTTAGGAAAACTCAATGCTATCTTGTATCGTAGCGAGATATATATACTCCTCCTGACAAAGTCCATGTGTGGACTCTCATCTATAGTCGTGTTTTTTTTCACTACTCAGTAGCCAGTACAGCAAAATTTCTCTTGGCAAACGACAACAATTTGGATTGCAGTCGATAAAAACGCCAGTAAAAAAATGACAGTTGTGCCGGTGATAGAACTTTCAATCATTGAAATGAAGGCAGCGCTGTTGACGTTAAGAAGAATTATTTTGTTTCGCAAATCCAATGATCTGAGCTTATCTGAGTTATGCACTCGCTTATGTTGAAGTACTTGCTAATTTTGTGTAACCCGAGGCGGAACCCTCAGATTCATTTTGCGACGTTGTATGTTTCATTTGTCATACATATTTAATTTTACATATGACAGACTTGACTTGATTACAGTGCTGGCTTCTGAGTAGTGAAAAAAACAGAGCTAATGACATCGAACATCTCGATATTCTAGGTATGTTTAGCACTGACCACCTTTTGTGGAACCATCACATATGTGATTTTGCCAATAATGTTTGGGCTTCTTAAGACGGTGCAAGAATTTGTTCTATTCTAGTATCTCTGATCTGGCTAGTATCTATAAAACTTATATCCATCCAAAAATTAAGTATAAATCCTATATCTCTGGGCTGTTGCACCAGCTACATGATAAATCCTCTTTTATGGTATACAAATAAGAGCTTTAATAATGATGTGATAGAAATATCATTGACTTATTCATTTCGTTAGAACATCGGTTGTAACGTTCCGTCTCTCAGGAATTGCTCTTGTAAAATGGCTTGTTGCAATCTTCATTTTAAACTATTCACCCTTTATCCTTCAAGGAATGCCCATGCCCATCAGTTTACAATCATCGAGCCCAACTTTGGACGTACTCGTATGTATAGAGAAATTCTAAACCAATGCACAATGATACCTCTCTTTTAACACTCTATTATTTTCGAAATGATCACACTGTAACCTTGGCATATAAAGGGCATAGAAAAAAGACCAATCTTTGTCATTATAGATTGATTAAGAACTCTTTGGAGAAATTGCACAAGCAGAAGCAGCTCAATATTCGAGTAGATGAAACTCATTGTGGCTTTTTCGGTACGCTCTTTAATACTGGACAAGTGTTCCGCTCACGCTTTATAGTGTTCAAGCCGAGAGTTTCAGCTTGGACTTCAAGTTGGTTGGTACTCAGACTCACCTATACCAATACCAACTATATACCTCAGTGTACCACAAGGCTGCTTATTTATCAAAGTTCATAACTAAATGTTGAGTGCCCAGAAATCCATTTTAAATGTTACCACAAAATGTCACAATAAGGATTAACAAATTTGCCTTTTCAACTCAATGTCATCAGTTTGCATTAACTCTAAGCAGACACTTAACATTAACGTTTCAAGATGAATTTGCCAAAACGTGATAAGATGTATACATTCAACATTCCTCCACGTTCACGTGTCGTCACCAAAAATACCATCTGACACCACATCCCCACCAAAAAAAAAAAAAAAAAAATACTCTTGATTGAGTGACAGACCTTTAAACGTTCCTGAACCATTGAAAATCTTCACTTAAAACTCATCATGAGGCCACATCACCACCAGGACAGCAAGTAGCCAAATAGCTATTATGGCAAGGCACGACTCTCTAATAATTGTAAAAATGTCGAGTGACAGTCATTTTAAAGGACGACGCTAAAGCTGCTCCCTTCTGACCGACTTCACCAACATAACTTATACACTTAAGAAGGTCTTTTCTTAATAAGAACATTAGTGTTACGAAGAAAGTACACAGCGACAGTTAAATTGATTGCAAAGAACCACCACCAACTCAAACAGTTGCGGATGAAAGGTTTTTTTTTTAAGAACATCATCGTTTCCCCTCAGAATTTTCATTAAAATAAATTTCAATTTAAGGACTCAACAATCAATATGCGTGTTAACCGACATTTTTTTGCGAATAATTTACAAATGTATTTGCATGCATTATGCCCAATTGTTAAATGGCTTGAAATAATTCAATACCCTCACACATTCTCATTCGAAAACAACAAAACCGAAATGAATTCCAATTCAAGCCACGAAAGTGCTGTCAGGACGACACAAGGCCAATTCCATTTTTCAATGTGTTTGGTTTTGTCACAAAAAAAAGTTCCGTTCATAGTTTTGACGAAAATTTATTCGAAAATGTTTTACAATTTGAACAAAAAGAAGGAATAATTATATTTCCCATGAGCGTCCCATTTCGAAAAGCTCATGACACACATAAAACGAATCTGACGAACTTTCCTACGTGTCAATACAGATACGGACACGGATATCATCCAAATCGGTGTCAGGATCTGTCGTTGACAAAGGACATCGTTGTATGGTCGGTGGTGTAGTTTTAAATTGCGCAACAAATTGGTTTGATGTCTTTGTAATAAAATGAAATATGCAGCAGGTAAGAATAAAATTTCAATTTTTAGTTTGATGTCCTTGTCCTTAAGCCACTTTCTCTTTATAGCGCGTGAATCCTGTCTCTTGCATTCTCGCATTACCTGGAGGGTTTGGTTTGTTTATGGTTAAGTTGTTGTCAGAGCTCGCTTTCAGTTTCAGGTAGATAGCTACTTCCTGTTATACTTGAGTGGCGAAAGCATGCCACAGTGATTTTTGATGTCCTTCTGCTCCCGTCCACTTTGTGTGAGGACTTTTTTATGGCTATCTGTAAAGAGAGCTTGTGTGCACATTGTAGTAATTTTATCATTCGCATCCAGACATAGGAGCACAAGTTTGATGATCAAAATCATACAATTTAAGAGCGGAAAAGACATGCAAGGGATTACTCTTTAGTATTAACACCCACTGCCACGCCCATTTTAATGATAATTTGGTTATTTTTCAAGTAAATTAAGTTTAAATCTTAAGTGAACAAAAGATAGACAGAAAATGAGAGCGAGGTAGGTAGAGATGACAAAATTTGAGGTATTTTAATTCAATTGATTTGAGTTGAATTTACTAAATTTATGATGAGATGAGAGTTAAGTTATGTTGAGCTTAGTTGTTTTAGTTGGTTTTTGTTGAGTTGAGTTGACTATACGTATGTTGAGAAGATGAGTTGAGTTGGTTTGAGTTGAGTTGAATTAATTGACCTCAAATGAGTAAAATTGTGCTGCGTGTTTGATGGCTTAAGATCGCCTTATTTTGCTGTCGATTTAAATGTTTATTTTACTTTGAACAGATTTATTGAATCTACATTTTTCTTATTTCTTTATCTGCTTCTGCACCGTAAAAACTAGACTTAGCTTTCGCTATTATAAATTGAATAGCCCGAGGAAACAAAAGCCAGTAATCCATGACCAAACCTTCTGCATTGCTTACAATCCTAAAAAATTACCTTGGCTAATCCCATAAAAAAGTGACAAAAAACAATAACTTCTTTTGCGCACTTAAACATCAATTGAAGGGATTTCCCACCATAATCTTGACACTTTAAGTTCAAGCTTTTATTCTTCATCCATAGTAGGCCAATTATTTCATATGGCCCTGTACTGACACTTTGAACACCTCCTCTCTCTCTCTCTGCCATTGACACCAAACAACGACCAAGCCACCCAGAAACCAAAAGCCCACCAACTCGGAAGACTATTGTTCCAAATGCAGTCCAACCACCATTCACCTGGATAAATATTACCTTGGCGCTCACTTTTCGTTTCGTTTGTGTTTGCCTACCATTTTACGGAATTTAACACTTTTTTTGTGTGCTCTCTGAGTAGGTGGCTGGTACTATAACTCGTCTGCAGGCCTGGGGATGGTTTCAATGGGTGATATCCTTTTGGAATGGTCCTTGCGAACAGGAACATACTATACATACTTGGAATTGAAAAAAAACGACTGTAACAAAAAATGTGCATGCTTCCTTTGTTGCCGCTTTGAACAATACACATCGCGTCGATGGAGAAGAGACATAGCAAGCACACAGCCGAGTCCCCCCATATAAAACCCAGAAGTCCTTTTATTTCCGTGTGAAACATAAAAATATCTTCCCAACCCATCATCTCTCTTTCTGTTCGGTATGTAGATTTTTTGAGAGATTTCACATGTGGAAGGCTTAATTTTGCACATTGTAAGCGTGAAGTGGCAAGAGATGAGTGAGACTTAAACGTTTGGAATCTGGGTAATGCTGTCGGACGACGACGATTTTGATGTAGTTTCGCTTTGGGAGTAGGCGTACGACGAGCGACTACGGCGGCGACAGATGGTAAGAGAGATGGCATCTGTGTCAATGCCACATTGCGAGTCCTTACTCGGCACGCAAATGAACCAACTTTATATGGTGGCAGTTTTTATGGATTGTTTTTTGTTTACTTTTTGTTCATCTTTTTAAGAGATTTTGTGTGAATTAAGGATGAACTTATACGACATGAGTCTCTGAGTTCAAAAGGGTGAATGTTAATGTCAAGAAACGTTTTGGCTCTTAGGTATGCACTTGAGGAAATTCTAAATTGCGTATGCAAAGGCACTGACCATGAATCGTTTATTGTGAATTGCATTTTATTTGCTGTTACATTTGTGTTTTGAATGTTTGGGAGACAAGTTTTGTTTCTTTCGGAATGATGCAAAGTTAATCGAGGCCTTATGGAAAGCATAAAAAGCAAAAGTATAGCTGACAGCGTTGGAGAGGAGGTTTTTTTTTAATGCACATTTATGAGTGAAAGTCATACTGAAAAACATTTGACAGTAAAAGAAAAGGCATTTAAGCGATTTGAAGTATTGTAAGATGTCAAAAGAATCTTTGAGTAAAGAGGTTTTGAGTTTTGGGCACTTTGAAAGATTACCAAGTGTAAGACCAATAGTGACTGCTTAGAATAAGAGTACACGTGAACTATCCCTGACATAATGTTTATGTGAGTTGGTCAGTTTCATAGAAGGTTTTGAGTCCTGAATGCACTCAAAGTGCTTTATTTCAAAGTTCATGAGTGCTATGTTAAAAGAGAAACTGACAGAACTTCCAAACACATAATCAGTCGTGGAAAAGACCTCATCTTATCCACTTGTAACGAACCGTAACCTCATCCCCCATCAACGACAACCAACAGCGTACACAACAAGCAATCATTTTTTATCAGATGCACAGAACAAAATTACACTTCGTATAATATAATTCACACTAGGTTTTTGTGCAAAACTTATGAAGAAAGGTTGTGATTTCAGAAGTAGTTCGGAGCTCATTCCCGACAATATTAAATATATAGTGAATTTAGGATAGCCTGATGCTTCCCACCACTGCGATAATCATTATAGGAGAAAGTAGAGTTGGTGAATTTTTACAGATATTTATAGTAGTTGTCTGGGTTGTGACTTTACTCCAATTGCAGTAGATTCACTGCATTTTTTTCGCAAATATAATCTACTGCCACCAAATTGGAATCTACTGCACTTTGCGTTCGAAAAATATTAAATTTTGTTTTTAATAAAATCCAAGAATATTGTAAATCTGGCGAATTATTTGTATTTTACATCTACATGTTTGACCAAAAAAATAAAAAAAAGTCTAACCCATGCTCTCAAAATGCTAACTACTATGTTCGAAACGAATCGAACCAACGGGTTTCAGAAGGACATTGAATTGGAATAAGAAATGTGTTCTTTACATTGAACAATTTAGTATGGTATTGAATATTGAATATATTGAATAATCATTAATCTTTTGATAATTTCAACTTAAATTAAAACAAATAAAAGATTGAACTATCGGGTTTTCCAATAGGACCTCACAATTTTTTTAATAAAACGCAAACTATTTGAGATATTTGAAAAACTTGAATATAGGCTTGCAGTAGTAGTGGGAAAGCATTTATGAATAGAACTCGACCTCATTCATGCATATGGTAAGAGTCTAAAAGTAAATTGGACAACGTGGCGGCAAATCGACTGGTCCATTTCGTTCATGCTCATCAAACTTACTCACTCTTCAACAAATAGCTTGTAAGGTGTGCTGTGTGACACCATGGAGCTTAAACCCACATATACTCCAATGTCTTATCTCTCAATTTGTATCAAAAATAATCGGTTATCTGGCGCATGCAACTGACTGATCGTTTGTTACGTATGTCTGAAAAAATTAATAAATACAGTGGTGCGTGTGAAGAATTGAGGGGACCTACAATTTAACGCCGGTAACTATCGGCAAAGTTGAGAAGCACTTTTTCATGACAGTGCCCGTGAAAGATGAAATAAAAACTAAACTATGGGTACAAGTAGGACTCGAACCCACGATGTCCTGCTTGACAGCAAACGCACCTAACCATTAAGCTACGGACGGGTGCCTGAAAGGCAGCGATATTTCCGACATTTCGATTTGACCGTCATCTCACTGACACGGCAACATCACACATCGAATATGAAGATACAAAGGCGAGAATTACGACCGAAAATAGGTGGCTTATAACAATCATTGAAAATTTCTGTCATCGAAAAGTTGCCTGGTTAAAACTCAGCCGGAAATTTTTACCTGACATAATTCTATCGTTGGATTTGTACAAACTTGAAACCCAAATTATTCGAAAGGTTCATTCCATTTTTTGGCAGAATACAATCAGCTGTTCGGGAAAATGAATTTTGAACTGGAAAATAGAAAAAATACATTTTTATAAAAATTAAGTGAACACGTTTTTTGTCAAACTTGTCTTGGAAATATTTTCGATTGATCGGTATATAAATTTGCATTTCTTTTCAAATGAAGAAAATTATTTTTCCGGATCCATTGCAGTGAAACCTTTAATTGGCCCCTAAAAGCTCTTAAGGTTGCGGTCACTAACTTCGAATTTCTCTAGAAGATTTTTATAATTCGAAGACGTTACTCATTAACAAGTTGACAAGTCTTCATTGAAAAACCCTTTATAGGTTTTATAAAAATAAACATCATTATTTGGGTTCATGCGCTTATAAGATTAACCTAGTCAACCTTTATTGACATTTTGTTGCGATATAGTTAGCACAGATTATGAAAAGGGAGGATTGGCAATCAAAGCTGAGACTACTTTTTTTTTATCTTTTCATATCATTTAAATTGCTGAAAAAAACTTAAATTGGAAAAATATTATTAAAATCGGAGATTTTTTAGTTATGGCCTTTTTTGTCTTTATATAAACCAATAATAATAAGAATAACTTACTTAGTTTAGTGCATTTATCTTACTTGGAATTTGAAATTTTTTAGTTTGATAAGTGATGTATGTATAATTATTTATTTATTGGTGTTCGTTATGTTTCAAAGAATTATGTTAATTTTTTGTAAGTTATATATACCGATGTATGCATTTTAACAACATAAATACGAACAAAAATCTACTGTGAAAAAATGAATTCTACTGCGTTTTTTGTTCAAAACTACTTCAAACAATTTCTAAAAAAAGTCACATCCCTGGTAGTTGTTTCTTGTTTGCTATTTCAGAGTTGACCCCCTCGTTTGGATGGATGGAAATTATACATCGCTCTTAGCTCTCTTGTTCTATCGGTTTCACAGGCAATTATTTTCTGGACTGTTTTTTCTTGGCAATGAATTTCGGAGTGGATGTTTGAAGTTTTATAAGAGTGTATAGCGATCAAATTTAGGCGATTTATCAATAGGAATTATATTGTCAATAGGCAACTTGTGATGTGCGTTTTGTTTTAAAACCGAGATTTCGCTAACCGGTCTTACTAAGGTATACTGAAAAAAAAAACACGAAAGTTCAATGATAGGTTCTTCTGAACCTAATTCTTTATTTGTAACTACAAAAATGGAGTAGGGAAATTAAATCAAGATTGCTTTCTGATTACTGGTAAATCGGGTGGTTGCTGTAAACGAATATCCAGTGGATGTATTTTCGCCGCTCGGATATCAGTTCTGGTTCCGCTGGTCGGATGTCCGGTTATTTGATGCATCTATCGGTGATTGTTAGTGTAAACTTTACTTGACCGGTTTATTTCCACACGATCAGCAAGAACATTTATGGGTTCTGGTGTCTCTGTATAGCAGACAATAGCTCTGGGGGATCAGCAGGTTTATTTAAAGCCACTGGTGGAAAACTAATTGACCCTATCCTAAGCAACGGCCAACCGCTGTATTAAAAATAGTATATTCTTTTGGTTGTAATTTCTTGTCAGGCTGTTATGTGAGCCTTGTATGTAACCAAGAAATTACCATCGTTAATTTTCTTGAAAAAACTTAGCTTATGCCTTTGCTTTGGAAGTCGTTGAGCCTTACAAGGCCTTATCTGAAAAATTTCCGACTTTTTTTTCTATTTTGATTTTTTGGGCCTTGCCTATAATTTATTCGTTCTTTTTCGTCTTCAAATAAGCCAAAAAACGTTGTTTGCAAGTTTTGGATGCAGCACAAAAAATGAGAAGCGACTACGAATTAATAATTTTGGTTAAGTATACGCCATAGTGAACCTGTTCGCAATATGTTCGTATAGTTGCCATTCAAAATAAACTATTAACAAATGTATGTCAAGTTTACAAAATGTTTCCGTTCTTGGGCTTGATGCATGCCAAAGTATTTATCATGACTAAATCTTCATCATAAATACTTTGTTCAAGTCTCAGGCGGTATGTAAGCAAAGCAAATTAATGTCAATCAATTGCGAATGAGTGTGCATGGTGTTATCGCTTGTCTTGTCTTGTCTTCTCTAAAGTTTATTTGAAGAAGATCTCCTAGCCTTGGAACAAATATTTATCATGTATTCATCTAGCAAATATTGACGAAGGGAGATAAGATACGATGTAATAATTTCAACGTTTAGAAATAACTAAACTATCTTCACAAGACTCAATGGTCATAGCTGTTTTGAATAATAAATAAAAGCAAAACTCCCTTCCATAGTGTCCTGACTGAGAAATATTTTCCATTTCCATGTCTTTGAGGCTCACATAGATTAAAATTCATTTTGCTGTTTGAGTTTTGTTCTAAATTTTCTAGTTTAAATTTTTAATTAAACAAAATACGTTATGAGTACTTTTTTATGCAAATGTATATTATTCATGAATACAAGACTACAGCAACCTCGAAATGGGTTGTTCCGACAAAAATGCAAATCGATTTGTTTTCACATAATAACACATTTGTTCTACGTGAACACTGTTCAACATGTTGTAGATTAGATTTTCCTGTAGAATAGGAACGAAAAAGCTAGAAAATGGAAAAACCAATTTTATAAGTGTACATCAAAGTTACTCACGTGCAATTTATAAACTAATTAAAGGCTTAAGCCACTTTGACTGTAAGCTTATAATATGGACGTGAGACATGTTTGATGTCAGTGCACTGTCAAATTATTTTACTGGAGAGATTATGCTGTCATGTACAGATATGGTGTTTCTGATTTTAATAAGCAATTGAATGTTTGGGGGCTTTTTATGAAGTTTATAAATTAAATTTGTTTAATATTTCCTGAGAGGCTCTTAAGAGCTTATGAAAGGCTTATGCAAATATGTTTTGCACACTTTACGGAAGCCATAATCTCCAAAAGAACTATCCGTGAAGAGCAAGGAGTGAGGACCTTATAAGAAAACAAAGCTTCTCATGAGTCATGACGAACTTGTTTACATACAAGCTTCTTAGTTGTATACAAGCTATACTTCGATAAAACTTGCATAGGTAAACTCATGCAAACACGTTTTTAAATATTTGTACAACCTATAATTTCTTTAAGATGTTTCGGCAAAGACAATAATACTTCGAATCAACATGGAAACAAGCTTCCAAGATTCTTGAGGGCTCGCAAGTGGAATCAATACCAATTGATGTACACTTAATGTTCCTTAAAACCCTTAAGACTATCCAGAAACAGCTGTCTACAAATATTAAAGCAAACCAAATCACTTGCATTATATTTTAAGAGATGAGAACATTGTTTTTGAGCCATCAAACTGACACATATAGTGTTCTTTTCAAACAATCCTTTTGGCTCGTTTTCTTTCTTTTCAATATGTCACAATCACAAAGTCAATACTCCCATAAAAATTCAATTTAGTTTTTCTGCAAGTCGTCAAAGACATATCTTCGTTCGATTAAATGTACTGCAATTTTGTCTTTCATCCAATTTGTTCCCATGCATCCAAGGAGTACTTAATCCTCTATATACTTAAAATCGATTTATAAGAATAGAGAAGAAAATAAACACAGACAAATTTTGTTTAACACATACTAAACACTCAGCGATAAAATGGAATTTATGGTGCGAAAAACTTTTTGAAGGTGGTAGATATACAGGGAGTTGACATTTATATGAAAACGAACATACGAAAACAGATGCACGCCAAACTAAACGTATAGTGTTCCTTGTCGTCTCTTCTCTAGACTGGTATCTGACATCTGGGTTGTTGAATATAACGAACATGATGGGCGAGGATATTGTCAAGCGAGAAAGGATTTTATTAGTGACAGACAAAAAATCGTTTAAATTTCAGAAAAAGGGAAAAGCAATGAGGGAGAATTAATGTGGTTGTATTGTTAGAGTTTGAAAACGGTAATCGAAGAAAGTCAAAGATATGAATACATTCTTTGGATTTTTATTTGAATTCGTTGGGATATTTTCCTTACACGAAATATAAATAGAAAAAGAGTTCAAATAAGTTCAGAAGGTATTTTAAGATTTACGTTTTCTAAATTGGGAGAAATGAAACTATACATTTTCTTAAAAAAGCCATGTGTATTTTTCTAATGCTGTGCTTACTCCCACTCCTGAAAAATCAATCTTTGTTTTTATACGATTTCCACCAAATTCAACAGTTTGAATAAAATTTGGGTTAAATTTTAAATATAATTTCTCGCAAAACTCAAACCGAAATGAATGATATCATAAAACCGAAGAACAGGTTCGTTTCCAATTGCTTTTGTGAAAGCATTTTCGGATTATCACGAAAAATTACCAAAAGTTTTAGTGCACATTCTGTCAAAATTATGAAATTTTTTAGGACAAGTCCGTAACTGTACTATTTGGCTTAATATCCAAATCCTGAGCATTTCGTGTTAAATAGCATTGATGTCCCCACAACTCTCTGCTACTTGCACCTCCAATTGCTATAAAAATTTTATGTCAGTTTGGCATAACTTCATCGTCTGACTCCGATCACATGCTGAACAATACTTATATCAATCGCAACGAAAAAAACAAAACACATATTTTTTATCTAGTTTTCTGTTTTACTTGGTGAGTGTTTTAACACATAAATGATTTCTTGACTATCGAAAAAAGTCCGGTGTGTTTTCGGTCTTCCTAGAAACGTAATAGAAATGAGTAGCCCTCATATCGTAGGACGGAAGTTATTGTAATGGGTCCGATTTTGTGAATCTCCAATTGTTTTGGAATTATTTTTTACAAGTGGTATTCGGCTTTTGACTTCGTTTTAATTTTCATGAACTGCAGTCACAGATACTGTGGGTATTTGCTTTAGTTGAGAGTTGGGCTGGACATCTATAGTTCGTATGGGCTAGGAACTAGCCTTTAATGTCCCTGCTATACAATTCATGGTAAGAAATAGCTTGGCAAAACAAGTTTGGGCTTAAAAGTTGGTTTAGAATAGGACGCGAGAAGCCTAATGGTGGTGGATAGCGTGTGTTAGCCAGAAATCAAGATATATACAAGAACTTGCTGAAGATTAGGACAAGGATGATTGCAGGAGTATTAAAACGGACGAAACTTACTATTCGAGGTTTCCGTTATGAGTCTGATATATCGGAAACCTGGCTCAAATCAACTCGCAAGGTAGGGAGGCGATTTGAGCCAGGTTTCCGAATTTTCAATTGCTCGCAATTTCAGCCATCGAATCATTTTGTCTCCATTAGCACGTCCCAAAAATAATCTTTTGACGACGCCATTTATGCATCGTAGCAATAATAGAGCTAAAAGCCTTAGAATTTGTTCCCAACTCAAAATAGACAAGTGCAGGCTTATATGTTAGCACACATAGGCGAGAATAAGGCCATTGTGATACCACATAGATCTAGGGATTACTTCCCCCTAGTTGAACCATTTAGAGCTTTAATAAAGCCAGTTCACAGGCTTCACCGTTCATCCAGGTGAATTCCGCTTTTAATAAAAAGAGTAGGGCATGTTCAAAGAAAGTGTTCAAATGGCTCCAACAGAAGTCATCTGAGGCTACACCAAGCCGTATTGTGTATCTTCCGTTAAAACAGTGTTCTTTTGAAGAATTCATTACGAAGGTCATATGAGTCTGTTTCGAGATAATAAATTTTTGAAGCGCTTTAAGTCAAGCCACGGCCATATATGTTAGCTTAGTGGCTGTGCATGTTGGTAAGTTATACAACCTAGAGCTTGTTATCGTTAAGGCAGTTTTTTTTTAGCATTATCTTCGTTTGCATATATAGCGATCGGTATACCAATCACTTTAGGTATTATGGTTCCATTTTTAGCGAATTGTAGGTTCCTTTTCTACACAAGTACTCAGAGAAATATTGATGAGTCTAAGCCACTTAGCCACTCCTAGAGCTGTTGAGCCACAACCTCTATGTAGGTCGTCGCGTCGGCCAAATCTCCTTTTTTGGTAGCCAAGTAAGTTATGTATCGTTATCACCCTTTTGTTTTAATTCACATTTAAGGATGCTGATGTTATGGTCTAAGAGAGAGGGATCAAGTACTGAGCCTTCCCTTTCAAACTCATCCCCTAATTAGTTTACAATGTGACCGGGAACTAAGCAGTATTTCATTATAATTCAAGACGGGTTTGGTTTGATTTCTGGTGAAGTGAGCGAAACAAAATTAGCCCATAAGAGAATCAATTCGGGCTAATTTTTTTTCGCTCGCTTCGCTCGCTGCCAATAATAAAGTACAAAATATTTTTTGCTCTGAGCTCCGAATCCTCACTCATTTTATTTTTAAAACATATTCGCCATCATGCTAATTTTTTTAATCACAATATTTATAAATTTGTATGAGTTGTGATTACATTACGTTTTCAAAATTTTATAATGTTTACTATACTTACTATTTTTTGTTCTGTTTTTGCAATCCTACATATCTACATAATATTATGTCCTTAAAAATAGATAACTTCAGTTAAAAAATCACGTGCTCAGAATGTGCGACATTATGCGATCAACCAACGATTCCAACGATCCAACCAACAATCAACGATTCCATTCACATATTTTTGATACCTATCTATTATTCATCATCAGTAAAACCCTAAAAAAGTTGTACTTCTTTCTATTTTTCTTACAATAGTAAGAAAATCAATTTGGGTCAGAAGTCCACACACATTTTGTGTGGATTTTTGTCTCACTATGGTGGGTTAAAAGTCCATAATTGATTTGTGGATTTTTAACACACCAGAGTGGGTCAAAAGTCCATTATGGACTTTTGGCCTGTGGACTTATGACCCTGCGCCGATGGTATGACCGCTTTGACTAGTTCTCCGTATATTGTTTTAAGATACTGAGTCGAAGAGCGTTGTTAGCTGCCGATTATTATAAAAATAAATGTAAAAGAGTGAGATTTACCAGTTCGTTGGTACTTCTGTCACACGTTCCTTAATCATTTTAAGCTCATTCCGCTAATCCATTTCTGCGTAGCGCTTGTCAATAGACAATTATAATAATTGCACCAGTCGTGGGAGATAATTTCACATTTTTTGGGTGAGAAATAATTTCACGTGAAATTATTAATTGATTCCAAAACTGAAGTTCCGAAAATTTGGAGAAACTTATACATGTACATTCGGAAATACTGTTTCAAGACTCTGAAAATAAACCAATAAAATGGCCCCAACAATGCAGGTTTTGGTGTGCAAATAGTATTTATGTATTTGTGTAAAGCAGTACCAAATGATAATTATTTACAACTGTAATAAAAAGTGAAATAATTTCCCATCTGGTGTGGGTAAAAGCTTAAAGCATCACTCAGAAGTCACTTCCGGGCCCACAAAAAATTGTAGCTAATTCCCACTTTAGTTGGAAAGAACGTTACCGGAAGAGAGCGAAATTATTTGCTATGTTAAGTTATGAACCCGACCTTATCTTTCATCATATGATTACATTTTTCGCAATACTCTAGAATTTCTTGGTACTCAATTCTGCTCAATCTTCGCCCTTAATCAATCGATGTTATATGTTCTTGAAATTCAAAATTTGAGTGCAAAAATTAAATGTTGTTAGTACCGTAAAAATAAAGTCAGCTTTTCGGTTGTATGACTCACAATCTTATCGCGGAAATTTAAAATTTGTATCCATATCTCAAATCCCAGCAAATCAAACAAGGAGAATTTATCTTAAGAAATGTGTTGCAAACATTGAAATACCTTAAGTAAAGAATGCAGTATGTACATTGTTCCACTTCTCCAGAGTATTAAAAATTATTTATGGCCACTTATCACCAACGCACCCCTACACCATCGCTTAAGTGATATAAACTTGAAAATTCCCCAATCAAAATGTTAAAGATTTATTTTCGCAAACTAAACAGAAAATTGGAGTTGAAACAAAATAAAAAGTAAATTGTTATTGCTTAACAATTCTTATCTCATATACCAATTCCATTTTATTAATATTTAAACACATCAAAAAGTGCCCTGCGCTAAAAAGAAATTATGAAAACCATCAAAAAAGCTGCAAACAAGATACAAAACTTATCAGATATCAACTAGATACCAATGCGGCAGCGGCAAGTTAAATGAAACTCTTAACTCGACGAAACGATAACGTCACATGCAGCAATAGATTTTGCGACTTCCTAAAATAGCTTTTATCGTTGTCGTCGTTGTTGGGTAAATATAATTTTGCTGCATTTGATAAGATTGTTGGAGTTCGGGCTCGGCTCATGATGTAGTGGGAGTATGTTTGCTAAGTTATATGACTGCCAAAAATTACACATCATCGCATTCGCATACAGCAGTAGATTCCATAGAATAGACTACTCCCATTGACCTTGATTCTACCTGTAATGGATTGCTCGATGATTCCATGGGGGTGTGGTAAATCATGGCAACTTTCAAATTGATATTCGATACCAACAGAAAGATATATTCTCCGAATTCGATACCACTGCAGCAGGTGACTCGTTTGCTAAGGATATTTATCAGACGTCATCATTATGAACCTACTTGTGTGCTGTGTGTCAGTGTCAGAGTAGAGTTGTCGATGCCAAGAGTACTTTTTTGATGCAAGTTTCTTATTTATTGCCAAATAATTACATATGGAATTGGGTGACAAGACCAACTAAAGAATCTCGAACATGTTTTCTTTGGCAGTTTAAAGTCTTTTGGCGTTGCCAGAGTGCCTTGAAAAGGATTTCAAATCAGGACAAATAGTCAAACAAAAAATCTAACACACAGAAAAATCAATGCAGTCCTGGCGACACAGTTCCTTCTGCAGAGCCTGCCTATTTTTTTTACTGCTTTTTTGCAGGAATACTTTCGTCTGACTAGCCAGGAGCAGGCTGCCGCTGCTGCAGGATGTGCATGAGTACAATTTGTGTGTGTCCTCCTCTTTTTGGTCGTTTCTTCTATCTATAACGATAACCTACGTCCTGCCTTATAACCTAATAATGCAAATTCCCTAAGAACTATTGAACTGTGTCCAGAGAGGCTTTAGGTAATTTAGATTCCGTTCAATGTTGTTGTTCGCAGACCTGTTCTCTCCTTCTAAGCTTTCCTTGAAGTGCAGCAATCGATGCAGAAGAATGTGTTTTTTGGTCTTTGCAGAGGATTGCGAACAATTTACGTACTGAGTGGGTGTTTTCGTTGCGTCCCAAATTTTCCCAAAGAATTCGGTAGAAAACACAAATATTTGGACACCTTCTGTTTGGCATGGTAATTCGGGATTTAAAATGCAAAATCCGTTTTTTCGTGTCACATTATTCTTCTTAGTCTCCACCTTTTCTGTTCCCTCAATCAAGGAATGTTGTCCTTGATTCAGAAGTGCGTCGTTGTCGGTCGTTGTGGTTCTTTATTGGAAGGTTTTAAAAGGTGATTTATGGGGAAATGGTAGTTTTTTTTCATGAAAGGCAGGATATGGGTGCTGGCGTCCTGGTTGAATTTTAAAAGAAGCCTTTAACGGATTTTGTGGTTTGGCTTGTTCTTTTGTGTTGTGGTTGAGTTAATCTTGGGAATTGATTGTAGCAAAGACATTTCATGCTTGTTCTTTAAATTGATTAACTCAACTATTCAGTGTGCTGTCCGATGACAGACTGTAGTGTCTCATTAGAGTGTCTTAATTTGTTGTTAGCCGATCATGAAAATATAAATCTATTTATGCATTAGTAAGCTTTCTATTTTGAGTTTATATCGCGGCAAGGAAAAACAATGAAAAGTCCAGAAATAGCAGGCACTACCGATTATCACAATCTGAATTCAGGAAACATATACCCCTTGATTAGTACATCCTGAGTTAGCAGGCCCTACTAAAAGGTGATTTTTTAAGAGGTTTAGAACTTTTTTTTTTTAAACACAAAAAATTCGAAAAAACGAATGAAATATTTATTTGAATCGATAATTTGAACCTTGCAATTTAATGTTTAAAGATAATTTCATGCAAATGTTGACCGCGGCTGCGTCTCAGGTAGCCCATCCGCTGAGTCCAATTTTGGCATACTCTTTCACACATATCGGCCGGTATCTCACGAATGAATGCATGGATGTTGGCTTCCGGTGCGTCAATCGAAGCGGGCTTGTCCTTATAGACATTAGCCTTGACATACCCCACAAAAAATAGTCTAATGGTGTCAAATCGCACGATCTAGGCGGCCAATTGACCGGCCCGAAACTTGAAATTAACTATTCACCAAACTCGCCTCGCAATTGCGCCATTGTTTCGCGTGCTGTGTGGCATGTGGCACCGTCTTGTTGAAACCACATATCATGCAAGTCAAGAACTTCCATTTCGGGCAAAAAAAAGTTTGTTATCATCGCTCGGTAGCGTTCACCATTGACAGTAACGCTGCGATTCGCATCAAGAAGAAATATGGCCCAATAATGCCGCCCGGCTCATAAACCGCACCAAACAGTGACTTTTTCGGGATGCATTGGTAGCTGTTGCCAATGCTTCTGGCTGATCTTCACTCCAAATGCGGCAATTTTGCATTATTTACGTACCCATTTAACCAAAAATGAGCCTCACCGCTCGAACACAATTTTTCGATAAAAAAGCGGATCCTCGGCCAGCTTTCTAAGAGCCCATTCACCAAAAATTCGGCGTTTGTGGTAGGTCGCTGGCTTTAGTTCTTGCACCAGCTGTATCTTAAAATGCTTTACGCCAAATCCTTCCGCAAAATTTTCCACGTAGTGCTGTAACAAAAGCTTAACTGCTGGGAACGGCGCCGAATCGACATTTCGCGGTCTTCTGTCACACTAGCTGATACGGCCGCAATATTTTCTTCACTACGCACAGTACGTAAACGTGTTGGTGGTTTAATGTCCAACAAAGTAATTTTTTTTTTTTTTTAACACACTATCAGAATTGGTCGTATAGGCTTATAGCAAGCACCATATTACGACCAATGGTTTGCCAACACAGAGACTGTGTTATACCACCGGCTCATCACTTAGTGTGGTGTTAGTTGTTAGTAAGCACATAACGAAACTAAAACAAATAACACATACACTTAAATAATTAACATAAAATAGAGACAAAAAAAAAACATTAACAAAATCAACATAAAACATTAAGAAAGTGGAACACTGGTTTTCAAAATTAACTTGAGTTGAATTTTACTTAAATCAAAATCAAAAAGTTTTGAGTTCCAGTTTATAAGTCTACCCATACAAAGGCTCATGCATTCCATAATTAGTACGATGAATATGGATCTTAATCAGATCCTGACTACGGAGATTATAACCTCCCCCTCGAGAGCAAAACAATATTTTACAGAGATGGTCAGGAGCATCAGTGACTCCAGTTATAATATGATGGAAAAACACAATATCATTATTATTTCTTCTGTGTAGTATTTGCATGTTAAGGATTGACAAACGATTTTCGTATGGAAGGGTATTTAGGGGATCAATCCACTGCAACCTTTTAACAAAAACGGTAAAATTCCGTTGCACAGATTCAGTCTTTCAATATGACATCATATAAAGGAGACCACACCTGCGATGCATTACTCAAGGTTGGGACGAACCAAACTGTTGTACAAAGCACAGGTGACATTAGGATCCGGAATTCCTTTGCCCATCGCTTAATAAAATCTAACATAGAATTAGCTTTATGACTATGCCGTTAATATGCTCAGAAAAATCTACATTATGTGTAAAAACACTTGGTGCGAAATTTGCTCCGAAGGTCGAGAATGCCGACCATAAAATGGAAGCAGCGCGCGATGAACATTTCGAACCGAGCACGAATTTTGATAGTAAAATTAATAATTTTACGTTCATTTATAAGACGATCCATGGTTAAATTGCAAACCAAACTGAAGCTGTTTGACAGTGACACAAGGTACTAAACACACGTCAGCTGTCAAAACCAGTGTTGCCAAAACCAAACCAGCTAAAAAATCACCCGTTATTTTACATCCAGTTAGTGAACTCAAAATCTGTTTAAATTTAAGAGAGAAATTCTCTTGTACTACAAGTCTAATACATAACCACCGGGATATTGCTCTACTTTTGCATTCGAATTTCACCCCTATAACCTATTAATTGTTTCGCTGACGAAAGCACCCTTAGCTTTTCTAATTCGTTTCCAGACTCACACCCCTCCTCTTCGGATGTGGAACTGCAACGGCTAAATATGATAAGCTCATTAAACTCTGACCTAAACAGCATTGTACAATGGGGAATTAATAACCGCGTAGAGTTTAATGCTTCGAAAACACAATGCTGTCTTGTATCGTCAAAGCGTCAAAGCCACTGTCCATGAGTGGCACTTGCATCAATGAGACCCAACATCTCGAAATTCTCGGTATGTGCATCACTGACCACCTCTTGTGGAACGAGCACATATGCGATGTCGCCAAAAATGCCGCAAGATGTTTGGGTTTCTTAAGGCGGTGCAAGAAATTTTTTTCCCCTTCTGATCTGGATATCATCTAAAAAACCTACATACGTCCAAAGCTTGAGTATAACTCCCATGTCTGGGCTGGTGCTTCAGTGACATACTTAAGTCTTCTGGACAGTATCCAAAAAAGAGCATTCAAGATGATTAGTGATCATACCATCGTTGAGTCACTTACATCTCTTGAACATCGCCGTAATGTCTCATACCTCACCCTATTCTACCGTTACTTCAACGGTATTTGCTCTAGTGAAATAGCCAGTTGCATTCCTCCCCTAAAGATATTCAACCGTTATACCCGCGCCTCCAGGAATGCCCATCAGTTCACCCTTGAGCTCAACTTCGGTCGTACCCTCAAGTATAGAGAATCGTTATTTAGCCGTACTACGCGAGTGTGGAACTCCTTTCCACACTCTGTCTTTCCAAATCATTGCAATGTTCAGGAATTTAAGACCAATGTTCACCGGCACCTACTTTCCAACCCGTCGTCAGTCGCGGCGATTGATTAAGGAGTGGGATCGGGGATGTTTATTATTTGTAATGAATGTTTCATTTCAAATTTCAAAACACAAACTGACCAATTTAATTGTCATGTATTGATACACTTCACAGGAGTTAAACATCACACCATTGGCTACCCATTTCATTTCTTATTTAAGATCTCTATTTTTAAGTTTTGATTGTCTTTCAGTGCTTTCTAAAGATAACTTTCCTTCACTCTTAACTTTGCATTAATATTCTGAAAAAAAAAAAAAATAAAATAGAACACTCAAATAATTAAATAAGTATGTCCTTTTTCCGGCAGAACCTCAACCGTCGTGTTAAATAAAGACAAGGGACCAATTAAAAAATGCCTTGCCACTTTGTCATCACACTCACAATGTCATGTTTTCGTGATTTTCTTCTTTTTTTGTAGATGATAATGTGAAAATTAAAGTTCACATTTTTGTTGGTAATATTTTTCCTGCTTACAAGGGAAAAAGCAACGGTTCACTTGGAGCGATATAAAAAAATGTTTTTTAAGTGTGAAAAACGCCAGTACATGCACGAGAATAGACTTCAGAATCTGAGCCTTTAAATACATGACAATTAAGAGGCTTAAAATAAAGTCATGGTCGTGTTCTTTTGAAATGCAGGACATTTTACTCTCGTATTCTCATATACAGACAATAGTAATGCCATGTAGTTTTATTATTTTGCAGAAGGGTAATTTGAATTGTTCCGAGGAAATCTGTTGTGGACTAAGGTGATATTATACGGTAACTGACAAAAATTTACTCTCCTTATATTGAATCCCATTCAATTTTAAAGAGCAAACAAAGGCTTATTTTATGGTCGCCTTTAGACAATGAAGCCAAAAGATTTCATGTTCATCTTGTTTGCTTACACGTTAAATCGATCCTTTTTAATTTTGCATATCCGTAGGTCAGCGGGCGAGGATAATAATTATTATTATTTATACGGCCTTTATTCAAAAATTAATTTACCCTTCCTTGTCTCAGCGGCATTTCATTAATTTATATTTGTTCGATTGTAAATTTAATGGAAGCAGATAAATTCTTTTTTCCTGGCAGTTCCTCAAATAAATTAATTGTTTTTCGAAAAATATGTTTATTTCTTTTTCTGCACCATATCTTAATGGAATATTTCTTATATTCATTGAAATTACAATAAAATAAACTGGGTATATGCTGGAGTTCGTGTTCATTTAAAATTAATGTGATAAATTTGACACCACCTGCTGTTGTGGAGAGCAAAATGAATGAGACTATGCATGACAACTTTTATGCAGACATTGCATCATATATCCCACATTATTATAATCATTGTTTTAAATTTAAAGTACAAATTAAAAAACCAATAAATTAAGCATGACTCTGTCCAACTTAATTTGTATCACTGGTTAAGTCAGGGCCTGATTAACCCTTAGGCTAATTAGGCTGCAGCCTAGGGTGCGAGGATTGGGGAGCGCTAAGCACTAATCTAGATGAATCATCTATCCACATATTTCAACTAGACCGAGACAAAACATTAAAACTAAATACGCTTGAGAGTCCCTGATCTTAACAATATATTTTAAAATGTTTGAAAAGCGCGCGTACAACAAACACTGACTTGTTACTCGAATCAATGGTGGGTAGCTGGCAACAGAGTGCCTAGTGCGAGTTGTGTTTTAATCCGCCTCGCAATAACGGGCGTAAATTTTAACTTCAATTTGTATGGAAAATTCGGAATTTAAACAGTGCAACCTTTTTCTCGCGTTTGCCGCTAGATAACTCTGTACCGATTGTTTCGTATTCTATTCTTTATCGTCTAGGTTGCATTTTTTCGATTCCCATGAAAAATAATCTTTACATATACGCGCGTTTCTGTAAGGCGAATTAAACAAAACTCGCATTATGTACTTTAGACTCAGCGCAGATCAACGCAATGAAACACATCAACGATGTGCGGGGACTCCCCGGTGTAGTAAATATATAGTTAGTATACAGCGCTGCCCACCCTTGTAATGATAAAGCGCAGTATATTTTGTAAAAAAAAACGCAGTAGATTTCATCTGAGCGCAGTAGATTTTATGAAAACAAAACTTTTATTTCAATAAACAACTATCATAATTTCAATTCAATAAAAAATCATCAAACAAATAAATCACTAAAACAATTCAACAAAAAATCAATTTTTTATAAAATTTTTAAAATAAATTTAAAACTGAAACCATCACAATTCATTTTAAATACAATCCATTCTTTAAAATTACTAATTAAGACCACGAAAATTATTCATTTTTCTCTTACAAAACAAATAAATAACTAAATCAATTCAAAAAAGTCTCCGTTCACAAATTTGAACTCTTTAAAAAAAAAATCAATTATTCCGGTAGAGTCTGAAGGGGACCAACAAACAATTTTTGGGCCTGAAAGTTCTTCGTCAAAAATTACATTTTGTAGAGTTTTAGTGCTGAGGTTATGTCTGTTGTCAGTTTTCACCAAGTTGACCAGTGAAAACTTTCGCAAAGCAGCTGTCTTTCTATGAGGCAACGATCAAAGAAGAAGCATACATTTTGCCAGCTCTGCCAACACAGAAAGACCAACTGCATTGGTGGATGAAAATGGGAACTCTTCAAGAACTGGCAAGATTGAAGTTAAACTGCCACCAACTATTTCACTTACATCTAAATATTTAAGGAGTTGTAACTGAATACCAAAGAAAATATTAGAAAGTGGCACATAAAGGGAAGAATCTTCAAAATTAACATTTGAGCTGTTCACCTCATGTTTTTTAAAATGTTTTAGTACTTCGAAATACAAACTGTTTATTGCTTTAAAAACCAAATGAATTAAAGTTGATTCGCTTTGGAAAATCTCGTACTATTATTTATTGAATTTAAAATGTAGGACAAAAAAAGCAGATACAACTTATTTTTTGGCATTCGTAAGGAAACTAGATATTTCAGTTGAAGAATTTGGATTTTCAAATGCTTCTAAGTTAAAATAATATTGTAATGTCTGCCATTGTTGTGGTAGGCGATTGAGAACATTTCCATTGAAAGCCAACGAGTGGAAGACAAGCATAAAATATTTTTGCTTTTTACATTAAAAAATTCTTGAAACTCTCTATATGCTCCAATGTGTTTTGGGCTGCGCTCTGATAGAATTTTCTATATATTGAGGCAATTTTTTTTTTATGCAGCCGAAGCACGAAGATGTAAAGAGTGATAGGCACATCCAAGAAAATAAATATTTTTATCTATCTGGCGAAACTTGGCTTTTACCCCACCAACATTACCGGACATAACAGATGCATTATCTGTTGCTGGTCCAATAATATTGGTGAGGGGAATATCTTTTTCTTCGAAAACGGACTCTATTCCCGAGAATATTTCTGCCGAATCCGACAGCTCAAGTTCTAATAAAGCAAGAAAAAGGTCAGAGATTTATTTTGCCTCAAAATCAAAAAATCAAATGACAATAACTTGACACTTAATTGAATGTGAGTCTTCTCGCCAATAACAATTATATAGATACATATTACTGTATTTGAATATCTATAGTATTTCTACTAGTAGAATTTTGTTTAGATCTGATCCCGTAGAAGCGCTGCTTGAGAAAAGCCAGTTGGAGTTATTAACCGAACGCACTTCTATGGGGGCGTTTCTCAAGCAACGCCTCTATGGATCAGATCTTGAACTACAAAAAATTCCCTCGTGAGACTTGTATGCAGAATTCAAATAAAAAGAATTTGTCATATGTTATTTCGCTAAATGCATTCACAGTAGACGTCATTTTGGGTTTGAAACTCGAAATGGACGTGTTTACAATTAACTTTGAACATTCATCTGAAAATCTGAAAAAAGGAGCAGATTCGTTTTACTGCGCAGTAGATTTTTATTTGAGCCAAATCGCAGTAGATCTACTGCTAAAGGAGCAAAGTGGCAGCGTTGTAGTATACTTTGCCGTGCTTCATTAATTTCTTTCTTATTTCTTCGAAATCGTCGTTCATTCGTCATATCACCCACTCGAGTATATTCGGTTTTGGTGATTGATATTTATTGTCCTTTCCTTAGTGTTTCCGCATTTTTTTAGGCTATCAGTATTACCAACTGCAGTCAAAGGTCTTTTCGACAAAGGAGTAAAAAATTACTTGCGCTATACACTCCTCCAGCAAAAACCTACAGCTCTCTCGCTTATGTACATAGAAATTGATTTCTTTAATTTGAAAAAATTTCGGAAACATCTGCAAACGCTAAAGTATAATAAAGGACTTTTGTATAACCTAATAACAATAATTACTTAAATACTATAATTTTCAAACAAATCATTAATCAGTTGCAAAAATGTTTCACTTGTATGATGCCTCTTCTCCTTTTTTTTAATATTGAATTTTTACTTTTTTCTCTAGAGTAAATATTTAAAAAATACTCAAGTCGAAGCAACTTCACACACTTGATGACCACGCTCATGTTCAATGGCAATGGAAACTAAGTTGTCTATAGAAACTTAGCCAATACAAGTCATGCGACCGAACACGGCATGGATTTGGTTTTCTACTTGGTAGGTAGCCTGCAGTCACTTGTCATGAATTTGGTCTTATGCTTGAGGTAGTTTGCCACCCTAAGGTAACGTTAGTTTCACTTGCAGATCTAAAATCTTTTATTATTATTAATATTATTATTATTATTATTATCTTTATTTTTTCTTCAAAAAAGTACAGGCTTAATTACATTTCAAAGATTTACAAGCATGGCTATTCAGCCGTCTGCCGGTTATATCTTAAGTTTTAACAATGAGAGAAGATATTTTTTAAATTTTTATATAATAAAAATTTACAAAATAAAAAATAATAAAAGATTAAGAAAATCTTTTATAGGTAGTATGAACCATATTACAGAACATTGGGAAATTTCCAGTATTTCGGGGGTGCACAGAATGCTTTTTTTTAAAGCTGAAGTTTTTAAACACTAATTTCAGTTGGAACCATTTTTCGAACATTTTATGTATGTATATGCGAATCAATAATAATCAATCAATGAATAATCTATTAAAAATGGAAGAATTATATCTAAGATTTCCTTACTTTAATGTCTAATGCTTCTGTTATAGCACTTCAAAAGTGATGGCAGTAAAAAAATATGCAATTCAGGGGCGGATCCAGAGAATCTCTTGTTAATCAACGGGGGCAGCTGGGAAAGTGTAGTTAGAGGTCTATAAAAGATTCGATGAATTACATCGAAATATACTAATAGAGGTTGAAAACATAATGAATTCACGTCCGCTAACTTATATACTCATTGATGAGGAAAATGGAGAAGCATTAACTCCAGACCACTTCCTTTATTGGGAGTTGGGATCCTCGAATGGCGGCATACCGCCCACAATCTACGACCCTGATGCAAAGGTACTCAGAACAATAGTTGGCTGACGTCGCAATAATATGCCGAAGATTTCTGGCAACGTTGGCTTAAAGAATATCTTCCAACAATTACCCGCCGATCCAAATGGTACAAATCCGTCAAACCCATTGAAGAAGGCGATATCGTCCTTATTGTGGATCCACTCAGCCCAAGAAACACCTGGCCAAAGGCCGTACGATATAAACAAGAGTATCTAAAGACGGTTTCGAAGTTCTTTCATTTGAACTCAAAACTGTGTCTACGAAAGACCAAGTATTAAGTTGGCAGTCCTAGATTTAAGATTCACAAGAGATGAGCCTACGGTCAATACAAAGGGGGAGTGTAAGCAGTTGTCAAATAGTGAATCTTTTTCCCAGTCGTTTTTTCAGAAGGTCCTTATATTCGGAATATGGGCTAGCCATACATTGATATTCAAAGCTGAATGCTACGGGTTGAAGCCCAGTTTGGCAGCATTCTTTTACTACAAAAGTCGCAAACTTATCTGAGGCTACCTGTGCGATAACATGAGACAATAAAAATCTAAGTCTCCTCTGAGCCACGAAGGTTTCTGTTATGTGTTCTTTCTTTCTATGTGTCTATCTCTCTCTCTCTATCTGTCTCTCCTATCTTTCTCTCTCTCTCCCTCTCTCTCTCTCTCTCTCTCTCTCTCTCTCTCTCTCTCCTCCCTCTCTCTCTCTCTCTCTCTCTCTCTCTCTCTCTCTCTCTCTCTCTCTCTCTCTCTCTCTCTCTCTCCCCTCTGTTTTATAAATGGTAGGTATAAACGTGCTATTGTCATTACGGTTATCGATGTCTTTCCCGATTCTTCGAATTCTGGCTTTCAGATGCCAAAAACAGCTTTCAACAACTCTTCTGCATTTTTAAAAAGCATAGTTTTAAAAAAAACAAATGCGAAGTAATAGTGGGACGAATTGATCGAAAAATCAGGCCAAGTAAAAAAAGCGAAACAAAAGACACCCCTAAATTTGGTGCCTTACCAAGCAACTCAATTTTGTTGCAGAGCGTATTCAATGCAAAGCGAGGCACTCGAAAATGTTGTTTAAAACAGCTCAGTCCTATCAAACATTTCTCGTTCCCAAGAAGTGCTTTTGCGTACCTATTTTTAAATGACACTGTTGATGAGTTTTTAGTTTACAGAAATTAATCTTATTTTTGCCCATAAGCTCGTTGTCGAGTGCGAATCTCAAGATCATGGATTAAAGTTTGTATTTCTTTCGCAACCTTATAATCTGTCAAACAAGGCAACGTTTTTGTGTAATTGTCGAGGGTTGAGCTCCGAAAAATATATTTAGTAACATTTTAAAGTTTGTCCCACTTTTAGTTTGGTTTATCAAACAGAGTCTCAAAATATGGACACTCGTGTTTTTTATTGTGAATAAACTAATTATTATAAAAGAAGAATAAAATGTTGGTTTAACAAATATTTGCTCAACAATTAATGTGAGAGTTGACGTCAAAACGGATATAATGTCAAACGTGAAATCGTGAAATTCAATTTGTGAACAGACTTCGAGTGTTTGAAAACTGAGAGCTGTAAACTCCGTTTTGCGTCTGGTGTGAAAAGGCTGAATCTAAAATATTTGAAAATATTTCGTTTTTTTTTTTCTTGAAAGTAGACCAAAAGAGGTTAAGTGATGTTTCAGCAATTTTGGCGTCCGGGCCTAGTATTAATCGACTTGTTAAGGAGATATCTTAATTACATATAACATCGGTTAGCAGAAAAACGCCAACAACAAAACTACGTCGAAACTCGGAGAACGTAGTGAATTCTCAAAAATTACGAGTATGATTTTGATGTGTTGATTTGACCAATATACAATACAGTTGCTAAATTCTGGAAACCTGTATACTTGCAGATTCAGTTTTAGCTAGAGCTGGAATGATGCAAGGCCCTCATGAATTCCTTAGCGACAATTGTCTCATTTCTGTTTGTTGCGAATTTGGGAGTTTGTTTCAACAGACTGGAAAGGCAATAGGTAAATTGTTAATTTGGGTTCGGTCCCCATTCAAACAACTATAAAGTAAAAGATAGAAAGTTGATATTATTGGAATGTCCACTTTTTTTTCTTCGGTCTTCATTTTCTTTTCAATTTTCCCTAACGAATGGAAAAAAATACAAATGTTTGGGACAAAATGAATTAACCAGTTAAATCTTTAATTAATATATTTCTCCCCTCTTCTCTTTAAGTACTTTGACTTTTTTTATTTTCAAATTGATAACCAGTTATAAACTTAATTAAACATTTTAACTAATTTAAATTTTAATAATTGTTTTATTCTTATAAACGTGTTGAAAATACATAATTAATAATTATTAATTTCCTGTCCTTTTTAACAATGTTATTTTAGTTGTTAGTTTTGGTTTAATATTTTTTAAATTTTTTACTCTGAGAGAGTTTTTTTCTTATAAATATTCGCAATACCAAATACCAATAACCATAACTCATCCATGTCGAACAACATGGTATATTTACTTTCATTTCCACACCACAAACCTTTTTGAACTTCTAGAATCTAGAACAAAAGGTGTTAGGGTGGCACAAGTAATGTTCTGATACAAGTTCATACGAGTAGGTACTCGATACTCTCATTCTATAGTTGCAAGTTTGATTTTTTACCACTTCCAGCAAATTAAGCTTCTGCAAAACAGTAGGACTTCCTACTTTCGATTCCGCACTGGCCCGGAACCCATCCATATTTTTCGACGTTCTGAACGTCTCGGAGCACTAAGATTTGTTTTAAGAAAGGATTTCTTCAAATAACATAACATTTTTCGGACCACTGTAATAAGCAAAGCCCTGACGGATTTTGAATGCACACAACGGCACAACTGCCAGGAATGAATGCATTTCTGTATTGTTGGTTCATTTGTAAAATATTTGCTTCAAAAATATTCCAATATCTACTGGTCATTTGACTCGTCGAACCTCTAGAATAATTATTCCTGTAACCCAGACCAATAGTCAACAATTGCTATGCGAACCAAATTTCACTCTATTTAGCAATTTCCGTCGTTGGTTTAATTGATTTAAATTCCGATATCTATTGCATGTTTGTGCACCGAATTGATAAAAAAAAGCAAAAAAAAAGAGAGAAAACATAAACAAAAAGTTATATCATGTTATCTGACAAATAAACGAGGACTTCCGGCTCCCAACACATGCAGCCATATCGAGTCCTCGTTTTATTCCAAACAAAAAAAAACAGCAATGTAAGCAAACATTGCATATGGCAAAACTATTGAAACCATACCGATACCAACCATAAATATCAATATACAAATTTTGGCCTTGTATTTCGAACAATTGGCCTCTTCACGTTCTCATTAATTCACACCTCTGTAACGGCCAAATTTCGTCTATTGGCCATTGGCAAAAGTCTTATCTATACCTAACCGACGACATAGATAGGATACACAGAGGTTCGGAAACCCAGAGCTCTTGGCGGCCGAGCACATGTTTTCAACTTGGTTGGCGTATATAGTACCTATGCGTTTGCCCCTAATTGGGGTTAGTAAATGTGGTCTGTCGCGTTTGCCAGCTCGAAAAATAATACCTCGCGGCCGAGGGTCTTCTATAAGCAAAAGAACAACCATCGTGGTCACGCAATAACAATTTAAACCGAACGAACAGTGTGTGCTTATATCATTTTGTGTGTATTCATTTTGGCAGGCAGCTCAAAATGGGGAGCGATGTCGTTTAATCCTTTTTTTTCTGTTGTAAGGCTATTAAAAAGGATTTTCCATGTGTGAGATAAGCTATTCAGCCGGAATATACAATTAGCTTGGCGCCTAATTGTTTTAATTAAACGTCAAAGGGGTTAATAGAACAAACTATGCTAAGGCGATAGTGGCTGAAATGGTTTGATATAGTTTCACAATTTTGCTGTCGGGATCGGGATATCGGCAAAGTTAAAGGTGGGAAGGAATAGGTTGATGAAAGGCTGATATTTGAACGAAATGCAGTTAATAATAATTGCCGTTTACCCTTATGATTTAAGGACGTTATGAAAACTTAATTAAAACAGTTTAAGGGAACTGTTCGTTACTAACCGAAATATGATAAAATGATGTCTCTTTCCAATAAATCCAATTGAAGAAGGTTGTTATAAGGAGGGAAAATATAACCAAGAAGAAGAGTAATGGATCAATTTCGATATATACATATCGAGGCGGGTCTATCTCTCCCGTTAGCTTAATTTTAAGATGATCCAATCGAACTGTTTTAGTCTTTGAGGAAGACTTCATTAACTAGATTTAAAAGACAATCTTGCCAATTTCTGTTTCAAGACGACAATCTATACAAAATTAAAATAAATCTACACATTTTTCAGATTTTGAGGAACTACAAATATTTTTATTAAATAACAATTTCGAAAACCTTATGATAATTGGTGATCTCAACGGTCGCATAAGCAACTTTTGAAAGTTTTCCGATTCTTAATGAGGGAAGTTTTTTAAACGCAAGAACTTCAAAGGATGAACATCTCAATCCAAACGGGAAGTTATTGATTGAAATGATCGAAGATTTTGGATTTTTGTTTTAAATGGAGTATCTTATGCGGATTCCTGTGGAAACTTCACATTTATATCAACCCAAGGGTGCTCTGTAAATGTTTTATGTCTAGTCAATGGTGATTGGCTTGATATAATACAACATTTTGAAGTAGTTCCCGTTAATTTTTCAAACCATCTTCCGATTCTGGTTTCGTGTGAGTACTTCTCTCAACTAATAACGAAACTAACGATACAGTCACTGATAATAAATTAAGATGGGTAGAAAACAAGGCTAATGTGTACAGACAAAACCTGAACCAACAAATGCACAGTTCTGATGTTCGAATATCAGATCCTATAGAATCTGTTACTTTTAAGATTTTCAATGTCATAAGGCAATCTGCAGTTAATACAAGATGTCATACCATAATGTCGTCACATTCAAAATGGTATGACGAAGAGTGCAAATCTAGAAAAAAATCATTCGCATACTTAAAACTTTTCAGGCAGTCAAATAATGAATTCTTTAAAAGGCTTCACCTCAATCAAACCAATATTTTCAAAGATTTGTGTAGATAAAAAAAAAAAACAGCTGTATTTAAACAAAAGTGGCTAAGACACTTTTGGAATGTCGAGATTCTAAGTCTTTCTGGAACAATGTTCGAATTTTGGGAGGGCGCACCAAGTCATCAACCTTAAACATAAGTGTAGACACACTTGCAACATATTTCAAACATTTATTTTTGCCCGATCCAAACCAGCACTTCCTCAGTTTCGCCCTGCAAAACGTTTCAGTAGTGGAGTTAGACGCCCCTTTTACAATGGTCGAGCTGTTAGCATCACTTCAAAAAATGAAGAATAATAAAACTGCGGGTTGTGATGGAATTCCAATGGAATTTTATAAAAATCTGCTATCAACTCAATGTGGTCACAATTTTTCTCAAGTAAGTTCGTCGACCCAAAGTCAAAATTCAAGGTTTTCGAAGCAACAGTTAAAAGTTGCTTTTGCTACGGCAATGAGTAGTATGGATACCAAATGCTTTAAGAGATGGAAGTTATTCAAAGATAAAGATTTTTTCAAAAGGGACGCTTCAAAAGTTTTCTTAAATAAAACGAAAACGGTTTTAAATATCAATTAAAATGTTTTATTCCTGTGGAAGGACATTTGATGCCATTATGTATGAAACTCGATTTCTTTTGCATGGCCACCAATTTTCGACGGTTTTCAAGCATATACTGCTGGCCGATTACTGCTGCATTTCACGTCGAGAATCGTACGAAAGTTCATCAATAGTCGTGGATTGTTTGGCCATAAACCATAATTGGACGTAGCCCAAGGAATAGTCTAACGGCGTTAATCGCATGAACGAGGCGGCAATTCAAACAGGTCCATTTTGGAGTATGCGTCTCATCGAACTTCGTTTCAATAATTCGATTGTTTGAACCCGATGTGTGACATGTCGGCACCGTCTGTTGAAACCACAAATCGTCCAAGGTCCAGATCTCCAATCATTCCAAAAATAATCGTTGTTAGCATTGAGCGGGTAGCGTTTCCATTCACAGTAACGTGCCGGGTCTTGATCATCACGGAAGAAGTACGGCCCAATGACACCACTGCATGTTAATCCGCACCAAACAGTGATTTTTTCGGGATTGTAATGGTGGGGTTGGGGTATGAATGACCAAACCCGAAATCCCAAAAGATGTTTCTTCAAAGAAAAAATATCCAGGAGAAAATCTCCAAAAGACAAAATCTCCAGGAGAAAAAATTTCAAAAAACAAGATTATGTGAGTTCTGAATTCAAGCAATATATCGGCGATCGCTGTATATTTTATGAAACATAATTGAGCAAAATAAGTTTTTTTAAGAAAAACTTTACTGTTCTTAACTTAATACAATGAGTTATTATTAGGTAAACGGAAAGAGATTTTTGGGTATTTTTTTGGTATTTTTGGACGATAATGACATTTAAAGTTTTTTTTCTTGAGATTTTTGTGCATTGGACCTTATACTCATGGGAATTTCCTCTTTTTGGTCAATTTTTTTTTTTGGAGATTTTGTCCAATTGTGATTTTGTTTTTTTTGAGATTAGAGGCCGCTCCGAATGGTGCCTCGTGACAGCACATGTGGATTGCTGCCTACCAATACGCTTATTTTGCTTATTGACAGAAGCCATCCAGCCAGAAATGAGCCTCATCGTCTGAGATGATTTTTCGTATGTAAATCCGGTCATTTTCAAGTTGTAGCTCAGCCCCAATTCACTAACATACGACGTTCTGGTGTCAAGGCTTCGTTCTTGCGTCAATTTTGATCTTGTAAGGTGTAGGCCAGATCTTTTCGCCAAAATTCGCCACAACGACGTCACAGAGATGCCCAACGCTTGAGTACGACGTGTGAGAGACTGATTTGGGTCTTCCGCAATTGATGCGCTAGCGGCAGCAATATTCTCGACACTACGGGCACTTCTTTGTCTCACTGGCACGGGAACATTCTGTACTGTGGATTCAAATTTTTCCACTAGACGCTCAATTGTTGATGTTGCAGGACGATTATGACGACCATTGATTGTACGTAGCGCTCTTAAAGTGTTGACCACTGACTCCGAATTTCGGTAGTAAATTTTAATAATTCCGACTCGTTGTCAAGAGAGCGTAGCGTCCCTATTGAAAAACCATTTATTTCTTCAAACGAATATTTGGGCTTCCGCCTAGCACTGCAAACTACGCCATTTATGTTGAGTCGGTGATCCATCAAATATTCATATAAAATCTGAAAGCTAACGCTGATTTCATAACTAAAGTTATTCACAGATCTGATAGCAATTTTCAAAAGCAAATTTAGCTTATCTCACTGCATTGTGGGTATTCTCCTTTTAGAAACTGGACCGAACTTGCAGCGGCAAATAACATACCAATGCAAGGTGCATTGGTGCATGGTGTCGACAACAAAGAGGATTGGCGAAATATCTTTTATGAATGTATCTCTGCCGTAGACGAGCAAATGTACAAACAGAATCTTGAAAGGGCTAGATTATCATCGTCTAGGGCTACGTTTAGCCAACTTAATCTTTCTTTGGGTGAAAATAAATATTTCAGAGAGAACCTTATTGTATAAGAAATGAGTTTAATTTTCAAAGTTCGGACTGAAACTCTGGATCTAAATTTCAGGCCACATAGAACAGACATTTACTGATTTTCAACTTGGTTTCAGTAGGAGTTAGGTAGGAAAACATATTCAATTTTCGGAGACCACCGTAGATGCGACCTAAGAAGTATAAATATGATCGTTGGCTGAAAGGGAACTATTTATTTTAAAACCAAGGCTAGTAACAACATTTTTAAATTCAATACGGAATTGGGATACGAACACAGTTGGAAGATTGGCAGTATCAAATTTTGGTTTGGAAATAGAAATTATTTGAGATTTTGCTGGGTTAAGCGTTAAGAAATTATACAGAGTCCATTTATAAATCTCTTCCAAATCTTCATTCATTCGGCAAGTTAAATCCTCCAACAAGTTAAATGGTCGGGATAGATACATTTGAACATCATCTGCATAGAGATGCAACATAACATTTTTACAAACTAGAGGAAGGTCGTTGATAAACAGACAGAACAAAATAGGACCTAAAATTGAACCCTGAGGAACGCCAGCAACCAATTCAATTGAGTCAGAGCAAATGTCACCAACTTTAACTCTTTGAAAACGATGTGTCAAGTAGTCTCCAATTAGACGGACAGACCTTCTACTGAAACCAAAATACAAATTAAGTTTTTTACAGAGAATACTGTGATTTACTCGGTCAAATGCCTTAGTAAAGTCAAGCAGACAAAGTAGCGTTAACATACCTTGATCAAACTGGATTCTGATATCGTCAAGTACTTTTACCATCGCCGTAGAACAGCTATGCTCAGCCCGAAAGCCTGACTGCAACGGAGATAATAAGTTTTGACGGCGTACGTGGTCAGTAATCTGGCGAGATAAAACTTTTTCAAAGACTTTCGACAGGCAGGGCAAAATACTTATGGGACGGAAATCAGCACTGCTTGAAGGATTGTTTTTCTTAGGTACGGCGATGACATTTGCACGTTTCCAACATTGTGGATATGAAGAGGTCGTGATACAAAAATTAATAATATGGGTGAAAATCGGTATGATTTGCGGTAGTATTTATTTGACATAGCGAATTGGAATTCCATCTTCACCTATAGCATTGGATTTCAAAGAGAGAATTATCATGACTATTTCATTTTCAGAAATTACTTCAAAGTCGAATTCACTGGAAACTTCACAAAGAGCTAAGTTGTTAAAATTAGATGCTTGCAAGTTATTGGCTAAAAAACTATTACTGAGCTCATTAGGGTCAGGATAGTCGTAAACTATTTCTTTTCTACCAACTCCAAACGCAAGTTAGCTACTCCAGAATTTCTTAGAGGATTGGTTAGGACAAAGTTTTGATTCAAAAAAATCTCTTTTTAGCTCTGCGGGTTACATATGTAGAGTAATTACGAGCTCGACAAAAAATTTCGCAGTTCAAAGTTGAAGAGTTATGTTTCCATTTGGGTAAAGCTTTCGACGGTTTTTGATAGAATTGATCAGTTCATTTGTAAACCAAGGACAGTTCTTGTTTCTAATGACGACAGTTTTCATCGGGACATGTTTAAGGAAAAGTTCAAGAAAAAAAGCTGAAATAAGTTCACTTTACTATCAACGTTATGCAAGCTATAACAAGTATTCCTTAAGTATAACTTGTAAGTTATCAATGTTAACAGCTTTGAAGTCACGAAATTGAAATGAAGACGAAGTTGAGGTCATAGAAAAATCAATATTATAAGTGCAAAAGAGTAAATCATGTTCAGATATTCCTTCTATGGAAAGTTGATCAATTAAGCGAACGTTTAACAAATCGGACACTATCGGGGTAAGAGTTGCAGAGGTTTTGATGGCAGAGGTGGATGCTGTGACTTTGGTGGCGGTGGCTCTGGAGACTGAGGGTTTTGTTGTTTTAGAAGTGGTAGGTTTAGGCGGGACCGTTGAAGATGCGAGAGAGGTTGCTGTGACAATTGTTGAGTTGGTGGTGGCTGCGGTGTCAGATTTTGTCATTGCATGCAAAGAGAGATAATTAAAATCCATGTGCATAAAAATTATTACACTTCTGTCAATTTTAGATTTTTCACTTTGTTTATTGGTCAAGATGAAGCTTCACGGAAATTGTTTATGCAACACAGTTCAGTTTCTTAAGACAAAATTATTCAATTGATGTACGTACTTATTTAGACGGATGTTAATCAAATATTAAACTATTATCGGAGCGGATCAAAAAACACGTCTTACTTCAATGACATCTCTCTCTATTTAGTTTAACATAGGACGATTTCTCAACCAATTCATTTTTGACATTACTTTGAATAATGTTGCCTCTTACCAAAAATTATTTATGAAAACAAGTTGTAGTGGATTACGAATAGCAAATAGCTATTGTGTTTTATTACTTTGTATGTTTAATAATCATCATCATTCAGGTTGAATTGTTTGTTGCTTATTATTTCGATTGACTCCTGATGAAGTCAACTATCCCTAAAGACTTTCTACATCGACCTCTTAAACTTATCCAAAACAACAATGTGATTGTGATGACAGTAATTTACGAAAATCTCCCCATTGCAACTAATTCCGATTCATGTGAAAACACCAACACCCACTCTCCACTCACTGGAGCTGTTTCGCCTTGTCATAGGTCAAATGCTTACGGTGAAGATAATCACTCTCTAAATAACCAATTCGCTCCCAGCCACCAAAGACGATTTATTCCATTCGTCTGTCATTCCGAGTCTCTAAATCTGCGATCAAACCATTTGTGAACAAAACAACATTCAATGGCTCTTAATTTACATTTCTTTAAACTGTTAAACTAACATGACCATGATGATGCTGAATGTTCATGGGCTTTTGACAACGACTTAACAATTCAACTCGACTCGACGACAAACCAACGATTCAGCTTCCCAACATGGATCAAGTCACATTCAATTGCTGTAACGTGAACTGCCAATTAAAATTTCAAAGCTCATGTGATTAGGGTTTCCGCTTCCTCCTCTTCCCCTTTTCTCATTATCAAAATGACAATGAAGACATGCGGTGCTGAGGATATCAGCTAAAAGTTCAAATTAGTGTTTCTCTCTCAATTGACCTCACATCGCGATGAAGCATAATCATCTCCCTCTCTCTCTTTACAAGACGACTTCAATTGTCATCGTTGTCCGTTGAATATAAAATAAATTCCTTATTTCCGCGAGCCAGAGGCCGCTGAACACGTATACAAGACAAAGCAAAGGGGGAAGGCAAATGAGAAGAAAAACTCACTTTCCCCTTCGATACGAGAGTGTAATGAAGATAGCTTCGATGAAATCGAAAGTCATCAAGGAATGAAAAGAAAATTCCTTAATCCGAAAGCACCGTGTTGTCGTCGCCTCGCGTCCGAAAACCACAAAACAACTCTTGCAAGACGCAATCCACCGATCCGATGTTGTAGCGACTGATGCAACCTGCTGCTTCATCTTTGACACCACGTCAATAAGTCGATGGTCGTCTTCAATTACAGCAGAATTGAGTTAGATTCGAAAGGTTAAACGGAAGGTCTTAGATCTCTTTTTTGATCCCGATACCAATTCCGATTGGAAATGCCAAATCTCCGGTCTTTGTTCCTTTTTTGCGGCCAACCACGCAGAACGAATGGACGTTATCCGTTGTATAGCCAAGCTCAGTGAAAGCTGCAAGAATTAATGTTTTCCTGCTTTTCGTGATGATGACGATGACGATGATGATGGGGCTACTTTAAGTCTGCCTACCGGTAGGTGTTGCACACGGAAAATTAAAACGCCAATTACAACAGACAAAGAAGATAACTTCACGGTTTATAGTTGTTGTTCCATCGTGTGGGATTCGATTTCGGATCCATTTCCATAACAATTTACCCCAAGGAATATGCCACCGTCACTTAAGTTTGCACACTTCCCCGCAACTATCTTTCTTTCAAAGTGGTCTTCTTGGAAACAAAGTTGAGCCAGAATCAGGCAAATGCAGAAACAATGTTTTTAATTTTTATTTCCATTTTTCATTAGCTAGAGGTTTTTTTTTCATACATTTGGCCTCTGTGGAGTTAGTGAACTTCAATAGTGGCTTAAGAGTACGCAGCCGGTGAGATGGAACCCCCGGGTGTCGTAAGTTGATATTGATACTAAAGGTAAACTACCTTAGTTATATCTTCAGATAATCAGTTTACTTCCAGGCAGATAAGTACATACTCAGCTGAAATTTTAGCCATCAACTGTTGGATGTTTTTGGTGTGACCGTGTTTCAAACATTCCGACTAAGACTTTTCAGTTTGCTGGAAAACAATAAAGTACAAAGCAACAGTGTTGAAAAAGTACAAGGACGGCGCGGTATAAGGCTTAACATAGGAAATTCGGATTTGGACAATGTACGCGTACTTTTGCCGAGAAAAAACATACCTTTTTCCATGACAATACACATATACCTACTCTTTTTTTGTGCTTCAAAGAGATAGAAATCTAGTACTTTTTTCGAGTTTTCTAACAGCCCTTAATTAGGCCACACCCTTTTTCAAAAACAGAAATTTCAATATACTCCAAGCGATGAGAATCATGGAGAACGAAGCATTCAAATTCTTCGTTCAAATAATTCCATATAAGAACTTGCGTTATTGTGTTATAATTATAGCTTTAAATTCGAACGAATTTTCCTTGTATAGCTGGCTGTTTGAAAGAAGTAATTTTCGCTCCAGCTAACAATCAATTTCAATGAACTCTTTTACTTAACGACTCCCAAATACCAATATGGTCACCCTAGCTTCGAAACATTCCGAATAACCGTACTTGTAGTTTTAAGAAAAAAAAAAAACCGACAACAAAGAAACGAAAAAGGGAAAAATCAAAGAAAATGTATAATTTCACTTTCAAACGAATGTAACCAACCCATAAGCCGTCATTTTGAATGGTTCGTTCGGGAAGGTATATCTATAGGCAACATCTAGCCTGGGCCATTTGACTACCAAGCTAGTTAGATTTTCGCGGTTGATGAAGTACACTATCTTTGGCTACAGTGCGAAACAATGGCTAGGTTGTTGGTATTTTATTTATCGTTTGATATAAAATAAAACCAAATGATTTTTTAGACATTTATGCAGATATTGCGGTTTTAATATTTTTTTCAGCGTTTTTTGTGTTTCGGTTTTGGTGGTTGGGATCGGGCGGTAGGTGCCATAAGTTTAAGTCTTTTACTACTCACCGTGCTGTGGTTAGGACTCAGTTCACTTCACTAATCGATAGACGAATGGTTTTGGGGTTTGGAAATCAAATTAAATTTTACTTTAGCGAACTTTGTCGGGAGGTTAACAAAAGAAAAAACAAATGTGTTGGCATAACTGCAATTACTTAAACTGGTTGTTTTGGTGGATGGATATGTTTTGGATTTTATTGTTTTGTGTGGTAGCTTATTTGCGCTTAAAGTGACTAATTTGAATTTTATGAATGAGTAGTGATTTTTTTAATGGCAACATAAATTTTATAAGGATTTGGTCAAATCTATTACACGAATGACAGCTTATTGAAAAATGAATGTCATATACAGGAAGGATAAGTCGGGAGAGTACCTCTGTTTCTAACGACTTCAAATGTATTAAATTGATAAGTTTTGTTACAAAAACAGAAAGTCTATAACTTTCTGAAAATTCAAACTCTATTTAAAGTATTCTTTCGAGTTGACATCTTAAACTTTAACTTCTTATCTAATCTTCATCGGTTCTGTCATTTGTTAGATTGTGCTAAAGGGATTCCCATTTTCCAGGAAATGAAATGAATTTTCTAATGAGTATCATCTCACAGTAGTGTCCGTAGCTTAGTGGTTAGGTGCGTTGGCTGCTAAGCAGAACGTCGTGAGTTCGAATCCTACTCGTTCCCATAGTTTTTATTTCATCTTGAGAAGAACTGACAAAACTTTCAAGAGTATCATCTGTCATGAAAAAGTGCTTCTCAACTTTGCCGTTCGGAATTGGCGTTAAATAGTAGGTCCCCTCAATTCTTCACACGCACCTAGAGAATTGTTGATGAGAGTAAGACACTTAGGCCTGGGCTCTTCAAGAGCTGTCGCGCCACTCTATGTATGTATGTATGTATCATCTCACAAGGGACATCACATTACCAATATAGCGGTATCAAAAAGGAAAGAACCTATTATAAATTAGGTTACCGAGCCAAGCACGTAAATGAAATAACGCTGATGTTTGCTGCAGTCTTCTGGCCATGACTTTCACTGACTGATCGGCCAGCTGGTCGTACGATGTGTACTTCTTGATCACTGTCGGAAGACTTCCTTCTGTATAACTCATGTTGACTCCTGGATGTGTCTTGATCGATTGACATTATGCGACTGAACTGATGATATTGATCAAGGTTAGTTAGTGGAGGTCTCTTATTTCTTATAATACATTCCTAGCACACTGGATGTGAAGTCTATGCGTCGAACGATTATTTCTAATATTTTTAAAGTCGAATATCTATTAAGTGTTTTCGGTGGATGTGAATGTTACTATCGAGTCTTAATTTCAACTCGTTAGTTGTTGCTGTATTTTTAACTCCGCCATTCCGTACTTCGGTGAATAGTCAAGGTATATTCAGCCTGATATGGTCATTCAGCATGTGCTGAGAGTTGATTTATTAAGCTGCAGGGCGTAGTAGTTATGCGCGTTGGCGGTTCTGTTACGCAGAAAGTGTGCGTTCGAATCCGATCCGAGCCTACAAAGTTTTTATTTCACTTTTCACTGCAGGTAGGTACTACCTCTTGCGAAGAACTGAAAAAAACTTCAAGCTGTGAAGAAATAGGTGTTTCTCAGAACAGCCGTACGGAACAGGCGTTAAATAGTAGGCCTGCGCATTCCCGCAATTTTTCACATACAGTAGATAAGAGAATTGTTGATAAATATTTAAGCCACCATAGGCCTTGGCTTTTCTAGAGCTGTCGCGCGAGAAACGGAACACCAATCTCGTTAAACTAGTGAACGAAATTAGTCATTGAATCACAGGGAAATAGGACAGTGTAGATCAAACAGAAGGATCCAATATCATTTTTGTTGCTCTAAATTTATTGCAAAACTTCAAGAATGATCTTGATATGGTAAGATTTTAAAGACAATTGAGATGAGAACATATTTATTTATTTTTGAACAACCCACAGGAAGAAAAGAAAAGACAAAGAGAATGAAGACCACCCTCCATAAAGAAATCTTCAAGCTGTTCCAAGTAAGCCAGCTCCTGATATTCTCTTAATTGCGGCTCCCAGATTCAGCGAAAAACTATCAGTATATACCAATATCTAGTTCGTGACTTTATATAAATAAATGAAAAAAGTCTTCATTCTCTGAAACTAATTAAACATTTTTTTATTGCTGACAGACAAACATAAAAACAATGAATTCAAATATGTATGCCGATTTCGTCCTTCATTCATTGATTTGGGTTTCCTTATGCTTCTGCGAGAGCGTCATTGAGCTTCCTCTCCGAATTTTCTTTCTCTCCTGTGATCTTCGTAATTTTCTCCTCAGTCAGCTCCATTCACCACTGCGTCAATTTCTTCTCATGCAGAGCAGCTTCCATTTACCATATTATGCTCATGGGCAGTCGCCAACTTATCCTCCAAAACCATGTACATGTCCTCGAGTTTTTCGATGACTTTTTGTAAATTAACCGAACGTAGACGCTGACTGTTTTGGCCATCTTTGGCGGCCTGCAAGTCGCCACGCAGTTGCAGTTGAAATAGGGATGTTTGCGGATTGCAGTATAGCCAATTCGATTGGAAGGGTTTGTGACCGGTGAGAGAATGAGATTCTTGAAATTGGCGCTGAATTTTAAGTCACTTGGAAATGCGATCATTTCCTTGGTGTGTATCTCCTCGTAGTGACTAAGAATTTCCAGTTTGACTCGTGAACCTTTAAAATTTGTAAGGGGAACCTTATTTTCTTCATATTTTTGTAATGAAAAATTTTTAATTGAAGACAAATCCTTTGATTGAAATTAAATTTGCGGCGGCACGGATACGGACGACTACGACGGTAAAAAATGCACGAATAGAATGTTTTTTTTAGATTCCAGATTGACAGTCATTAAAAACACCATTAAACAGAAAAAAAAGACTTTGACAAATCAACCATTTTCAACTCACCTCCTGAGTAGAATTGGGAATTGTTAGAAATAGTTACGATTTAACACTTTAACACTGACCGCAAAAACGACAATTGTGGTTACGAAACGTAACTATTCAAAAACGAGAAATAGAAATAGTCAACTATAGTCAGCGCAAAAACGCACTTCAGCGGTACCCGGACGATTTAAATAGTAGTAAATACTATAGGCCTTGTTTACATGTGAAGAACGATTGTGTTCATACGTGAGTATTTTGTGTTTGTATCTGTATTTTCATTCAGTTTTGAAGAGAAAAAAATAAAACAAAAGACGATGATAGAAAAACAGAAAGAAAATCTACAAATTTCTACACTCAATCTTTTTTAAATTTTTTGATTTTTTTCTTCCCTTACGTCTTCTTGCCTTCACTAATCAAAGAAAAATTTGTACACGCTTGAACAAGGTCATACAAATTATACAATTATTGGTGACGATTGAATAAAAGAAATAGCCCTCACGTTAAATTTCGGTATTTATTTGACAAAGACTGGACTTTCCTGAGCATACCTGAGCTATAAACCTAAAATAGGTACCATCGCAATATTGCATACAAAATCCTATCCAGCTCCAGCGTACCTTGTGACTACCCTAACAATTCTGCAACATTGTCATCACAACGTAAAACCACAAGAGCTGGCTGCAGATTCAATAGCGTCGAATGCATCCAGGTGAAGTGATTCTTTGAGGTGACGTTATCAGTCCATATATCTTTGAGAACGATGTTTGCCAGTTCATAACCAAATTCTTTTTCCTTGAATTGGACGACATGAACACCAACTTTAGTCTCACCGTGATCTGAACTGAAATTGTGTGGTTTGACCCTATTAAGTTGTTTCTAGAGAATTTTCATAAGTGGTATGGCGATTAATTGGTCCTCTATCCCACACGCACTTTGTCTCATTTAAATATTAAATCTAAGAAGCGTCTTAAGGAAACTAGAAAGCTATCGAAAAAACAACTTTTTTCGTAGGCATTAAGTCGCTAGACAAATTTGGCAACTTCAGGCTGAACATCTTCATTTCAAGTTTAAATTCAATTTCATAGAAAATATTCAAAGAAAAAAAAACTAATTAGTGGGATATTAAAGCCTTAAAAATGTATTTACTTTCACTATTAATTTCTGCATGTTTTTATCCATCCAACTACTCACATTCAAATTCTTCTTTCCTTAAGGCGAGAGATTAACAAAAGATTTGTCTGAAGAAAAAATAAAAAAACCTCCCAAGAAGGTGGTTACCTTTCATCTTACGCAACACACTGCATGTCATCACCAAAACAACATCATCATAATCAATTAAAACATGTTGATTGCATCGATGATGTCTCACCAAAAATATCTTCTGAAGTGATCAATTATAAAAGAAACACGAACAAGACGATGCAGGGAAACAGAAAAACCATTAAACTAGCAATTACAAAATAGCGCGACTCAAGCCTCCGGCTGCGAATCTTTCGAAAACCCACGAACATGACTGCAGTAACACATGATGCACATTTTTTGATGCATAACACTCTTACTGTCATAACCGCCAACGTCATCATCATTATCATCATTATTATGTTGGGAATACCATGTACCATGATCACAATCTAACATCACCAACATGGCCAAGACCAATTGGTCGTCGTCGACTTTGTCAGCTAACGAACAACCTTTCAAAGAAGAGAATAGAAAGATGCCATAGAAATCGAAAGCATTTCCATTTCTTTTTCCCGTTACCACCACCACGATCCATGGATTCCCCCGGTCAGGGCCCCAACTACCACAACAAAATCGAGGAAAATTTGCTTCTCATCAAAGCCAGCCCCCAATTGTTTTGTTAGTCTGGCATGTAAATCGCGAGTAGCTGGACGGAACGGAACTTCAATTCGAGTGATCACTTCCAGCTGTTAGTTGCAGTTGGTCTATGACAACGATCCCGTGTGCAACAGTCTCTCGCGCATCATAACTCTTTCGAACGTCGTCGTCTGCATCTTTGAATATTTTCGTTGCAAAATTTTTCTAACATCACATACATCGTTGTCGATCGTTGTTGTCGTTCGGTGGCCGCATCGGATAAGTTGGATAAATGAAAACGAAGTTGGTGTCGATGTCGGCTTCGTAGCGATCATTGAACGCGTGCCTTGAGGCGAGAAGGTTAATGAAACTTTTGCTTTTATTTTCCGTTTCAAATGTTATATTACTTTTTTTGTGCTGTTCATATTACCACATTACGTGTTTTGCCTTCTGTGGAAGTGAATTCGCACGGATCTACGGGAATTAAGTGCAAATAGCTGTCTTAATGAGTTTTATTATCAGTTTTCTTTTTTTTTTCAAATTTGATGTGGATATTAATCGGATTGATACAATTTCTTTTTGGAGAGTGACTTTGTACGGAAACGAACCGAAGTTAACAGACTGTGAATGATAAATTAGAATCTGTGATAAGATCTGTGAAAAGGAAATCACTTTCCATTTAACGAGAGATACACAAATGAGGCTAAGATCATTAATAATAACTCTTAATTGATGTTTCTTGACATTAAGAAGCTGCTTCGATCAGAAGGACTTTGTGTATCAAAAGTGTTGGTCAAAACCATTATTGTGTATTTGTCTTATACGACCTTCAATATGTTCGTTATTGGATCATAAAGTTTTTAATAGTTGAGAAATTTAATGCTCAACCGATCCGGTTTACTTCTTTTGCTCGATTCATTTTCTTACCTACTTGAATTCATGAATGACGACCAATCAATCTTTGTAGTTGTGTACCTCCGTGTAGAGCGTAACGCCCGCCGTAACCTTTAGGTCCTTACGTTGTTGCTACTATCCTGGCCACAACAAGCATGGATTATTTGTTCACTAGAAGGCAATTCCGTAAAGTTCTATTGCTTCGTTAAATGTTGTATTGTGACATTTGTGTCATCTGTGGTGGGTGCGTGAAAAAAACTTCAATAACTTAGATTTATACCAATGAAAAGTTTTCTTTTTGTCTTCAAAGGTGTTCTCTTCCAAACTAAGGAAAAAATTTCGTCTTACCAATTTTGGTGTTGAGTGTTGTACACTAGAGAGCAGTTTACCTGTTTTCAGCAGCTTTGGTCCACTTTTGTAAAGCTTTGGTCCACTTTTGTAAAGTGTGGTTAGTTCCCATGTACGGTGGGAATTACATTCTTTAATGAATTAGTGGTTCTAGTTCCCTTCGAACGTGAAATAAACTGCAATTTTAACCGAGACAAAATTAAATAAGAATTTAAGTACTAAGCAATGTTATTCGTAAAATTAAAAAAAAATTCATAAATAGTCATTCAGAAATTGAGTTTGATGACCGTAAACATTCAGGAACTCAGCCATATCGAATTCAGTTCTCAACACAAAATCGCCCGATCTTTTTGTTAATATCATAGCTTATTTTGGTTGTCAACTAAATACATTTTTTTAGCTGTTGCTGTTTCGTTCTATTTGAAAAAGTAACCACTACACAATTACACATCCTGTAATGCATAGAAAATTAGCAGATGCTGCATTTCAATGATTCATTCTGAGCATCTTTTTACTTGCGACATATAGAATATATGGCAAGTATTGAATTCGTAAAAAAAAAAATTTGAGATGAGGATGAGATATGATATTACGATGATAGAGAAGTCGAAAAAAGTGGGTCCGGCGATTCCGTCTGTCTGTCTGTCGGAAAGTTTACAGGCATCTACAGGCTTAACTACTGGTCCGATTGACTTCAAATTTGAAAATTAGAGGTTTGAGCAAAAAGTCATATCCCAATTTTTTTATTTTTGTTTTAAGATCAAAATTTAGGGTAGCCACCATACGATTTTTTTGGCCAAAAACCAAAACTTTTTTTTTCACAAAAACGGCCCGAACGATTTTTTTTAAACTTCCTCGAGTTTAATTTTTTTAAACATTCATGTGTTTTATGTAAAAAAAAAATTTTGTATTGCTCCAAAACGGTACCTCCCATAGAACCGTTTTTTTGTTATTAGATTTTCTCGAAAACTGAAAGTCCGATCAGCGTAAGTTTTTTTTCGAAAGTACGTATATATTGTTCAAATAATATTTTGTTTTCAAAAAAATTTCAAATTTTTTTTTGGATTTTTAAAAAATATTTTTAACTTTTTTTTTCAAAATTCTGTATCTCAAAAACGGATCAATTTTAAAAATCCAAATTGGAGTATAATATGTATATTTACATGGTCTTGAAAACTGCATACCCAAATTAATTTTAAGATATTTTTGAAAAATTTTATATATAAAAAATTAATTTAAAAAAAAAACGGCTCCGACGATTTTCAAAAAAAAAAATCAATAAATCAAGAATAAGGTTTGAATTTGTTCGGCATTTAAATTTTTGGAATGAAATGTATATACGAGGTACATTTCCAAATTTTAATTTTTTTAATAAATTCTAATTATTTTTATTATTTTTTTTTTTTTTTTGAGTTAAGTGTAAGCTGTAAGTAAGAGTGTAATCAGAATTGCTTAAAGTATATCTCTTATTTTAACACTACCTTTTGCAATTTAAGTAATCATAAATATTTAGTTTTAGCATGCAGGAGCAAGTTCGTACGACCCAGTCGTGCACATTTTTTTTGTTCAAGTCGAGTTAGGTAACTCAGTTTACCAATTCGAGTTGAACAAATCAACTCCAAATCCATTTGCCAAGTCGGTTCGCCAACTCGATTTGCCAACTCGGAAGATTTAAAAAACAAAAACTGAGTTAGCTTGCTTAGTGTGTTATTACACTCAGACGTTTTTAGGAAGACGCAAATAAGTGCGAAAGAGAAAGTAGGTGAAATAGAAATACTTTAAAAAGTCTCAACCCCCACAATTGTGTGTTCAAGATTTTCGGACGTTTTTTGACGTTTGTTTTTCTCGTCTTTCTTTGTTTCTTTGAGTTGCTTTATTTCAATTTCATGTGTTCTTCAGTAAACAAGGATTCAATTCAATAGAGAGCTTATTATTTTATATTATTAAATAATTTTCACTCTTTGAGTTTGTGTATAAGAACAAAACAATGAAAGAGAAGTGTCAAAAACAGTCAACCGAAAAACATCCGAGTGTAATAATTCGAGATTGACGGAATGAGTGTTCAAAAGAAAATCTACGAAACACGCAGATTGAAAAAAGTCTGGGTGTAATAACACACTTACTTGGGCGCAGTGTCATAAGTCCGTAGGTCATTAGTCCGTAAAGGACTTTTGACTCACTTAGGTGGGTCAAAACTTCATAAATCGATTATGAACTTTTAACCCACGTAAGTGGTCATAATTTCTCATGGCTTACGGTGAGTGAAATCGATTATTTATTTTTTTGTTGCTTATTCCGAGCGGTAGAGGGAAACAACTCCACGGGAACTAACTATACTGAGGGATTTAGTTTCCTCCAAGTGAGGATTTGGTCCACTTTTGTAAAGTGTGGTTAGTTCCCATGTACGGTGGGAATTATATTCTTTAATGAATTAGTGGTTCTAGTTCCCTTCGAACGTGAAATAAACTGCAATTTTAACCGAGACAAAATTAAATAAGAATTTAAGCACTGAGCAATGTTATTCGTAAAATTAAAAAAAAAATCATATATAGTCATTCAGAAATTGAGTTTTTAATGCCCAATTTCATAGACGACTTTTAAAAATTTAACAGGCTTTTAAAACGTAAAATGAGATTTTTTGGTTTCACCAATCGTTTTTCTAAATAAACAAACTTTTATACACCCTTTAAAACTAAATGCCCATTTTTGGATCATTAAATTTTAAAAGTGTCATTGAATATTTTGAAAACTGAAAATAACGCTTTCTCATTTTTTCTCACACAATTTTCATAAGGAAGTCAATTTTGACAAAAAATTCCCTCAAATTTCCCATTTTAAGTTGGTAAAACTCAAAAGTTTTAAGGGTCTGATAAAATTTAAAAAGACTTTTGCAAGAAGTACTTTTAGTGTTTGTTTATGAAACTGGGCATAAGACTCTGATTTTTTGTTTTAAATTAAATGACCGTAAACATTCAGGAACTCAGCCAAATGTCAAGCAAATACATTTTCTAAGCTGTTGCTGTTTCGTTCTATTTGAAAAAGCAACCACTACACATCCTGTAATTCTTAGAGAATGAACAGATGCTGCATTTCAATGATTCATTCTGAGCATCTTTTTTTATTTCGATTGAGGATGAGGATATAATGATAAGAAAGATTCAAGATCGATTTGGTAATCAAACCAAATCGATCTTGAATCTTTCGCGCGAATTTTTTTATTTTCACACCCCAAATTGATTCTCTTTTGGGCAAAATTTTTTCCGCTCGCTTCGCATTCTTGTGCTTATAGGATGCCCTACTCCCACCGAACTTTGACATCCCATTGTGCATTTTATTTTTTCAAAGTTAAATAGATTACTTTTACCAACTAAAAGGGTCGATAACAGAAAAGTTTGGACATATTTTGTTTGACCATCAAAAAGAAAAAAATTAATATTCAACGAGCAGTTCAAACAGCAATAAAATAAAAAAAATAATTTTGTGCCTCTCTTGCCCTCCACGGGGTAAGCCTTGACGTGGCGGAGCGGCTTACGGTAACTACTACTATGAAGCTTAGAGCTATGCGATCGCAAAACTTGATTTCGCAGAAGGGCCTCCCATGGTCGACAGGTCGAAGCGGAGTAGGCTGTTACTACCAATTACCCCACAACGAAGGAGTGTTCCCACCAAGGCACTCCCACCGAGGGACGGCAGCGAATGAATTTCTTCTTTGGAATCAACGGTGGCGTCTCCAGTTCCAGTTAGGCCGAACTACTTGGTGAACACCTTTACGGGCTACTTCGACTTATTTGAAGCCCAGGCCGTAAAAGGAACGGTTTTTTTCCGGCTCTTGCACTTGGAGTCACATCAAGTGCCTGGTACTCCAGGTTGGGGGTTGTGCGTTGGGGTGACTTCCCGACCACGTAGAAAAAAGTTTAGTTGCGAAGCAACAACAGGCCTCGGAAACGGACGGATACACTGATGACGACCCAAGCAAATGTACAAAGGACAACGATTTTCGGATATGCACGTGGAATGTTAGGTCCCTTAATAGACCGCGTGCTGCCGAACAATTAGCGGAGACCCTCAACTGCTACAAAGCAGATATTACCGCTATCCAGGAAATGCGATGGGATGGACCGGGCAAAAGGAGGATGAAAAACTGCGACATCTACTATGGTAATTGTTACCGAGAGCAACAACAGCGACTATTTGGATGCGGATTCGTCGTGGGAAGCAGACTCAGGCAAAAAGTCTTGAGCTTCAAATGTGTGAGCGAACGCATCACGACAATCCGAATCAAGGCTAAATTCGGCAACATCAGCCTAATATGTGCGCATGCCCCCACAGAAGAGAAAAAGGACGACACCAAAGACGAGTTCTACGAGCTCCTCGACAAAACATACGAGCAATGTCCTAGTTATGACATTAAAATGGTCCTCGGCGATTTTAACGCAAAGCTGGGAAAAGAGGACATCTTTGGTGGAACGGTCGGAAAGCACAGCCTGCACGACACCACATCCGATAACGGATTCAGGCTGATCGATTTTGCTGCGGGGCGAAATGTTGTGGTAGCAAGCACCTGGTTCCCTCATCTCAACATCCATAAAGGTACATGGAGATCTCCTGATCAATCAACCGTCAACCAGATTGATCACATTGCGATCGACGGAAGGCACTTGTCCAGCATTTTAGATGTTCGAACTTTCCGAGGAGCTAACATCGACTCGGACCACTACCTCGTCGTAGCCAAGGTAGTGCTACGAATATCTCGACAACGGCCAAAACAAGGAAATGCTGCAAGAAAATTCGACGTCGGACGGCTACAATCGCAAGAGATCGCCAGATCATTCTCTGATCGAGTGTCGAGTAACCTCTTAAGGAGTCCTATGCCGCCAACATCAAGTATCGAAGACCAGTGGCAACATTGCCAGAGAGCAGTTAGAGATGCCGCCTCTAATGTGCTGGGTTTCACACAGCCACCAAAACGAAACCCCTGGTTTGATGAAGAATGCAGGCAGGCCCATGCAGCCAAGCAGGAGGCATACAAAGCGGCGCTGCATAGAAGGACAAGAGCTGCTCGTGAGCTCTACGAGCAAAAGAGGAGAGAGGAACGCCGGCTTCTCAGGAGGAAAAAGAGAGAGCATGAGAAGCGTCATATCGAGGATGTTGAGAGAGCCAACAGCAGGAATGAAGTTCGGAGGTTTTACCGAAAGGTTAAACAGCTGGCTCAAGGTCATCGAGCAAGAACTGATGCCTGCAGAGATAAACAAGGGAACATCATAGTAGAATCGCAGTCAATGCTGGGGATTTGGAAAGACCACTTCTGTAGATTGTATAACGGCGACGACGAACAAAATACCGCCGTCAGACAGGAGCCTTTCATCGGACACGATGATAGCCAACAATTCCGTGAACCCGACCTAGAAGAAGTGAAAACCGCAATATCACGGCTGAAATCCAACAAAGCCGCTGGAGCAGATGGACTAGCTGCTGAGCTGTTCAAAGCAGCAGGCGACGAGCTAGATAGGAGCATGCACCAAATCATCTGTAAGATATGGTCAGAGGAATGCATGCCCGATGAATGGAACCTCAGCATTGTTTGCCCGATCCTGAAAAAGGGAGATCCTCTAAACTACGCCAACTATAGAGGAATAAGTCTACTAAACATCGCCTACAAGATCCTCTCTGCCGTAATATGTGAACGTCTGAAGCCTTTCGTCAACAATCTGATTGGTCCTTATCAATGTGGCTTCAGGCCAGGAAAGTCAACCATCGACCAAATTTTCACGTTGCGGCAGATCCTGGAAAAGACCTATGAACTCCAAATTGATACCCACCACCTTTTCATGGATTTTAAGGCCGCGTATGACAGCATCTAGAAAGCAATTGAGTGGAAAAGCCCTCTCTCGAGCAACTAAGGTAAAACTGTACAACACACTCATCATCCCAGTCCTGCTGTATGGTGCAGAAGCATGGACCCTGACAAAATCGGATGAAAGTGCCTTAGGCTGTTTCGAGAGGAAAGTTCTTCGGGTTATCTTTGGCCCCGTGTGCATTGAGGGGGAATGGCGAAGAAGATACAACAGCGAACTTTACGGGTTGTACACGACATGGACCTTGCCAGAAGGGTCAAGGTCCAGAGACTCAGATGGCTCGGTCATTTAGAGCGAATGGACACCAATGCTCCGGCCCGGAAAGCCTTCGACACTATTCCCGAGGGACGTAGGAGGAGAAGAAGACCGCGACTCAGGTGGCGCACTCAAGTGGAAGAGGACCTCAATCAACTTGGAGTGCAAAACTGGAGACGACTAGCTAAGGATCGAGCTAGCTGGCGGAGCCTGTTGATTGAGGCCCAAGTCCACAACGGACTGTAGCGCCACCTTAAGTAAGTAAGTAGCCTCTCTTACAAGCATATTATGACAAGGAAAGCGAAATATTTTGTCTTAATTCTATTTTGTATATTGGTTTTTTAGTCTAGTTCATAAAAGGAAAAAATTTTATTAATTTTTGCCATATCTATTAAAATATGTTTTCTAAGAACTTATGACTCTTTTTACTCTCATAATCGATATATGAAATTTTGACCAACCTAAGTGGGTCAAAAGTCATTTACGGACTTATGACCTACGGACTTATGACACTGCGCCGCTTACTTGCTTCTTATTTTGTAAGTGTTTTTAGTCTTACTTGTTGTAAAGACAGTTATCTATTTGTGAAAAATTTCGTAAGTGTTTTCAAGCGTGACGAGTAAAAACAGATAAATGAAGTAAACTTCAAACTGCTTCTTCATAAGTTGTATTTTGCATTTCCTTGGTCTCATCCAGTGTATTAGCTGTCATGTCCTTGGTTAGTTTTTATTTGAATCTTCTGTTTTCTTCACTGGGTTGTTCTGTGTATTTTTTTTTGTCAAGTGTAATTGTTCCTCGTTTCTCATCCCTATGCAATTAATTACTCTTCCCCTAACGACAAAAATAAATGCACAAATCAATTTGCGAATGTTCAATCTGGGAAAACTAAGAACGAAATATCCCTCTGGTGATCTAGATTCAATTTGGCGAACTAAGTTGACTCGGATTACAAAATTTACTAACCTTTGGTAACTGGGCGAACGGTTCAGAATGAAAGTACCTACTAGTTTTAATGAGAACCAAACTGAGCGCTTACTTAAATAGTTTATCCAAGGAATAAGGTTATTCGCAATAAAAGCACAGCAGTTTTTCATCAGAAAAGATCCCTCGTATGCAATCTTTCAGTCGTAAGAACCAAGCGTCCTGGGGCCCTACTCTGTAATGCGTTTCGAAAGTCAATCCGATTCGAATCTGATATTCGATTCGGGTATGAATTCGTACTCTGTAAAATGTTCGAATCGAACAAAACAATCATCTAGTACTTTTTCTATTAATAGAATAGATTTGCCGAGTCTCGAAGTATTTCTCATGTGATCTGTCAAAGCAAAAAAAAAAAAAAAAAACAAAATCAAAACAAATCACGAACAAGACGAGGAAGTTGAAATTAATTTTTAAAGAGAAAATATAAAATTCAATAAAGTTAATAAAATGGATTCAGTTGCGCTGTGGATGGATGAAGAAAATAGAGAAGAACGTGTAGAACGTAGAACAATACGCGATAAATCAAATATTTTTTAAATGAGTGATAAAAGGTAAAAATAATGTGTGAGTTATTTTCCCTTTTAAACCATTGCTTTTGTTTAGTTTTGTACAGAACTTCAGACTATCAAAAATCGCATTCAATTATGTATTGAATGGTATTCGGGAGGAACTGTCCACTCCTATGAGATCGACTGCTGAGCCTGATATGTATATTGAAGTTGGCTGTAACATTGAAGTTTTTAGGACAAGGAGGGTATCAGCACCAAATCGGCCATGACTACTCGATAGGAATGTGACAACAGACAACATCGAGTTCGATTGCAGTAGTTTTTAGTGCAATTGAAAAAGTTTTATGTCCAAGGCACATAAACTTTAAAATGTCCGAACAAAAACACAGAGAGGCTAAGCAGTATTCCGCATTTAAAGAAGACGATAGTCTTTCCCACAAATTGTTCGACGTGTTTCTGGCGTCCGAGGCGTTCAAACGTCCTTTAGCCAAGTCGGGATGCGCACACATAAATTCCACCATAGTTTCAAACTGTTTTTGTTTGGTGTGCACATTTTTCGCTGATGATTCCCTGTAATGATATTTATTTGCTTAAATTTTGAATAAAATGATTATTTCCTAACTAACATTTTATCTATATCGCATTCGCACAACTCAACTCAATACAATTTTCCTTGTGTGTCCTTTGAAAACTACCTTCGAATTGCAATCCGTTAGCTCACTTGGTGTAGAAAGAAAATTTCCGTTTTCGAACGCTAATGACTTTCCGAAACGCATTGCTAGGTACGAAGAATCCGAATGCGGATTTGTCAATCCGTAAATACTAGATTTTTTATCCGAATTAGGAATAGAGAGTACAAAATATTCGTTTTCGAAAATATTTGCTTTCGAAACGCATTACAGAGTTGGGCCCCTGGTATCCACAGTTATCTGGGCTTGGCATCGGAGTATCAGTCTTCCTGGTAGTCTCAAACCATGGGGGCTGCGAAGAGAAGACTTTCTTCGCTGGAGCATTGTCGTCCATTCGCTCGATGTGACCGAGCCAATTGAGTCGGTTTTTTTTTGGCTTTTTGGACTACATTCTCGTCTTGTTACAGGTTGTACAGTTCGCGGTTGAACTTTCTTATCCATTCGCCATCGGCACATGCAGGACCAACAATCTATCGAAGAAATTTTCTTTCGAGAGTCGAAAGTGCCCAATACCATTTCTCCTTTTGAACTTATCGTCCAACACTCGACGACAACTGTGGTTAAGATGTTTACGACAGACCTTGAACTAAAGAAAATTAAAAATCCCACAAGAGATGCTCATTTCACTTGATACCTTGAATTCCTTTCAGATAAATATTTTAGTTTATAACTTAACTGTGAAGAAGAGTTTAAGAAAGCTATAGAGGTTCTCTTTTCATTCTTAAAAGTCATTGGATGTTGATGGGGTCCTAAGCCTCACTTCATACTCGACAGATTGTTTTTGGGGTTGCACTTTCAGTGTCGTGGAGAGCATTGGACAAGCAACATGTTGCTATAAACTCTTTAACGTTCTGCTTGTCTTGTGTCGGCAGAGTTTCGTATTTTCAAATTATTTTCTCAGAAAATTTATGAAAGAGGAGAAAGAACAATCGATTCTTCATTTCCCATTTTAATGCAAAGCTAAATGTACTCCTATAGAGTGATCTGGCTGACGAGGACATTTGTTGTCTTCTTAGCATTTTACTAAATCCAATTCTTTTTAAACGTGGAAAGTATTATAAATTCATTGCAACAACTTGCCGTAGTCAGCAAATATAACTTAACCTAACCTGACAAAAGATTAGATTCTTGATAATAAAATCTTTAAATAAAAATCAAATGAAAACTACTTAAAATCTTTATTTGTCATGACGTTGACGTACAAAATTTCGACCAACCAACCGAGCGGTGCTAAGATTTCACTCGTTCTTGAGTAGAATAGTTTGCTATAAATAGAAGATTATGACAAAAACATTTTTCTAAAATGTTCTGCTCTTTTCGACTTGATATAAAATCCCATCGTCTCCTATTTTTGATTAAAGAGCTTCAAATCCTCCAGATCCGTAATATAAACGATTTATATGAAAATAGAAGAAAACACCGTAAAATAGTGATCAGACTTAATTGACTTGAATCTGTTTGAATTTGAGGACAGAGTCCAGAGTTAATTCACAATATAAAAAAAAACAAGAACAAGAACAGCGTACCTATTTAGCATAATGGAGAAACTTGAATATGTTTGCACTTCTTTCCAAGCCATTAATCGGTTGTAATAAAATTCTTACGAAAACTTTTCGACAATAAAATTTAAAAAACAAAGCAAGAAAAATATTTGTTGATCTAGAAAAGAACACAAAACAAATAAAAGAAAGTGAAATGGCTCTGCAAAGATACTATACCTCCCTGCAAGACAATAATATGACAAGAAAATAGTGATGGACAAAAAAGACTGCCAGCTAAAGTGCTTGTAATTAACTACCGAAGAAGATCCATGAAAATGAATATAACTCAAGAAACAATAGATACAAAGACAAAAGTGTGCATAATAGTTGGTGTTTAGTGACTGTTCTTTTTTCTCACAAGACCTTTAAAAAAATTTGAAAAAAAAATAGTAAAAACGAAAAAAAAAGAAACAAAAGAACATCAAAAGCAAACAAACTGTAAACAACAAAAATAAAAACAATGCTCATTACACCGGCTATGTACGAAAATGATTTACTCGTACTTTCTGCCACTGACTATATTCGCATGTATACATTCAGCAACTGGCGTACAATCTTTTCAACGTTTATCAATGGCAGAGAAGCGAAAGTTTTCCAATCAGGATAAATATCAGACTCCTGGTGAGTACCATATTCTCTTATCCTACTTTTTAATTGATTTTATTTTTTGTGTGATTCGAATCCAGGACAGTCATTGGAAATTATTAAACTCTGTTCTTTTTTGTGTGTAAATTTTGTTCTTAAGGATTTTGCCGTTTTTTTTATTAAGTGGCATGATGTGCTGTTTAATGATGATTTTCAACAAGATGGAAGCTTTAATGGTGGTTGTACGAAAATCACTGCTTTTTAATAAATAAGGCTGTTTTGGGAATTTTCAATAAAGATTTAAAATCCACATGGTCTTGGGCTTGTTGATGGCAACAAGCTGCTTGTAGAAAAATGGATTTTGGTCCTCTCATTTGAGGCATTTTGATCATGGGTTTGGTGAATACATATGTAGGTATGCGTATGATAAACAATTAAAAATATTATAAAGACCTTTTTTTAATTTTGTTAAATTTTCGTGATTCCATACTTTAATTTGAGTTAAGCCCCATATAACGTTTCCTTGAGACATGTATCATGAAATGAGTAATCTGAATGAAAGACTTTATTTCTTGAACTGAAAACTATGTATCTTATATTTTTATGATATGATATGATTCCGCATCAGCATTAAAAAACAGCGCCATCTGTCTTTTCAATTCGTACAGTAACACCTAAACTACTGAATTCATTTAAATAAAATTTGATACCGTTAGTCTAGAGCCTGAGAAAGGACAAGGAAATACGTTTTTAACGCATTTAAAAGGGATTAAAGTGTTAGTTATTCAAGATAAGGCTAGGAGCTTGAAACTTTTGTTTATGGCTTTTGATTAAACATAAATAAATATCCCACCAAAAACATTCTGTATAAAACTAGCCAAGTCTCGATGGAGCTTGTTTATCTCTAAAAAGTTATGAAATCTAGGCAAAGTCGTGCCAAGTCTCAAGTTCCTTACTTTGATTTCCTTATTATTATAAATAATGTTGTGTAGCTTGGTCGTTGAAGGATAAAGGGTACTAAGCCAACTACTCCCTGACACCATTGGTCCATTGCACCAAATTATCACCAGTACAGCTACCCATTGATGATGGAAAATTACTTACTTACTTGGTGGAGCTACAGTCCGTTGTGGACTTGGGCCTGAATCAACAGTCTCCGCCAACCAGCTCGGTCCTTAGCTACTTGTCTCCAGTTTTGCACTCCAAGTTGATTGAGGTCCTCTACCACTTGAGTGCGCCACCTGAGTCGCGGTCTTCCTCTCCTCCTACGTCTCTCGGGAATAGTGTCGAAGGCTTTCCGGGCCGCTTTCCATCCGCTCTAAATGACCGAGCAGAGAAATCTGAGTCTCTGGACCTTGACCCTTCTGGCTAGGTACATGTCGTTGTACAACCCGTAAAGTTCGCTGTTGTATCTCCTTCTCCATTCCCCTTCAATGCACACGGGGCCAAAGATGACCCGAAGAACTTTCCTCTCGAAACAGCCTAAGGTATACTTTCATCCGATTTTGACAAGGTCCATGCTTCTGCGCCATACAGCAGGACTGGGATGATGAGTGTGATGTAATATTTTACCTTAGTTGCTCGAGAGAGGGCTTTTCCACTCAATTGCTGCATCGCCTTGTCTGAATCCTTTTTGACGTCGAAAGATTCCGTAAGCTTGTTGCCAACCTTGATGGAGCAGCGTGAGCTTGGCAGGGACGCCAAAATTAGACATAACAGTTCGTCTCTGTAGATGCTGTCATACGCGGCCTTACAATCAATTGAAAAGGTGGTGGGTATCGATTTGGAGTTCATAGATTTTTTCTAGGATCTGCTGCAACGTGAAAATTTGGTCGATGGTTGACTTTCCTGGCCTGAAGCCACATTGATAAGGGCCAATCAGACGTTCAAATATAATGGCAGAGAGGATCTTGTAGGCGATGTTAAGTAGACTTATTCCTCTGTAAATGGCGCAGTTTAGAGGGTCGCTCTTTTTCAGGATCGGGCAAACAATGCTGAGGTTCCATTCATCGGGCATGCATTCCTCTGCCCATATCTTACAGATGATTTGGTACATGCTCCTATCTAGCTCGTCGCCTGCTGCTCTGAATAACTCAGCAGCTAGTACATCTGCTCCAGCGGCTTTGTTGGATTTCAGCCGTGATATTGCGGTTTTCACTTCTTCTAGGTCAGGTTCACGGAATTGTTGGCTCCTATCTGACAGCGGTGTCTTGTTCGTCGTCGCCGTTATATAGTCTACAGAAGTGGTCTTTCAAAATCCCCAGCATTAACTTCGATTCTACTATGATGTTCCCTTGTTTATCTCTGCAGGCATCGGTTCATGCTCTATGACCTTGAGCCAGCTATTTAACCTTTCGGTAAAACCTCCGAACTTCATTCCTGCTGTTGGCTCTCTCAACATCCTCGATATGACGCTTCTCATGCTCTCTCTTTTTTCTCCTGAAAAGCCGGCGTTCCTCTCTCCTCTTTCGCTCGTAGAGCTCACGAGCCCCCTGCTTGGCTGCATGGGCCTGCCTGCATTTTTTGTCAAACCAGGGTTTTCATTTTGGTGCCTGTGTGAAACCCAGCACATTAGAGGCGGCATCTTTAAATGCTTTCTGGCAATGTTGCCACTGGTCTTCGATACTTGATGTTGGTGGCATAGTACTCCTTAAGAGGTTACTTGACACTCGATCAGAGAAGGATCTGGTGATCTCTTGCAATTGTAGCCGTCCGACGTCGAATATTCTTACAGCACTTCCTTGTTTTGGCCGTTGTCGGGATATTCGTAGCACTACCTTGGCTACGACGAGGTAGTGCTCCGAGTCGATGTTAGCTCCTCGGAAAGTTCGAACATCTGAAATGCTGGACAAGTGCCTTCCATCGGTCGCAATGTGATCAATCTGGTTGACGGTTGATTGATCAGAAGATCTCCATGTACCTTTATGGATGTTAAGAGACGAGGGAACCAGGTGCTTGCTACCACAACATTTCGCCCCGCAGGAAAATCGATCAGCATGAATCCGTTATCGGATGTGGTGTCTCGCAGGCTGTTCTTTCCGACTGTTCCACCAAAGATGTCCTCTTTTCCCAGCTTTGCGTTGAAATCACCGAGGACAATTTTATTGTCATAGCTAGGACATTGAACTCGTCTTTGGTATCGTCCTTTTTCTCTCCTGTGGGGGCAAGGGCGCATATTAAGCTAATGTTGCCAAATTTAACCTTGATTCGGATTTTCGTGATGCGTTCGCTCACACATTTTAAGCTCAAGACTTTTTGCCTGAGTCTGCTTCCCACGACGAATTCGCATCCAAAGAGTCGTTGTTGTTTTTCTCGGTAACAATCACCATAGCAGATGTCGCAGTTTCTCATCCTCCTTTAGCCCGGTCTATCCCATCGCATTTCCTGGATAGCGGTAATGTCTGCTTTGTAGTAGTTGAGGGTCTCCGCTAGCTGTTCAGCAGCACGCGGTCTATTATTAAGGGACCTAACATTCCACGTGCATATCCGAAATTCGTTGTCCTTTATACATTTGCTTGGGTCGTCATCAGTGTATCCGTCCGTTTCCGAGGCCTGTTGTTGCTTCGCAACTAAACTTTTTTCTACGTGGTCGGGAAGTCACCCCAACGCACAACCCCCAACCTGGAGTACCAGGCACTTGATGTGACTCCAAGTGCAAGAGCCGGAAAAACCGCTCCTTTTACGGCCTGGGCTTCAAATAAGTCGAAGTAGCCCGTAAAGATGTTCCCCAAGCAGTTCGGCCTAACTAGAACTGAAGACGTCACCGTTGAATCCAAAGAAGATATTCATTCGCTGCTGTCTCTCGATGGGAGTGCCTTAGCGGGAACACTCCTTCGTTGTGGGGTAATTAGTAGTAACAGCCTACTCCCCTTCAACCTGTCGACCATGGGAGGCCCTTCTGCAAAAACAAGTTTCGAGATCGCATAGCTCTAAGCTTCATAGTAGTAGTTACCGTAAGCCACTCCGCCACGTCAAGGAGGGTATTGTTGTTAGGGTATATATGATGCAAATTGGGAATTGTTCCCTGCAGACGAATGCCTGGGTTATGTCGATCTCTAATAATTTGGTTGGGCAATTATGTCTTCTAATCAGGGTCACCAGGTACTCCAGATCTTCCATGATCCTACAGTAATTAAAATACAATAATTGCTTGTAAAAGCCAATACAAATAATATTAATTAAATAATAATTCTTTAAATTTTAAATTAGACTATTCTGTACCGTTACAGGGGTCAGTTTATTTATTTAGCTTTGCATTATGTAATTTAATTCATAAAAAAACCAAAACAACGTATATGAAGTTCAACAAAATTATACTCTCTTTAAATTTCACAAGTCATATAAACTAACATTTTCCTAGAAATCATCGTTTCAGATTGCGGTTCCCGGCCAGCTCGCCGCCAGCCCCGGTCCTCCTACAAAGGCAATCAATTCTTCTACAATGACCGCATTCCGAAAATCATTGCCGGCTCACCCACCAAAGAGGGTCAATTTCCATGGCAGGTCTCCCTCGAGCTGTTGCATCCATCAATGGGCTTCCTTGGTCATTGGTGTGGTGGTGTTCTAATTCATCAATATTGGATCCTATCGGCTGCACATTGTGTACACAAGTAAGCCTCAATAACTTCCTTTTGCAAACAAAAACAACCATCAACCATCCGTTTTGTCTTATCCTGCAGCGATTTATTCAATTTGCCATTGCCACCATTATGGACGGTTGTCCTTGGCGAATATAACCGTGTCGTCGAATCTGGCTACGAACAACGAATACCAGTGGAAAAAATCGTCCTCCACAAAAGCTATCACAACTTCCTACATGACCTCGTGCTCATGAAACTCTCTGTACCTGCTGACTTGACTAAAAAGTCTAATATACGCCGCATTTGCCTGCCTTTCATATTCGATGAAAATGTCCAGTCCAGCCTGGAGACACCATCATCGTCATCGTCGCTGGAGGAAGTCGACACCTGGAACTCACTGGACAAAATGGATAACTTCCTGCGGAGTGTGCAAACACGTCGACCTAATATCACTCTGCCCAGCATGAAGGAGCTGCTGACAACAAAAATTATGAGTCGTCTCAGGATTAGCAATCAACAACAGCAGCAGCAACGCACTGGCAGGATGCTCAATCCTCCATCGCGGAGGCGCAATGACAAATTCATGCGAGGCCATTTTGACGATTATAACGACGGTGATGATAACGGCAATGACAATTACCAGTCAGGGGGCCAAATATCCAGTGACAATGACGAATCGGAACCAAAGCATCCGCCCCCCACCATGCCACATCATCATTACCATCATTTGGACGAGTATAGGGACTTGCCGTTCATTGATTGCGTTGCCACAGGATGGGGCAAATCGAATATTACCGGCGACTTAACGGATATACTTCTCAAGACAAATGTACCGCTACATCATAATGGCAGGTGAGTTCACACACATATACATAAAAATAAATGTATCATTAAACTAATTGGATTCGATTCATAATAACGTTCCCTTGACACTACTCCATCTGACAGATGTAAGGACGCTTACGGCAGCTTTGTTAACATCCACAGAGGACACTTGTGCGCCGGTAAGCTCAACGGCAAAGGGGGAACATGTGTGGTGAGTGTGGTTACCAACGAACAGAAAAAATCGTCTCATGAATTTAATTAAATGCTCGACGCCTCCATTAATTTCAGGGCGATTCTGGTGGACCCCTTCAATGTCGGGTCACGAAAAATGGTCCCTGGATTTTGGCTGGCATTACGTCCTTCGGCTCGGGTTGCGCCCTCGAAGGCTTCCCCGACGTCTACACAAGGACCTCGTACTACATGAAGTGGATAAGTGATACGATACAATCCGAATGAGATTTTTGTTTATTTATTTAATTTATTAATTTTATTGTTATCCTCTTGTTACATCGTTTATTTTATATTAATTTATTTATTTCTTACTCATATTTATAAGGAAGTACAAATATTATACAAAAATACATACAAATTAAAAAACAGAAAAAAAACCCACTCAACCACAAAAAGTCTAACTCACTCCATTCCCTTAAAAATAAAATTGAGTTCACTTAAAGTAGAAATAATATATCACAGCATGTTGCTTTGTCCTTAATAATTTCCTTTAGTCCTTAAAATTTATTCGGCCTGGTCGTCGCGTCCTTATCGCCTATTCCGTTGTTGGTAGGAAAATTGTGTTTTTTTGTGTGTTTGTGTGTGTGCAGTCTTCTTGTTTCTCTGGCGTAAAAAAAAAAGAAAAAATCTGATTCTATAAAATTTCGAATCCAAATTCAAATTTTTCAATTCAATTCTCTTCGGCAGGCATCTCGGTCAGACTCTGCAGCTGTTCGGCATCTTCTTCGTCAGCAAATTTGCTGATTTCTTTCTTAATTATTGGAAACAGATACGCCCCCGAGTAGCGACGAAGTTCGAACTTCTGGTCGATATCTCGCAATGGTTTGATTGGTTTCTGCACACAGAGGAATAGGAGGGAGGCAAATCCGATTGTGGTGATTCCAGCTGCTCCCATTAGAATGGCAAAACCCATTTGCACGTAGGGGCAAATGTTGAAGAGTAACTGCAGTAGTAATATCAGATCGGGCGTTAGTTTTTCCACACCCTGTAAGGAAAGAAGAATAATAATAAAAAAATGTAAGAGTCCTTGAAATGCTTTTGAATAGATTGTAATCAGACGAGGATGAAGACGTTTGGATATTTTTAATAGAATTGGAATGGTCGAGTGCTGTGAAGAGCGATTAGGATGCTTATGAATGTTGTGATTTTTTGTTACTTTTATGTTGCAATGCAGAAATCTTGACCTTCATTTTAAATGACCCTTCCCTTACTCAAGGGAATCAAATCATTGAGGTTTTTTGAAATTGAGAGAATTTTTTTTTTTCATGGATTATTGAATGTGATATTACTATATTAGGCGTGTTTTCGTGACAACCAAGTAAAGTAAAACAAAATTTCAACAAAGAAAACAACAATAAAAATTGACTGGATTTTACTTTAGCTTTTTATCGAGAGTAAAACTTACTTGTAATGTTAATTCCTTTTTTTCAAACTCAGAGGGAGCTGTAGTAAATTTTTTGAATAATTTAATATGACAAATTTTGAAATTTGTCAGTTTGTTTTATGAAAGCATTCAAATTTAAATCAAAATTGAGTAAAATCGAGTTTGAATCTGAATCGTTTTCTGGATATTTTGTTTTCTTTACTTTACTTGAAAGTCACAAAAACACACCTATTAACGAACGAAAACCACTTGGGATTAATTCATAAAAAAAAACGGCAGAACGTCGTGGATTCGAGTCCTACTCGTGCCCATAGTTTTTATTTCATCTTTCACGGGCACTGCCTCTTGCGAAGAACTGACAAAACTTCCAAGAGTATCATCTGTCATGAAAAAGTGTTTCTCAACTTTGCCGTTCGGAATCGGCGTTAAATTGTAGGTCCCTCAATTCTCTACACGCACCTAGAGACTTGTTGATGAGAGTAAAGCATGAACTACATCGAAACACATGTTAAAAGTACAAAAAAGTATTCATATTCGTATTGAGAATTTTGTGCACAGTGAAAGCTCGATCATGGTCAAGCTTTTGTTCACGCTCACGTTTAAAAAATGAGAGGGAGATATTCAGATATGCATTTGTAGAAGCAGTACAGAACATAACTTCTACTGTTTTGTACTTTTTGGCACTTTATATTCCGATGTAGTTCAGGCTTAAGCCACGTAGGCCTTGACTCTTCAAGAGCTGTCGCGCCACTCTATTTATTTATAACCTAAGGCCCGATGTTTGGCTTCTATAGCATAACTCTGTAGGTATTACCCTCCGTGATTTATTTATTGTAAATACATTTCCGAATTTGAGCCAAAATTAAGAAAACTGACACCACCGCTCGGGAACAAAATCGATTTTTACTTGTCTTCCATTTAAAGACCTAATGCAAATCGCATCAAGTTTTCTATATGATTCTAGGTTAATAGATATCTTATGTTACATATTCTGTTTAAAAAGGACAATAGTCAAAACAACAACAAGGAACACTTGAAGAATCTCAAAATTTGAGTTCTTTTTATAAGGCTGTATCTCGCAATAGAAAAAAATCGAATTGTAATGAAATAAAAAGCTTTTGAAAGGTAATATTTTTTCTTTTCAAATTATTTTAAATTAAGAAAATGCGGTTTCGACCAATTTTTGTGGTATTTTTAAGATTTCTCTTTTCGGCTGTTTTGGTCTCAATAATTTATTAATTTAAGATAAATCATTATTTTTCCCAACGTTTCGACTAAGGTTTTATTCTTCTTCAGGGGAACTTTTAAATAGGAAAATCTATATAAAGACAAATATGATTAGTGTAAATACATACATATTCAATTTGATATGTATGATGTAAATGAACAAACATTTCATCCAAATAATGTAAGTTCCTATATTTTACATTATTTGGTTGAAATTTTTGTTCATTTACATTATATTATATAAAAATGTATAAAAATATAAGCTTTAGTTTTAATCACTATGTGAGCACTTCTTTGCAAGAGGTTTAGTCAAGGACTATAAAAAAGACAGGTATGAAAATTATGACGAAATAGACTGTGTATCTTGTTTACGGTTCATGGTATTTTTTGTTGTTTAAGAAGTGCAGTGTTTCCAGAGTGTACCTTTTTGACATATGTTTTTCCGTTTGGAGAATTTTCTTTTTGTCTTTTTTATGCTGTTGCTAGCAAACGCTGTCTTTTGTGAACTTTTCGTTTCAATGTCCGATTTGTGGTAGATTCGTTGTCTTAGTAATTGTTTTGTTGTTCCAATATAACAAAGCCCACTGTTTTCAGAGTCATTTCCTGAGAAGTCAATTTTATAAACAACATCCGTGCACAGATCTTCGTCATTTTTCTTTGTAAATTTCTTGAATAGCGTATTAAGTTTTTTGTTTGATTTATATTCTATGTTGACATGCTTCATTTTATTTAAAATCGTTTTTTTTTTTTTGAAACTCTCTGCAAGCTTTGGAACGCAAGAAGACTTTTAAAATATCCGGTTCTTTTATTTTTTTGTCCGATTTCTTGTATGTTTGTCAAGCTAACTGTGGATGAATTTTCGTGGATAACCATTATCAAACAAGGTTTTCATAAGTCCTTCACTGTTAGCGAGATGGAATTTTGTGTCGCTTGTCATGAAAACCTTGTTGATAAGGTTACCAGCGGTGAACAAAAATGAAATGAGCAAAAATTTCATCCAAATAGTATAAGTTTCTTCATAAATATCAAACATGTATATTACCTATGTATGCATTTACGCACTAACCATATTTGTCTTTATACTGGGTGTCCCAAATTCAACTATAAGCCTGAACCAGAGGGTGGCCTTATTCATGAGTCGCGTGAACTTAGCCACGGTTTTTCTACAAAAATTATTTTTGTTGTGAGTTCTGGGTGTATTTCCAATAGTTCCGGAGTTCCTTATACCCAATTTCAATAGTTCTGGCAAAAATTCATCAAAATTTGGACTTTGAAAATTTTGCACCCAAAAAAATGTTAGCCCATATTTATGTTTATATTTATATATATGAACATATACCTACTGATAGGGTTGAGTAATAAAAATCTAGTCTGTAAACAAATAAATAGAGTGGCGCGACAGCGCTTGAAGAGCCAAGGCCTAAGTGGCTTACTCTCATCAACAATTCTCTAGGTGCGTGTGAAGAATTGAGGGGACCTACAATTTTACGCCGATTCCGAACGTCAAAGTTGAGAAGCACTTTTTCATGACAGATGATACTCTTGGAAGTTTTGTCAGTTGTTCGCATGAGGCAGTGTCCGTGAAAGATGAAATAAAAACTTTGGGCCCGAGTAGGTTTCGAACCCACGACGTTCTGCTTAGCAACCAACGCACCTAATCACTAAGCTGTGGGTACGGACACTACAAAAACAAAATCTAGTCTGTGGGCTAGTTAATGCCGGAACTATTTAATATAAGTATTATGAGGTTCAGAACTCTTGGTTTTTTACATTTTTATCATCAGAATTGCTAAAAAATAGGAAATACACTTTTGTGCATACGAATTAAAAATGAATTTTTTAGACGTTTTAGGGCATTAATTTCAAAAACTGGTATGAGGAACTCCTGTAATATTGGTTATGAACATATTTATTGCATCAGAACTCTTGAGGGTTGCAAAGTCTGGGCTAACATTTTTTTTTTGTTGTAAAATTTTCAGAGTCCAATTTTTGATGAATTTTTGCCAAACTAATGAATTATTGCCGCTAGAGACATTTTAGCCATCAAATGTTTGAAACAATTAGGAATGCACTTTTTGTGCATACAAATTTCAAATGCAGTTTTTTGGGTATTGCATCAGAACTCTTGAGGGTTGTTAAGTCAGGGCTAACATTTTTTTTTTGGTGCAAAATTTTCAAAGTCCAATTTTTGATGAATTTCTGCCAGAACTATTGAAATTTGGTATAAGGAACTCCGGAACTATTGGAAATACACCCAGAACTCACCACCGCGGCTAAGTTCACGCGACTCTATTCATGACTCCATGAAAAAAAAAATTAAAAAAAATCTCAAAAGCAATTTTGTTTCAAATTACAACAAAAAGTGTAAATTCTACAAAAAAAATAATACCTCTTGACATTTTTTTTACTACTGTGACCACAATTTTTCATTCATTTTTGATTTTATATTTTCAATAGAATCCTAATACGTGAAGCATCATTACCCAATAACCGAAAATTCCAAACTATCAGCGGTTTTTCCACGACAATAACTATCAAAAAAGTTTTTTTCCATACAATTTTAATTTTTTTTAGGTGAAGTCCACTTTCAGTGATCGTGGTTATAAAATAAAAAAGAAAAACGTAGGCATTCTTTTTTTTTCTGGCAACTTTGGCCAAAGTGTTTTATCATTTTAGAATCTTGATAAGCTGCGCCAATTTTTTTAAAAGACGCCATGGTAGTGTCAATACATTTTTATAACCACGATCACTGAAAGTGGACTTCACCTAAAAAAAAATAAAATTGTATTGAAAACACTTTTTTGATTAATTGTCACTGAAAAACCGCTGAAAGTTTGGAATTTTTGGCTATTGGGAAATGATGCTTTACGTTTTAGGATTCTGATAATAATATAAAATCAAAAATTAATGAAAAATTCTAGTCACAGTTATAAAAAATGTGCACGGCTGGGTCGTACGAACTTGCTCCTACATGCTAAAACTCAATTTATAAAAATAATTAATAAAAAAAATTAAAATTTGAAAATGTACCTCGTAAATACATTTAATTCTGAAATTTAAATGACCAACGAAATTTAAACCTTATTCTTGATTTATTGAATTTTTTGAAAATCGTTGGAGCCGTTTATTCTTCAGTTAATTTTATATATATATAAAATTTTTAAGACCACGTAAATATTTATACTTCAATTTGAATTTTTAAAATTGATCCGTTTTTAAGATACAGAATTTTGAAAAAAAAAATTAAAAATATTTTTTAAAAATTCAAAAAAAATGATTTTTTTTCGAATACAAAATATAATTTGAACAATATATACGTATTTTCAAAAAAAAAAAAACTTACGCTGATCGGACTTTAATTTTTCGAGAAAATCTAATAACAAAAAAAACGTTTCTATGGGAGGTACCATTTTTGAGCAATACAAAAATATTTCTTACATAAAATACATGAATGTTTAAAAAAATAAAACTCGAGGAAGTTTACAAAAAATCGTAGGAGCCGTTTTGGAGAAAATTGGAAGATTTGGTTTTTGGCCTCAAAAATCGTATGGTGGCTACCCTAAATTTTGATCTTAAAACAAAAATAAAAAAAACTGGGATATGAGTTTTTGCTCAAACCTCTAATTTTCAAATTTGAAGTCAATCGGACCAGTAGTTAAGGCTGTAGATGCCTGTAAACTTTCCGACAGACAGACAGACGGAATCGCCGGACCCACTTTTTTCGACTTCTCTATCATCGTAATGTCATATCTCATCATCATCTCAATTTTTTTTACGAATTCAATACTTGCCATATTATATTCTATACGTCGCAAGTAAAAATGTCAAGAGAGATTACCAACCTGAGTTCATTTTATAAATTTAGGAAAAAAAGGTGTTAAAATTAAGTAATTTCAGAAGACATTTTTTTTTATAAAGCACAAAAATGGTTAGTAAAAAGGCATTTAATTCGTGTTGGTATCTTTTTTAGTTATTAAAAAATAATAAAAAGAAGATAAGTGAATACTGAGTCTACTATACACGGTCTCTACTAGACCGGGAATGGGACACCAGTCAACAACGAAGAAGGTTGCTATGGATCGTAAATTCATGCTTAGGCTTTATTATAAACAATTAAAACCTTAAAGTATCTTACGAAGACGCCTTGTGGCTATATTCCAAGTGTCAGGACCCTTACCGCGTACAACGTGATAAGCAGGCTAGATAAAGCCTTTGGAGTTCAATTCATGACAAAAAAAGCTCGGCAGTACAAATTTTGCTTTGAACTTTAAAAATAGTAAAATTTAAACTCCGATGGTACCTACAAATAATTCATTCCGAATATGTAATCGTAAAGCTAAAGAGTCTTCAAAAACTAAATAGTTCTTCAAATTACTTGTTCTTCCACGAAAATTCGTCTAAAAACTTCAAACCGTGTTTTTTTCCTAACAAAACAACACCAGAAGAAATTAAGATGTCAAAAGTTCAACATCGATTTCTCTCTCGAAAGAAAAAAAAAAATCACAGAAATAAGGAAACACAGGGAGGGAGACCTTTCATCCTGACGTTTTTAAATAACCCCAGTTTTAGTCTCACTGAAATTTGTCTAACAGACACTCCCCTGAACCAAAATATATTTTCCCCAAAAAAACAATCAAATGAACTAAAACAAACCAGAAAACCTCGACTTTAAAAGGTGTCAGAGAAAATTGCTGGTTAATTTATTCTTATTACTGACTGCAAAGTTAAATCCTCCTTTCGTGCAAAATATAACGATTGCTGTTTTCATTGAAGAAACTTTTTTTTCAGCCAAATGCGCGATAAGGAGTTTGGTTTGTGGTTTAAATAAAAAAAGGAGAACAACAAAAAACAGCTCCGTTTCTTACCAAGCAAATTGCCTTTTGTTCCCTCACAAGTTTGGACTTAAAGCGAGCATATCATATTTTTTAATAGAAAGTGTTAATAAGAGTGTTCTTGAAACTTTTTCTTATAGAAGTCAAAGTCATTGAAAGTTATGAAATGAGATATTTTATGAAGTGACTCCATCTGGGCACAGGGGGGAGCCTTGGGTTCTTTATTGTTTGGGTTCGTTGGGGTTGAAAGAAAGCATGACAACCACGCCGTTTGTGTTCCCTTCCACCTTTTAAAGCAGTTATGAAAACATTGCTTTGCACTCATTTTTTGGATGTTGGATACTTACACTTGGCCAAAAATTTGCTACCATTTTGAGAGGTTTACTTATATTTTGGATGAACATAGTTGAATTAAGTTCCGTGAAAGGAAAATTCAAAGTTTTTTTTCAGTGATGTCTTTTCCTCAAAAACTAAATCCTTTCCAGCTTATTTACTTTTAACCCCAAAAATAAGATTTGTCAAACGGAATGAGCAAAGAAAATGATTTGTAAAATGGGATAAGCATGAAGGGCCATAAATTGTTTTATATTTAATCCCAAGGATTTTAAGATTACTCGACTGGAAAAGCTTGAAAGGGGATAGTGCTTTAAACGTCTTACAGCTCTAAAACGATTACAACACTTTTTCTCAACCGAAATGCAACACATGGTCTGTCTTCAATTTGCCAAGGGATAAATTAATTTTTAACTTACGATTTCCAACCAAAATATTGGCAGCACCATATTTTTGAAAACACTCATCTCCGAGTTGAAACTGATGTCACCCATCAGAAGGTTGACTTGAAACCGAGTAAACACCCTCATTGGAACTCCAAGTTGCTGATGGTATGGGAAATTCTTGATAAGTTTCTTGATGTAATTTTTGATTAAGGTACTCACCGGTTGAATGACAATTTCAGTTCCATGTTTCTCGATGTCTGGTTTAAGGCCTTCGATGTTTTTGAATATTTTGGGATCCGCATTGAAAAAGTGTGGGAAGGAAATAGCACTTGGGATATCTTCAATGTTAATACAAATTTGATGGTTCAATAGAGAAAGTTGGAAAATAGAAAAGTATTAACTTACTGTAATAACAGGGTGTTATTTTGCCTAATCCTTTTTGGAGACACATTTTTTCTTGGCAAAAGCAAGCTGTTTGAGCATCTGAGGCATTTGTGTCGAAAGCATACTCGGCCAGTTTGAAGAAATACGCATCGACACCATCTAGGGAACCTGAAAATGTAATTGTAACAGGATTAAGGGATTTAGAATAATGGAAAATAAAAGTGGAAGTTTTTGCTTAACCTTCTCAAGACCTAAGGCCTAGAATGGTGTGGCATAAAGTTGTTTCAACCCTGAACAACTTTTTCTCAACCAAAACTTTCTTATCGTAAACTATTTCCGTAAATCTTAAGAAACTCTTAAAAGCAAAAATATGAAATCAATCATAATCAGCACTTACCTGGATGTGAATAAATAACCGGCAACGTTCGACAAAAAGCCTTCCGATACACCCGAAATGTGTCTCCTTGTGACATATTCTTCGGAAACAGAGTCCCATCAAATGATCCTTGTAGTGTATTACAAGCGGTGTTTCTGTAAATAATATATCATCATTCATCCACCAAAAGCAACAATTAAAGCGAATCAATTATTAATCCAAACACTCACGACGATCCCTCTTGATAGCCCCAATGTTTCAACCCTTTCAACCCATTCCAATTGTCTATCGAATAGTCCCTCTTCAATGGTTCAAAGTTATCGAACTCATCTCTGTCTCTGAAGCTATCCGCTCCTTCTTGCTCTTCTTTAGCGTCCTTCTTTAACACCTCCCTACCTGGTTTCACGGGCAGATTAATTGTCACCAAATTGTTGCCCTCGTCAAACATCTGTCATGGAATATTTAATGTGAGCACAATTAGAACGAAGAACCCTTTTAGAGCCATAAAAAGCCATTAGGTCAAATTAGACTCACCCTGTCGAGAAGGCCAAACTTTTGGAAATTTATCACACTTGGCACCAGCTTCGAGGCAATATTCACCAGCGGATCCTCATAGCCCCACAAATACTCATGCACACTGACCTTCAACATAACTTTCGCATCGAACTGCCGCACCAGTGTCCGCACAGCAAACGCCATGAAAATCGAAATACTCGAAGCTGCCGCAGTTATACCCATGTACGGGATGTTCGGTGAGACTATCATGTCCGTATTTGGATCGCCAACTGACTGCTCCCGAATAAATTTCACTCGTCGCAGTGGATTGTAGGAGAGTGTGTCGTTGGCATTGAATGTGGCATTGTGATGCTCGAGGAACTCCTGATAAACATATGGGCCAATTTCTTCGAGCTTCAATTTTGCATCGAGTCCCCGGACGAAGCGTTCATAGTTGGTTACATTGAACATAAAGACTTTAATGAACACATCCAACGGTGGCTTCTGCCACAATTTGTATAGAAACGAGCCTTCGTACATTGAAAGTTTCTGGAAAGGAGGAATTTATTAAATTCAATATGAATGGAGGTCGCTTTAGAATGGGATCCTTGCATACGTAATCGGCAACCATTTGAACCGGATTGAGGACGACTATTAGTATTGCTGTTGTTAGAAGACCCAAGCCAATTGCAGCACATTTTAAAATTCCTGAAATGAAAATTAATTACTCGTTTTGATTATGAAGTTTTGCTCTAATTCGATTTTAATTGCGATTTCTTGGCATAACGAAAATAATTGTCAGTGGTAATAAAAGCCAATGAATTAAGTGATTCGATCACTCATCTATAATTTTAATTTGTCGTCGCTTATTAGCGATTATAGATATTTTATTGTTTGAACAATGGCTTGAAAGGGTGTTATTATACTAAATAGTTTAATTTCATCTGATAAACAATAAAGTGGAGATTTAATTATCCAAATGAACTGTCTAGATTAATTTTCTTGATACACATGTTCAACTTGTCAGTTAATTTATGGAAATTAAAGTAGTTAACAGATTGAACAATTGTGTTTCTGATCCCAATCATTGAAAGTCTTCAAAGAACATTTATTTGACATAAATATTTATAGATTTTTTTAATTCAAGCAAATTTATCTTGGAAAGACCTCTTACTCCAGCAGAACATGCCTTGGTATATTGATACAAAAGGAGTGACGAGAAAATAATTTATTGAATTTTAAGGATTGCTATAAATTATACTTTAATCTGAAACAAATCAATAGACAACTTTGTAGCATACATACTTTGCAGAAAACGCTGAACTATCAATAGCTTAGATAGGTCATCATAATTATCCTTTCCAAAGTCAAACCACATAAGTAAAATACATTACAGTAGGGTTTGCTTGTCTTTCACTTGCCAGTAATACTTTTATTGGCATTACAATTGCCTGTATCACACTATCCCGCAGGAAAAACTAATATTTTCTATAAAAAAAAAACACCTTGTTTTTAATCAATTCAGGGGCCGAATGTGTGAGTCTCATCAACGAGTAGCGATTTTCAGATGATGACATTCGTTAGGTCATGTATCATTTGAGAATTAAAAATTGTAGAAGTTTTTATCCAGTCTCGTTTATTTTGAAGAAGTTTCGAGAGGTTTTACAAATAAATAAAATAAAAACAAAACTTGAGCGAAATAGTCAAGAAATATTAATTTTTTTTTTATGAAAAAAACACAGTTTGACTGCTGACAGAAGACGAGATTGGTGAAGCTTTGGAGAGGAGAATCTTGACCTTAATAAATTATTGGCTTCCATAATAAAATAACTCAAAGAATAAATTTAAATGTTTTCTCAGAAAATTAATCCATCAGTGAGCTGTTTATATGTCGAATAAAATTCAGTTCGATAACTGAGCAGAGAATTGAAAATTTTTGTACTAGAAGCTAGATACAGGATCAGAATTACGGCATCCGTTATCGAGTGAGTGAGTCTCATCAGTTATCGAACGAACGAGTAACCTCATTGGGATTATGACATTCGATAGGTCACGTACCGTTTAAGAATAAAAAAAATGTAGTAGTTTTATCGAGTCTCTATTTGTTTTGAAGGAATTTTGAAGAGTTGAAAGGGAAGAGGAAGAAATATATATTTTTTTAAACGAAATAAACACAGTTTGGCTGTTAACAGAGGAAGAGATTGATGAAGCCATGAAGCTTAAAATCTTGACCAAAATAGGTTATTGGCAAGGAATTTCATAATAAAATAACTTAAACAGTAAAATTTAAATTTGTTCTCAGAAAGTTGCTGCCATCAGTGAGGTGTTTGTGTGTCGAATAAAATTACGCTCCATAGCTGAGCAGAGAATTTAAATTATTGTACTAGAACCTCGATACATATGCTAATGCCAAAAACAATCAATTCAGTAATGTATTACTCGATAACGGATGCCGTAATTCGGCCTAAGAAACAGAGACATTTCTTGCCTAGTTACGAGAAGAATTTAATACGAACCATGTCCTTGAATCAATCACAAAGTTGATCTATTTATCAAAAATGTGGTTAAGATTTGCATATCACTTTTTTGGATCTTTAAATTAAAAAAACTATTGATTCTTTGGTATAAGCAGGCTCATATAAAAAGTTGAAATTTAAAAGTTTCTGACATATATGAGCTTTTTTGCTTGTAGAAATTACATTGTTTTATCTCTTTGTAATGTTCTATTACTGTTTGTTAAAAATGGGAGCTATCTTAGAGCAAATCAGAAGATTCGCTGATCTTGAGACTTATAGAATATAGATATGGCAAGTATTGTATTCGTTAAAAAAAAAGTGCACGACTGGGTCGCATACACTTGCTCCTGTATTTCAAGGCTTAACTCACAAAAAATAATAAGAAATAACAAATTGAAGGTAATTATTATTCATAAGAAAAATTTTAATTGAAATATCTACCTCAAAAACATAGTTTATCTGAAAAAAATTGATGCCATAAAATTTGGTGCGGGGAAATAATTCCACGGGAGAACTTTTCCACTTTTGTAAAGTGTAGTTAGTTCCCGTGTGCAATGGGAATTAAATTCCTCAAAAAATTGGTGGATCTAGTTCCCTTCGAATTTGAAAAAAATATTGCCCAAAAGAGCAACAATTTGGTGTGGAAAATGCCCTGAGTTGTTTCCTGTAAATAACGGTGTAGTGCCAAAGTTGGTAGAGAACTTGGCTGGGCACTACCGTGCCCCTTGATACAAAAATAAATTGTATACATTAAAGACACCAATATTCAAAAAAAAAATTACAAACATGTTTAAAAAAAAAACGTACGAGTGGAACCAGTGGTTAAGGCTGCAGGTGCGTTTACAGATAGACAGACGGACGGAATCGCCGGACCCACTTTTTTCGACTCAGAGCCGATTTTTCAATAGTCAGATAAACAAGTGTTTTTTACGAATAAAATACTTGCCAATGTCGAAAGTAAAAACTTGATCAAATGTGACGTTATGATGATATAGAGAAGTCGAAAAAGGTGGGTCCGGCCATTTCATTCATCTGTCTGTCTGTCCGTCTGTTTATAAGCGCACTTGCAGCCATAACCACTTGTCCTGTGATTTGAACCATGGTGGTTTGAACCAATTCGGGTTGGTCATTGTTTTTTTTTTTTTTGTAAGATCATAACTAAGGGTAGCCTCTAAACAAACTTTTCAGCCAAAAAACATAAGTTTTAATTTTCTCAAAAACGGTTCCTTCTAATTTTTTAATCATCCTCGTAATTTTTTTCAGGACACTGATGTTTTTGTTGTAAACAAATTATTTTTGTATTGCCCCAAAACGCTACCGTTTTGACGAGTAGGTATATACGGCCCAAATAATATTTTGTGTAGAAAAAAATATGAATTTAAAATCAAATTATTTGTTGGTGTTTTTACAATTATTTTAAAACTTGTTAATGGGAATTTGATCATATATTTAATTTGTGAGAATTATTGTTTTTTGGGCTTTTATGATCTTATGATCTGTATTGAAAATTCTGCGTCTTGAAAATGGATCAATATTAAAATTCGAAATCCAAACATAATAAGTATTTTCATATGTTCTTGAATACCGCTTACCCGGATTAATTTTAGGACATTTTTGAAGAATTGTATGTGTAAGAAAATAATTTAAAAAATAAGCTTCTCCAGGAATTAAAAAAAAAGTGAATCAAAAATTGCGTAACAAATTTTATGGAATCAATTTTTCTCTATATACTTTTATTTCTTCATAATAATTTGTTTTGAAATACAAAGTAAACTCGTGCGACCCAGTCGTCCACATTTTTTAAAGCGTTTCGACACAAATGTCAGTTCGCCGCTCTAAGATTTTTCATAGTATACAATCTGATCAGAATTTTGATGATACTTCTCAAGGTTTTCCTCAAAGGCCAATAAAGCCAACAAAGGAAACTACCAATTACAAACAGAGTTTAGATCTTTTTAAAAATCGTTGAGTGAGTGTAAGAAACTAAGGGGACGGAATTTTAATTCTATGACAATTCGAAACGTCTGATAATACTCATGGAAGCTTTAGTTCTTTTTTCGCAAGAAGCAGTGTCCACATTTAAGCAAATCATGGTTACAAAAATTTTTGGAAAAAGTAGGGTTCAAACCCACGATTTCACTTATACTTTTACCAATTAAGTAATCCTTTTGGGCACATTGCCATTTTATTAATTTTCGTTCTGAATTTTTCATGCACAAATTAATTTGAAATAATAACTCAATTTTCTTCAGCAATTTCCTTAAACGAAAGTGAACCATGGGAACCTACAACTGCCGTTCTCACTTTTTACTACTTTTATACAGATCCAAACACCACCTGGCTATATTTCAAGCAATTAGATTATTTGGAGTCAGAGAGTTAACATATATCACACGTGGCTTTTCCTCGTGTGCACATAATATTAAAAATGCTAAACGTCTCTGATTGGAATAATTCCTTGTCTCGACTTATCAGATAACAACTCTCAGTTATATTGTCAGCAGTGCATATTTTTTTTTCTGAATGCTTATGAAAAAAATTCAATCAAGCTTTGTTTGCTTTTTTTAAAGAAGCTTCAATTTGGTTTTAACAAGATTTTTCCATGATGACATAATGCGTGTTTTGCATGTGAAATGCAGTTGATGGTGTATATCAACGATATGAGAAGAACGCAAAAAGTTATTGGGGGTTTGTCAGGTTTGACTATTTTGGAACCCTGCCCAATTTTCACAACAATCTAAGTAATCAAACCACCCTGTAAGAATAAATTCAAATAATCGGAACATGTCAACCTGTCAATCTCAGCTTAATTTAAACAAAAAACTACTGGGATCAAGACGACATTTCTTCTACATAATGCCCTTAATTATAAACATTTCATTGATTTTCGATCACAACTTACTATTCAGTGTTCAGATCTTACTCACCACAAACGTTCGTGTGGAGACTTTTTAATTATTCATCACCGTAATTTTTTTTATTGAACACAAACATGAACAGGAACTTTTAAGAAATAATACTTTACTCACACATTTTTGTTCTACTTTTTCTGTTAGCGACAATTTTATACAAAACAAATTATTATCTTTCAGATAAAATATTGAACATATGTAGAAAATCTTCGAATAAGAAATAAAACATCAGATGTGAGACTTGATTAATGGCTTACAGAACAAGATAATAATTAAAGCTTAATGGCCCTGTCCTGTCATGTGTAACCTCTAAGCCGCGACAGGGCGCCACAATCTCAATCATCAACGATTGATTGTAAATGACACCAAATTTCATCAAAATAGAATAAAAATACGCGAAGACGAAACAGAAGATGAAACAGAATTAACAAACAAATTGATATCATATAATGCAACCTTGGCCTTAAAAGGGCACACTGACCCTCAACGAAATGCCGTCTCAGTATCATGCAACACTCTTGATATGTTTATCTCAAAATATAATATATTCCTCCTCAAAATGTTTGTGTATCATGAAGTCGAGATGAGATGATGCTTGCCACTGCCCTTTACTTTTGGCTTATCATAGCATCGCTTGATTCTAGAGTTGCCACTTTTATGATTGCAGTAAAGTATGCTCTCAATAAAAGATGTAAGATTTCTGAACTCCATATTCTGTTTTGTTCCTTCAACAAAGTTTCCTTAAAATGTTGTTCAGATGTTATCCTCTCCTTTTCTACCAGTCCAGTTCTTATCAACAATCATAAAGTCACTGACATTAATAAGCTGTCAAAGTTGAGGTTATAGCCCACAACATCATTCATTTGTTTTGAACACTTTCCTTATGAAGAGCAACTTCTATTCGAGTCCTTAAATGTCCATAAAGCTTCTTAAAAGCTTCTTTAAATCATCATTATAATTCTCTCAAGAAATACCTAAATTAAGCGACTGAAAGGTTACAATTCTATGTTTTTCTTGCCAAATGTTTATTTCATTGCAATTTGCTAATATGGCAACACACGTCTACGACACTGGGGCAAAAAAAACAACAAGGTTACACCATCAACTGATCTTGTCGATCTTCTAAAATTCGATTTCGTTTTGTTTCGGCTTTCGGGTGGGCATGACTGCGACAAGCCATGGTCGAAGCTTGTCACACCTCTTCGGTGATAAATAAATGACAAACAAAATGTATATCCACCGCCCGCTGTTGGACAAAATGAGATTCATGTAAACATTGAACTAAATATACGAATATGAAGATCGCGGAAACTAGCATCGGTTGACCTTAAGAGGCACTGAACTTAAAATCTTTGTGATTATCTTTCTTTTTATGGAACTCGGTCGTCTTCGCGTGAAGCACGTTTTTTCGGTCGACTCAGGTTTCTTTTTTTCATCGTAGGTACCGCACGTCATGCAAGTCGAGCATAACTCAGCCCCTTGAAATCTAAATGGAGGTAAGATAAGTATAAGTCTTTCAAGATTGTCTGCTAGGCCTTTCCCATTACACCGGTCGGTCGGTAGCCCGAGTCGATAAGTCTTGTAAAATGTAAAACAGTTTCCGTTTACAGACAAGCCGTTTAGTGCTTGTGTACTCACATATCGATGGATCTTGCATAATTTCATTGACTTGTTCTTAACTGTGACGCGAGATCAAGTTTTCGAAGAATTGCGTCTGAAGGAGATACACACCATGGGCACATGTTGCATGCAGCTTGTTGGTTATCTGATTGAAAAGGATACATTTTGTGGTGAATGTTTGTATGTAGAGCGGTGGACGATTAACTGACTTGAACTTGACATATATTCGGGTTTAATGGTTTTTTTATTGAGTACGTGACGTTTTCGGTGGCAAATGATAAATGTCATCACGTAATTTTGTGAATTGCGGAAAACTTGAGTGTAATTGAAGCAATTTACTTTCACGTGAATGTTTTAGTGTTTTAGGCACAAGGAAGGGTACAGATTTATGAGAAATTACATATTGTAAAGAAGGCCACTTAAGGAAGATAGTGTTTTGTGTCCAGCTTACAGATTTTAATCTTAATTATAAATTATGCATTTTTCAAGGTTAAAACGGTGGTCAGGAAATTGGTTTCCTTTCTCGGACAGTATTTCATATTTAATTGCTAAGGCAATATTTTCCTTATTGTACGAGTATGCACTAAATGGAATGGACGTGAGCTCAATTTTTAAAAGTTCGTCAATGATGTTTCTTGATCAATCAAAAGTTAGTTTAATTTTTAAAATTTTTAACAGCGTGCGTGGAAACATCATCTAAGACGAAAATCTTTAAGTGAGAATTTTGAAAGGCCGGGTCCAAAATTGAGTATTGATTGAGAAAAATATTCAAAGTATTAAATTTTTTGAAAGTGATGAAAATATTATCTTCAACATTGTTTTCAATAAAAAAAAAAAATATGAAGCAACTATCAGATTGTTTCCTTTTACACAAAAGATGGAATTTATCAATTTAATTCGTGTACAGCTATGCAAAAAGCTGACGAAAACTCTTTATTATGACAAAAACAGGTAATTATGCACTATTATACCTTTGTAAATTTTTCATCATAATTATTCTTAGTCAAGTCAAGTTGAATAACTTTAATCAGTAGGCTAGGGAACGGTAGCTCGCTTTGCACTTTCAAGCAATATTTTTTTTTGGGGTATGCAACTAATTCTATATAAACCCACCTTGTTTAAATCATTCAAAAGCATTAGAATCAGAAAAAAAACTGAATACATTGCCTCTTTAGGAGAAATTTGCAGACTCGAATCAATGAGAATCATGGAGAACGAAGCAAGTACATTTTTCATTAAATTCTTTCTAGTAATCGGCCTTGCTTTTTTTAAATGAATAAATAATAAACAAATGTATTGTAAACCATTTTTTCTTATTTGCTTATAAACAATATTATGGATGCTTTTCAAGCAGAAGGAAAAGCAATTTTCACGACGACAAACAAAAATGAATGAAAAATGATTTTTAACTTTTTATTTGAAATGAACTAAAACTGCCCTATAAAATTGATTATTTTGATGAAAAATCCTTATGATGAAGCCGATGCAATTGAAATGAGTAAATTTAAAATACTAAAAAAAAACCGACTTTATACCTAACAAAAAATTAAAATAGCAAAAAAATAAATTTATTTATTACCAATTAATAGATTATGTATATTATTTTATAATTTTATTATTATTTTATGTTTGTGTACTTATGAAGTCGGTGCCATCTTTATAATACATTTTTGTTGCTATATTTACTGATAGTAAATATTTGGAAGACATTATAGGTTAGGTAGATATTTCACTTAATGCTTTTTTGACACCGACTTCAATATTACGAAGTACGATGTCGTTTTTTTTATTAAAACAATTTATTTTATTACTATAAGTATTGAGTAGAAACTTAATCCCTGCTTCCCGAATGAGAATTTGCGACGCCCTTGACTTTTTTCTCAGAGATGAAAGTCTTTTTAAAGTCTCTCACCCATGCAGAAGCACTGATAAGCTGGCTGTAGTCAGAACTTTGTTACTAATTTGTGCTGCAATATTAGCTCAACTGGTTCTCGGAATAAGAAAGCACGTTGCTCATCTCTTCAATTTCTTTTCTGAGAAAATAAGCCCGAGTGAAATTGATAACTCCTCTTAAAGATTGTTCAAAGAGAAAACATTAACTAGAAGGACGCGAAGCAAGCGATTTTATTGCTGTACTACTTCTTGGAAAAAAGCGCGGTTATGCTAGAAACTATTAATATAATACAACAATAGTCAACAATTATTCAATTCAGTTGTGCTAAATTTGATTCACATCGAAAAAGGATCACATTCTCTACCTAATTACAACAAGGTTTTAAAAGACATTTTTTGTTTAAATAAATGAAACAAAAACACGCAAAAACTTGGAAAAGAGGCAGTTAAGAAGAGAGCAGGCATATAATAACTAGTTTATGCACAATAACACTGCCTCCTTTGGATAAACCTTTGAGATTATACAGGCACGTTATTAGAATATCATTCTGGTATACTAACTAAAGTTGTGCAAATTTTGCGGCAAAAATATGCTGTTAGTTTCGTATCGCTAACTGCGTTAGTTCTTTAGATATCGCTATGGTTTTGTTACCGTTACATTACCCCATCAGAACCGCGTTTTTCCAGGAACTCCTTGAGCAACAAAATCAATTCTTGCGTCAAAATAAGCAACAATTTAGCAATAAAAGACTTTAAACTTACCTACTTTTATGTGCCGGTTTATGAAATAGTTCTGCTAGGGTAGTAGACGTGTCTTTTTGTTATGTTGACTTAAATTTATTTTTCTTTAGCATAATTTTTCCACTCCGAAGATACTTTATCTCACTGAATGAAGAAACCCATCCAAACTTCACCAAATTTTAATGGGACCATTCTGAAAACTCTTGAAACAAAAAAATCAATGATCGGTTCATACAAAAGGCATTGCATGCGTACGTACTGCATGAATGTAACGATCTACAGACACATATAGTAGCACTGGCGACTGAGGCCATCGGCTGCTAACAAAAAGAAGTACTGCCCGAACAGACAAATAAAAATATATACACAATCGAATTGAGGAACTCCTTCTTTTTGTAATGTCGGTCATATCAAAAAACTGGGTTACGTCAATTTGATTAAATTCATAATTTCCACATTTGAAGTAAATCGCACCAGGCTTTTAGCTGTAATTGCGAATACAGGCAGATAGATAGACGGACGGAGTCGCCGGATCCAATTTCATCAGAGGGTAATATTATATAGTAATGTCTTATTTTATCAAAATCTAGAGTTCATTTTTTTTGCCAATGGTAAACTTGTCACATGTTCTATTATTTACAAGTAAAAATGTAAAAATGTTAAAATATTAAAATGTTTTCGATCAAATCTGTTCTGTTATATGGTTCTGCTCTTTAAAAGCTAACTTACGGACTACGGGAAATGGGCCCAAATCGCAAGTTCAATAACAACAATACCTATCCCTTATTTAGTTTAAAAATTATCGCCATGAATTGAACACACATGTCTTGAACAATAAATCTACTGAAAAAGCTCACAGCTTCGAAAGGTTAAAAACCTATTCAAATTATTTTCTTTTTTGCTAGGTTATTCCTCCTTTTAATTTTGACTGACAGCTACACATGTATGTTGGTATGAAATGAAATTTCAACTTATCAATAAGTCGAATGCTTCTCAGTTGTGCTTATCTAACCATATTATGTACCTGTATTTAAAAGTTTTCACGTGGTTCCAAATATATGATCCATGTGCTCTTTGCTGTAAAACGATTTAGTTTACATTTCTTGAATCATTGAACTCTAATTTATTTAGTGTTATATTAATCAAATGTTTGCATAAGTAAAACTAAAGATCTCAATCCCACTTAGATGATAATATTTGTCAATGAATAAGCAAATATTGACTTATCAGTTATTAATAACAACAAATTAGAATCAAATGAGTAATTAAAAACAAAAACAAAAAACGTTTTCAATAACGCTTTTGATGCTGAGAAAATCGACACCCTTTGAGATAAGGCAAATTTGCAACTAATTTTAACTCTTTTTCTTCTTTTAAAAATGGCATTCGAAAACAAAAGTTAACTACCTATTTACACAGTCATTAAAAGATAATATTCACTTCTGTTTTCATAGCTAAATTATTGGCAAGGTCAGGAAATGTTTTTTGCTACCCAAAATATAGAAGAAACGATTCTGAAGAGCATTCATTCACCTTCAACGACTCTCCAAAAACGATTTGTCCACCATTTCTGTCTTTTTCAAGATCCCACATTCTAATAATGTAATTTATTATTCACCCACATTTTCTTTCAAAACTGAAGTACGGAACACCGTTCTACCTGCATCCATGGGTACAATACCGATAGCTAAGCTACAAAATTACAAACTTTGTCAAACTAACTTTTTAACCCAAATCTCAGACATTTCGTCACAGAAAAGTTACTTTATTTATCTTTAACAACCCAACCCGGCTATCAATCAAAACACAAACAACAACAACAAATAGAAACACCACGCATCTCAAATTGATATTGATACACTTTAATGAATGACTAATTTATTATTTCTCCAAAAATAGAGGTTGGTACGTTGGTTGGCTTAAACTTTACACCAACTCCAACAAACTGAACAAAATTGATCCATTAGCATGACAACAAAAAGAAAAAAAAAACAGCAGCATAGACTTCATAAAAAATGTATTACGCAACTTTCTGATCAAAATGTATGGACAATCTGGTGTACGACGACATTCATCGCAACATACGAGACACACGACACGACCGACATACGACAACACACCGCACCTCGTAAAATCTCAACAACGATAACTTTGTAAGTCTCGAAACTATACAACAGTCGGCTTTGACACTGAACTTGATGAATGTGGCTACAGCTCTTTTCCAAAATAAACCAAAAACTACAACTGGCATGAGTGCATATTGAGATGCTTATAGGGACTGACGACAACAGACAGTGAGAGTGGAGAGCTGCTAGAGCAATATATTTATTTTTCCTTCCTACGCCATTGGCTTCGGCAGCAACTGGCCTGGCATAGCAGTACCGACTACCCATGCTTCATACTCTATGTCATGGCCTTGCATCACTCTTAAGTAGTTCTTATGGCAATTTGAAATTTTGGCTAAAGTGTTTTTCATCATGTCATTGTCGTTGTCGTGATGATGGCGAGTAACTACCGTTCTGAATGTATGAACGAAAATATGTAGTGTTCAAGCTTTTACGTCCGATAGTTATTTTTCCTGGCGTGACAATGAATTTGGGACATTGAATCAAAAATGTTGCTTACGATGGGAAAAATGTCCTTAATACTTCTTGACAAAGTTGGAATTTTCAGGTTTGTGCAGAGATTGAAAAAAAAAAACAATTATTGTTTTCGTTTCAGATTCTTATAACTCTTTTTTAATATTAAATAGAAGTATGAAAAGTGTCCGTAGCTTAGTGGTCCTACTCGTACCCTTAGTTTTTATTTCATCTTTCACGGGAATTGCCTCTTGCGAAGAACTAACAAAACTTCCAAGAGTATCATCTGTCATGAAAAAGTGCTTCTCAACTTTGCCGTTCGGAATCGGCGTTAAATTGTAGGTCCCCTCAGTTCTTCATACGCACCTAGACAATTGGTGATGAGAGTAAGCCATTTAGGCCTTGGCTCTTCAAGAGCTGTCGCGCCACTCTATTTTTTTATTTTAGAAGTAAGAAAACTGAACAGTTGCAAAAATGAAAAAAAAAGTGATTTTTACAAGTTTTGTTTTATAAAATTAAATTAAATACATAAAGCGAAGCCAAGAAACAGTAAAGTCAACGTGTTTTTATTGTAAGCTTATCCTACGAAATCGTCTGGAGCTTAGTTTTTTAACGGTAGATTGGGCTTTTACCTACATTAGCCTTAATTCGCTCTCTCATTATAACCAACCAGAAGGAAAAAAACATCTTAAGACACGATCAATATAAGATAGAAAGATATATTTAGTGTATTTATTTGAACTACACAACCTGCACAGCATAACGTCGGAAAGCGAATTCAAGCTGATTGACTTCACAGAAATTTTCACTACTCAGTGGCCACACAGCACAGCAAAATTTCCCTTGGCAAACAAAAACAATTTTTATTGCAGTCGATAAAAAGGCCAGAAAAAAAATAACAGTTGTACCGGCGATAGAACTTTTAATCATTGAGATAAAGACAGCGCTATTGGCGTTAAGAAGAATTATTTTGCTCCGCAAATCTTATGATCTGAGCTTATCTGAGTTATGTACTCGCTTAGGTTGAAGTACTTGGTAATTTTGTGTAACCCGAGGCTCAACCCTTAGGTTCTTTTTGCGATGTTGTATGTAACAATTGCACTACAAATTGAATTTGACAGATAATTTGAGTTGGAGCGTTTTATTCGCACTTGATTACTGTGCTGGCTACTGAGTAGTGAAAAAAACACGACTACAGTTCTCAACGTTTTATCTCCACCACAAAAGGACATATTAACCTACTTGTCAATCATCAAATAACTAACTTTCCTGGAATAAAGATATGAACTCCCTAGTAGGGAGTCCCTACGATATCCTGAATGCTGATATATAGTGATATCCTTATAGAGACCCACAAAAGAAATTGCTATGATCACAGAACATATTCCGATCCTGTCTCAACTTATCGCCCTTTAAGTTCGCTGTTGCCAGTTGAAATATCTTGTGGAAACCAAGCAGCCAGCAGAGATACCGTTCGAACTGCCACCATTACAAGCTGAATAAAGTTTAAACTGTCTCAATTTAAACCTTTATTTAATTTGTTTACAGTCAAATTAATAAAATACAAAGTAATAGTTTAAAGTTCGCACGAAAATAAACAGCCATGAAGCCTGTTCTCCCCTAGCATGAACAATCTGGAACTGACTGATTGATTCCACAACATTTTGAACGAAGAATTTCAATGCTTCAAACGCTGAAATCATGGAGAACATGATTCTCAGCGTTTGGTGTCTCATAAAATTTCTATTTTCACAAAGGGTGTGACCCAATAATTCAGTTGGCTGTTGGTTCTCATAAGTTTGAGTGACGAAAAAGAGTAGATTCTCATGAAAAATGGTATGATTTCTCGCGGTCAAATGAAATTCAAGCAAATGAAGAGCGGGAAAGTCGTTCTTGGTCGTATGATTTGAGGTCTTTTGGTTTGCCATCATATGGTTTGTGGTCTCTTCGACCCCAATACACCAATGCATCCAAATAAAATCACTGTTTGGTGTGGATTTCGGTCTAAAGGTGTCATTGGTCCCTATTTTTGGAAAATAATGCTTTCCAGGCCAACATATTATAGCGATCGTTATATGTCGATGATCAGATCACCAATTTTTCGTAGCTTGAATTGGATGACACTGAAGAGTAATGGTTTCAAAAGGATGGCAAGACACAATAAATATTCTGCACGAGCAATTTCATGGCACTTTAGATCTTTGTTTGTGTAACATCAGTGAAGTTTACGTTTAAATTTAATTGCATGGACTTCGTATGTACCTTAGACCTAACTAAACCTTAATTTTGCAAATTACTATTTTTATAAATCCAATATTAAATGAAGTATGATAACTTATTTATAAACTCCCTAAAAGATTGTAATTAGCAAAATTGTTTTAATTGTGCAGTCTAAATTCTCCTAATCTATTCCTGCATATATTACACACGGACATGTTTATTCATCAATTAGAATATAAAACACAATTCCATTACACTGAATTTAATGATAATATACCTTTAACCGACCTAACTTTGCAACAATCTGTAAAAATCAGATTATTTTGCATTTTAAAACAATTTAGAAATTTAATTAACCAACACATTGATTGCAATTCATTTTAAAAGTCCAGCCAAATTCATTGTCATTATTTTTAATCGAATATTCATTTCCATTCACCTCACAGCTTTAAATCGATTTATACAATTCGATATAGTAGGTACGTCCACCTCAGAGTTTGATTGTATTTGTAGAATCTCCAACAAAATTGTGCACATAAATAAATAGCAGAATCCTTAAATTTTCAAATAGTTTTAATTATAGAACAATTTTGTTTTATTTGTTGAATTCCTTATTTCGCGAAAATTCATTACGATTTGTTTAAACAAATATTCAAAGGTTTGTTTTGATCTATGCTTATGAAGGCCTTCTATTGAGGGCGCCTTGTGTACAACTACAACATGTTTTTCTTTCACCTTAAGTAGCCTTAACTTACTACACTAATGGCTCTCAATGGAGATAAATAGCTTTGCGGAAAATTCCAAATCTATTAGGAAAGTTCTGCTAATGTGTTATTATGATGTCCTCTCTTGCCAAATCCACTGACTTAATGATGTTCTATCCAATTGATTTCCACTTCCGGCCGGAAATATGTTTTGGAGTATTCTTCATTTCGCAAAAATATTGTAAAACTAAACATACATACGTACACACGCGCACAGCCAATCAATGAAGAAAATTCATCATTTAGAATAACTTAATTTCAAGCTATGCAAGAAAAAATAATTCAACTGAAGGTCATTTAAGGTTTCCTTATAACAATTTCAACGCAGTTCGCATTAATCCTCTAGCCAGGTTAATTACATACAGCAATTGAACTTTTGAGGTTAAATAGTTTTGTCTAAACAAGTGAGCTTCTCGTTCGCTGGATGATGCATGCAATTGTAGAGATGTTCATTTGCTTCATAATTCAGGGTGACGTACACGTCTGAGTTTAGGTTTGTTAGTGAATTTTCTAGAAAAGCTTTAAGTCTTGCGAGACAATTAGGTGAATTTGAATGTTACATTGAAATGCATTGGTTTTGTCATGCACTTTTCAATTTTCTAACAAATTTGCAAATTAACTACCGGGAAGTCAAAGTTCAAACGGATCTGATGTTTTATTTGTCACTTCATTCATCAATAACTTTTCTATTAGCTCTTAACCTTGTTTTTAGTTGTTATTGATGGAACTTCAACTGATAATTTTTTTTTCTTTTTTAAGGGTCTTAAAGACTTGGGTTTTTCCAAACTTGATTGTTGTGAGTAAATACAGACAAGTTATTCTTTACTTTTAAAGGGTGGTTGGCGGTGTTTGCTTTGTAAACTGCAATATTGTTTTTTTTTTTAAGCTGTTGCTGAACTTGTCAGAGTCGTGGTTCATTCAATTTTGTAATTAATGTTTTTATTTTTTAACACTATCACAATTCGTCGGAGAAGTTTTCTTAAATGATTTTTAATAAAATTAAAGTCAAAAAGTTTTGAGTTGCAGTTTGAAAATCGTTCGTGTTAAGGGCTCATGCATTCCATAGTTTGTGCGATGCGTAGGTTCTCTAATAACCATCTCCCCACAACCACGATAATTTTAACCCCCTCCTCTATGGAGAAATCTGTTGGAAAAATACAATGTCATTGTTGGTTCTTCTTTATGACAATCTTTCCATTTGAAAACTAAACAAAGGTTATTCATGTGACGGAATGTTTAAAGGATAACTCCGTTGAATGTCCTTGAAGGCAAACCTAAGTTTAATTCCGTTGGACTGATTCTTAACTTTCGTTTGAACATTTGAACCCCTTCGTCAACAACCTGGTAGGTCCTTATCAGTGTGGCTTCAGACCCGGAAAGTCCAACATCGATCAAATATTCACCCTACGGCAGATCTTGGAGAAGACCTTGGAACTTCAAATCGATACCTAACACCTTTTCATCTATTTCAAGGCCGCGTATGACAATGTCTATAGAGACCAACTATATAAAGCAACTAGCCGACCCTGCGACCCTTGTCTCGCACCTTTCAGAGCAACCTTAGAATTATTATTATTATCTTCGTGCTCTCGCTGAATTTTGCGAATTCGCAATACAAAATTAATAATTTTTTCTATGAAAAGCAATGAGGTTTCCGAGATTTTCATCAAGAACTTTCTATTTTCAATTCGAAAACCGATTTTGAAATTTTCCAGTTTTCCATTTGAAAACCAATGCACCTGCAATTACATGCAATTTTCCCGTTAAAAACCAATGAGGTTTCCGAGTTTTTCATAAAGATCTTTCTATTTTCAATTCGAAAACCGATTTTGAAATTTTCCAGTTTTCCATTTGAAAACCAATGCACCTGCAATTACATGCAATTTTCCCGTTAAAAACCAATGAGGTTTCCGAGTTTTTCATAAAGATCTTTCTATTTTCAATTCGAAAACCGATTTTGAAATTTTCCAGTTTTCCATTTGAAAACCAATGCACCTGCAATTACATGCAATTTTCCCGTTAAAAACCAATGAGGTTTCCGAGTTTTTCATAAAGATCTTTCTATTTTCAATTCGAAAACCGATTTTGAAATTTTCCAGTTTTCCATTTGAAAACCAATGCACCTGCAATTACATGCAATTTTCCCGTTAAAAACCAATGAGTTTCCGAGTTTTTCATCAAGAACTTTCTATTTTCCATACGAAAACCCATTTTGAAATTTTCCAGTTGTCCGTGAACAGTCCTTAACTCTACTTTTGGTTTTGACCGAGACCGAAAATGAACGAATCAATCCCGAACGACACAGGCCTAATTTTGACCGAGACCGAAATGTATGTACCTAATATTCAAAATGCGAAATGTACATGCACAGAGATTGGAAACTAAAATCTATGCTTTTTTTTAATATCGATGTTAAAATTTTCTTTTGTACAGAAAATCTTACCCAAGAATTCGCGTGTAAACATTGTCTTGGTGTAAAAGCTTAAGTAGGAGTTCAGCCTTAAATATAAAACAAAAGAATGAATAGGAAATGAAATGAAATGAAATGAAAATGGAGAGACATTTCAAAAAACTGATGTCGGCTGTCAGTTGCCTGAATTTAAAAACAAAATTTCCGAGTAAGTAAATTGAAATCAATGTTTTTTGCTATTAATAATTATTTCTTTTATTTTCAGAACCTCCTACTGCACAATCAGTGCATAGAAGAGCAATTGTCCATCATTTATAAAGTGAGATTTTTGTTTGTTTGTTAGTTTATCGACTACAAACATACAACCGACAAACAAACAAAAGTCTCACTTTATATATTAGTATAGATGTCTAGTTTTGACATCCCAGAAAAACTCATCCGTCTGTGTAGGATGACAATGGAAAATTCACGCTGTTCCATCATGGTCGGAAAAAACTTAACGGACGCTTTTGATGTCAAAAAAGGTTTTAGTCAAGGCTATGCGTTGTCATGCGATTTCTTCAACATCATTCTTGAAAAGATTGTGCAAAGCTCCAATGTCAACACCAGAGGCACAATCTTTCAAAAGTCCGTCCAGCTACTAGGATACGCAGACGACATTGACATAATTGGAAGAACACAGCGTGATGTCAGTGGAGCGTTTGTGAGCCTTGAGACGGAGGCCAGGAGGATGGGTCTAGCGGTTAACGAGGGCAAGACCAAGTTAATGCTGTCGACAAGAAAGGACTACCAACACCGACGTCTTGGAGCAAACGTCAACATAGACAGATTTAACTTCGAGGTGGTTAAGGACTTTGTCTACCTGGGATCCGCTGTCAACTTAGACAACAACACCAGCGCTGAAATCAAACGAAGAATCACTCTTGCCAATCGCTGCTTCCTTGGACTTAGAAGGCAATTGAGTAGTAAGGTCCTCTCCCGAGCAACTAAAGTGACACTCTTCATCCTCATCATCCCGGTCCTCATGTATGGTGCAGAGACATGGACTATAACAGCATCTGATGAAAACGCTTTGGGCTGCTTTGAACCAAGAACTGTACGAGCTATACAGCGACATTGACTTAGCCAGAAAAGTTAAGGTCCAACGACTTAGATGGTTGGATCATGTTGAGCGAATTTAAAATAATGCTCCGGCTCGTAGTCTTCGAATCCAATCCGGAAGGACGTCGCAGAAGAGGAAGACCGCGACTCCGGTGGAGCACACAGGTGGTAGAGGACCTGAACCAACTTGGCGTGCGAAACTGGAGACAGTTAGCCAGGGACCGAGCTGACTGAAGAAGTTCGTTGGGTGAGGCCCTGCTCCGACCTGGACTGTAGCGCCACCATAAGTAAGTAAGTAAGATTCTAAACTTTCGATATGAATATCGTTAACTGGTGTCCAAATTGGGAAGCGTATTCAAGTTGACGACGAACGAGTGAAATGCCATATACGGATTACAGAATTCCTCTAATTTCCGATTTATAGATACCATCATAGAATTGGCTTTCTGTAAATATGTTAATTAAATTCCTTGATCTTTAAGGTGATAGGTAAAGTCACTGTTTCGCATTTTATGGGATTCGAGTTCAAGCTGTTTGATTCGTCCTGCAGTAGCATTCTTTAATTCATTGTAGATACATGTTTTGAACATCATCATATCATTTGCAAATATAAGAATTTCACTACTTGGAAAACAAAGTTGGCCATCGTTAATAGCCAATATAATAAGAAAGGGTCCTAAATTACTACCTTGAGGGACACCGGACCTAGCAATAAATGGTTCAGAGACATGACGTCTGAACTTCACGTAAAAATATCTGTCTTCAAGTTATTTCGATATGAAAAAAGGAAGAAAGCCATATGCGTTCAATTAAAACACTGTACTAGTGTGGGATAACTGGTCGAAAGATATCGAAAAGTCAGTATAGACACAACAATCTACCGACGACACTCCAGGGAGTTAAAGCATTTAATCACAAAGACAAGAGGGCTCATGACCGTAGAACGTGTCTGCATGAAAACCGTGTTGTTGGCTGCAAATAAAATGTTTGCAATTAAATGCCTATGTATCACACACAAGTTGGATATGGGTCCATGATTTGTAAGGTTAGTTTTGTCTCCATTCTAAAATACTAGAGTTGAATATGCATTCTTCATAGTAAAGGAAAATTTCCTATTTTCAAAGACAACTCAAATATATTCCTTAGAGGAATAGCTAAGACAGACTTGCATTTTCGTCAGAAGAAACCTAATCGAAATTCAATAAAGCCTGCTTTGTCATAGTAAGTGGTTGAGTTGCCAAAACTTGACCTCAAAAAAGAACTGCAAAAATAAAGTCTTTTTCTAAGAATTTGTTAGATTTCAATATTGTCCAGTAGAAGTTTGTTGCCACGTCAGTTAATTCGTAGCAGTTGAAACCATTGTCAGCATTTTGTTTGAAAATCGTAAATGTTATATCTATCGAGCAATAAACACTATGATGGTATGTTTTCAAGATACAAAACGAATACAGTATAATATAGTTTGTGTGTCAATTAAGTTATTCAAATTAAACAAATGAATTAAGTTTCATAAAAGAACTTGTTCAATTTTTAAAACCATAAGATCGTTTGAAATGAATGCATTAAAAGAAATGCCTTAACTGAATCATTCTTTATCACCAATTGGACATTGATGTAAACTACAAAGTTAAGGAGCATAAATCTTTTTGTTTTAAATTGCTATTCATTTCTGATCTTAAATCGTAAATTTATTTAATTTAAATGCCACACACCACTCTTCGGCTCAAAAAAATCCCCAAAATTGCGAAACTTCTAAACTCACTAATACCGCTCTTTGTCGGTGCAAACAAAAAGTGGAATGGATCAAATGTTTACAAACGCCACATTCACTATACAGCTAACTATCTGCAACAACTGGACTGGTACTGGACAAACAACCATGCTTTCAAATGCCACTTCAAGTCTGGTTTAAGGTGTTGCTTCGGTTGCATTCTTTTTTTCTCAATTAAATGTGAAACTCTTTTTTTCCATTTTCCATGTTGAGAAACATGTAAGAGGAAAGAATGCTTTGAGACTTCATGACCGGTGCTCTGCTGCCTGTATATCAGGTGCTGCGATATAAAGAAAAGTGGTCCGGGATCTTTATGATTTCTTATGTAATTTCTTTTTCGCAAGATACTCTGTTGGCAAATAGTTTGTTTTTAATTCATTGAAATGCGTTATGGAGAGCTGTTTTTATTCAACTGCGATGAAATTATTGCAGAAAACTTTAAAAAAAAATTCAGAATTTGGTGACAAACGAAATTGGACTAAACACTGTTTGATTGGTTTATTTATACTCACTTATATTATTTCGCTTATTTGAACCCAGCAGTTTCATGATGATTTGTATCCGGCACTTTAAGTTTCTCTCACGATGATTTCTTATGAATGACGTAATCACAATCACGTATTATTTCACTTCCTTTCAAACTTTGATATACCTCGCGGCATCAAAAACAAATGACATCCACATCGATTCAATGATAACTCACTGTTCTGGAATTGATAAAAATTAAACAAAAAATGAGTAATGATATGAGAATATACAAAAAAAAAGGTTTGAATTAATATGCAAGCTTGGCTCTACAATACATTATTTTGACCACCGTCACTAGCAAAAAAAAAAAGAAAAGACTTCCAATAAATATGTTTGACTGTTTTAAATTGGTAACGCTTCTTACTGGCTTCAATGTACAATTAAATTAAAATAATTTTATTATTAACGAATTTGAGTAGATAGGAAGCTCATTCAAATCTGAATGGATAATCCTATTCATTGCGGGGTAAGATCTATTTATTAATGTGCTTATTTTAAAACTAGATTATGTTTATGAATCTATCTGAAGGATGAAGTAAAGGTGAGTCCAACGCAAGTGCATAAGATAAAATGAAATAGATACTGACAATACATTACGATAATATACAGAGAGTAATGTCTGTAGCTCAGTGGTTAGGTGCGTTGGCTGCTAAGCAGAACGTCGTGGGTTCGAATCCTACTCGTGCCCATCATTTTTTATTTCATCTTTCACGGGCACTGCCGCTTGCAAAGAACTGACAAAACTTCCAAGAGAATCATCTGTCATGAAAAAGTGCTTCTCAACTTTGCCGTTCGGAATCGGCGTTAAATTGTAGGTCCCCTCAATTCTTCACACGCACCCAGAGAATTGTTGAAGAGAGTTAGCCACTTAAGCCTTGGTTCTTCAAGAGCTGTCGCGCCACTCTATTTATTTTTTTATTTTAATATACAGAGACACGGATAGAAACGAAGACGGAAAGCACTCATAAGTCATAACAGAAACCTACGTGGCACAGAGGAGGAGACATTTAAATTTCTGTTCTCTTATTATCGCCGAAGCTGCTGCTAAGGCCGTAGTGTTTGGCTAACTAGTCAACTACTGAATCTTCTGAGATATGACCAACTATACATTTTGTAAAATGTTTTGCCTTTGACAATAGGCAACTGTTGCTATGTTTTAGCCACTCAATATAATTAAAATTCACAAGATCATTCTTCTGAATCAGATTATTGTTATTTCTTTGTTTGATAAAGTAGGTACCTACTCGAAACGGTGAGAATCAAGGAGAACGCGAAAAAAAAGCATTCTTCGTTCAATTTTGATTACTTATTAAATTTGTAAATGTAAATAATAAATAAATGAAACACAAAGTTAAATTTATTAACAGCTATGTTGTCAAATTTAAAGTTAAATTTATTAACAGCTAAAAAATTTTAACAAAGTTAAATTTATTAACAGCTAAAAAGCTATATATAAAATAGCTTTTTAGCTGTTAATAAATTTAACTTTGTGTTTTATTCGTTGGTCATAAACACTAAGAACCACATTTTAAGCTACCTTAAAAAAAATTCTCGTTGCCGACTCAGTGTTTTAAGGCCTAATCAATGTTCAAGATATGTTTGAGGTAAATGTGTAATTTTGTAATGTTTTTCATACAATTTTCAAGAAGATAAGAGAAAAATCATGTTATTTGACAAAAAAAAGTGTTTAAATATAAATTTAAAACAAATTTCAACAATAAGAAAAAATATAGAGCGGAACCCATTACACGATCTCTACAATGTTAATAATGCCTGACTATACGGACACAGACGGGATTGAAAAAACTATAAGTCTAGAAACTATGTGTCTAGAAACTTGGTGTTGGAGGAGCCTATTTTTATATTTAGAATTGAAACGAACAGTTCCTATTTGAAACCCATCCCCAGGACTATGAGACACGAATGGCAGCCTGACCAACCAGACTTTTTTCTTGCTACGATAACCAACAGCGTAAACAACGAAGTCAGCAAATAAAAACAAGAATAAAATGAAAAAAAAAAAAAAAAAAAAAACAAAAATATCGTGGCGGGACAGGTCTTGAAGATCCAAGGCCTAAGTGGCTTACTCTCATCAACAATTCTCTGGGTGCGTGTGAAGAATTGAATTGAGAGGACTTACAATTTAACGCCAATTCCGAACTCCGATTGATACTTTTGGAAGTTTTGTCAGTCCTTGGCAAGAGGCAGTGCCCGTGAAAGATGAAATAAAAACTTGGGCACGAGTAGGGCTCGAACCCACGACGTTCTGCTTAGCAGCCAACGGTCCTAACCACTAAGCTACGGATACGGCGAAGTTATCTTACCCCAATCATATATTTTATTAGGAAGTGAGGAAATATACGTTCTAACGTTCGTTAGAATATTGTTTTCACTTTAAGCGTCTTCTGTTTTAATTAGCCTCTTTAGGTAGTATATCGGGTAGAGTTCGAATAACACATTTATACCCTTATCAAAGGGCACGGTAGTGCCCAGCCAAGTTCTAGCACTATTCCCTTATTACAGGATCGAACTCAAGAACATTTTTAAACGTACCAACTTCATGGAGACAAAGGTATTGTAAAAAAATTATTTTGTAGAAGCACTACTTCCTGAGATATTGAACAGTAAAAAGAAAAAAAGACGTAATTGACTCACTGACTGACTGATCTTCAAACTTTCGAAGCACTTCTTACAATAACAGAATCTTGAAAAAAGGAAAACATTTCAGTTTGCTCATTCAGGGGGCGTGGTACCCGCCCACTGTCTTAAACGGACGAAGGATTTTGATATTTGGAATTCTTGTAAAACTTTGGTTGAATGAAATGCAAAAAATTAGAAAAAATTCCATTTAGGGGAGTGGTATCCGCCCACTTTATCAAAAGGGTCGAAAATATGATTTCGGTTGAATATAAGAGAAAATATAAGTATAAAATTGAAGTTCTATTAAAGGGGTGTGGTGCCGCCCACTTTCTTAAAAGAGCCGTAGGATGTTGAAATATGTATAGAATAATTCTAGTTTGTTTGACTTCAAAATACTCCCATGAGTACCTTGCTTTAGTAGTTTCACAATGGATCCTTGGGATCTAAATGAGTTAACAACATCTAGACAGCAAATCTAACCTAACCTACCTATTATTTATAAATAAATTGGCAGAGCAATTATATTGTTAATTATATTGTTTTCAAAATTGCTAACTATTTAGGCCCATTTGCTCAATCGGAACATAATTTATGTTATACTTAAAGTTCTCTCTTTTGTAAGGGGATTTTATGTAGAACTTAAGAATTCCGGAACGTCCCATACAAAATGAAAACTTTTATGTAGAACTTATATTTATGACTCGATTGAAAACAACAGCTCTTAGTGAATTTCGAGTTCATGTTCCATAATTAAAACAAATACTTTCCGTAAAGATGTGAAATCAGAACAAAAACATAAAATGTAAAAAATAGAGCCAAGTTCTCTTACGTGCGAACAATACTGTCGAAAAAGTCAGCCCCCAAAAGTAATGACATCTAAAAGAACGCCAAGTTCTTACACGTAAGAGTGTTAAAATCATTGAAGATAATACAACATCATTAAAATAAAATAGAAAATAGTTTGGATGAATATTTACAAGTTCACTGTTCAAGTATATTAAAATGTTAGTAACCACGCATCTAATATATTCAATGAAATGATTCTCAAAACAATATGCCATGAACAAAAACATGTCTGAGATTTGAATATTAGTCTTAACTCAGTCAAAAAAATCAAACAAGAGATGGAGAATAAGTTTTTAAATACAAATATTTCCTTCAAATAGAAGGAATAGAAGAAAGCCTTAGCGGCTTTCCTATATTTCTAAGATTAGTTTTCATCTGAGTTTTCAAACTTTTTTACTTGCCAAAAGTTTTACTTAGAATGCAAAAGGATTTAATTTTGTACAGGAAGTTAGTCTTATTACTTATTTTTGAATTTTTAAAATCAGTTAAACTGTGGGTAAAGAAATTATTTTCGATTTGAATTCACAAAATCACTCAATCAGCAGTTGATCTGCCAACGACTACGTTATATTCCATTTGTTTTAATGTTTGATTTTGTTAAAACACGCACTTTATTGTTATGTTTCATTTTCACTATTCATTTCTGCAGAGCCACTAATCAATTAGAAGATTAAAGAATTAAGAGCATCTCAGCTCAATGAAGCATCAAATAGCGACTTAAAGCAAGAGCACTATCTCATCCGTAACGCGATCTTGAAACTAAATGCCCCTTGTTTTTTATCTCCATCAGAACCTATAGTCATCCATTGGATCTCTGTTTTTGTTTTCTTCAAAGCACCTAATTCAAAAGAGTAGAAACAATGAGAAACAAACAAAAACTTTGATTGTTCTAAGCTTGCGTATTTGTGATCAACGCGACAGTAATAAAATCTATTTTACCCATTTACATACTTTAACCTTCAAGACCAAACAAACAAAAAATCGTCCCCTCTAGCCCCCCTTTATCCTATGTTCATAGTTTTATAGAGAAAAAAATCTTTTTTTTTTGGGGGGGGGCAAAAAAACTCATAAAGTTCAAAAAACGCATTAATCAATTAATGTTGCGAATTCATTTCATTGACCTTAATCTTTTAATCCTTATGTCTAATTGTCACCTTTGCTGTTTTCGTCAAATCGGATACTTACTTACAAAACGTGCAAAGCCCACAAATCGCACTTTAATTTAATCTCAAAATCTGAGCGCTTGGATGTATTAAAAGCAATGTAACACAAGTAGGTAGCTAGTAAGCTAGTGTGTGCTTGTGCACCCATCACCAACATCAATCTATGAGCACCTCAGTCAGTCAAGTTAAGACGAAGTAAGGTGTGAGGCTATAATTGAAACATATTGACAGCATGTTGACATACAGTGAGTCTAAATAAATTAGTTATATCGTCATGAATGAGCATTCAAACACTATCTATCGGCAAGTTGGAAGCATCTGTGAACTGTCTTCAGGTTCAAATGCGTTCTAGCCCCGGGGGTCTGAGTTGAAGACTAATTATCAATTTCAAAACAGAAGCACAGCGAAAAAAATGAGTTATTAAATCTTCATCATGTCAAAACGAACGACAGAGGGGCGAATGAAGTGAGTGGCTTATGTTTGCCTCAGAGACGTCATTAGACGCACATTAAATTAAAAGCTCTTCAAAAATGGTTAAATTGTTTTGGTTCGAGCCTATAATTTGATTTAATGTTCACTGTATGTTTTGTTTGAAATTGATAAATGTTCCAAGTTATTTTGCTTCATTTCAATTTGAGATTTTGGTATCAGTGAATACGTCACAACGTGTAAATAGTTGAAATTTGAACAAAACGAAATATTTAAATACTAATTACTTGTGTGCCGTGTTGTGAATAATATTGTTGTTTATTTTTTGTTAAAATCGCGACTTTTTTCAACGATGCATACGAACGAACACATTCTTTTTTAACTGTGTTTTCAAGTTGAATATAGCGTAGATCCTTATATTTTATAATATTTAAACAGAGGCGATACTTGTATTTGCAACGTAGAGAAAAGAGAAGAAAATTGTAAAAAATTATTTATTAACCAAATAAATTAAGGTTTAAAGTTAAAAATTCGAGCGAATTTCACTCTATTCATATCATAAAAGCAATTATTTGAACGAAGAATTTTAATGGTTCGTTCTCCATGATTCTCAGCGTTTGGTGTCTCATAAAATTTCTGTTTTTGGAAAAGAGAGTGGTGTATTTCAGGGCTGTTGAAAAAATCGAGAAGGCATCAGATTTCGATCTCCTAAACTCTCAACTATGAGTCACGAAAAGGAGTAGATTCTCATAAAAAAAACAAATGATCTTTTTCCGAGCAAATGATACGCTGGCAAAAGTACTGCGGTATATAATTTTGAATTCTCGTCTTTCGACCTCAACCCGTTTTACGTTAGAAAAAACAATTTCGAAGAGATTTGTGTTTTTTATTGGTTCCACCAAGGAGTTATTGCAGAATACACGAAACTTTAATGAAATCTTCAGACTCTGTATTAAATATGAGGTGAGTCGGTTGAACGAAAAAAACCTAATGCTTTGGTTAATTTTTTAGGTTAACTACAGCTACATACTTAAGCCTCTTGTAAAGAATACAAAAAAGAGCTGTAAGAATAATTGGTGATAGAGAGATCACTGACTCATTCACCCCTTTAGACCACCGTCGTAATGTAACGTATCCCTCCTTGTTCTATCGCTACTTTTACGGTAATTGCTTTAGTGAAATAGCCAGTTGCATTCCTCCCCTCAAACAATTCGCCCGTAATACTCGCGCTTCTAAGAATACCCATCAGTTTACCCTCAAGCTCAACTTTGGACGTACTCTCAAGTATAGGAAATCATTTTTAAGCCGTACTACGCGAATGTGGAACTCTCTTCCAAACTCTGTCTTTCCCAGTCATTACAATATTCAACCTTCCCTTCTTCCTCATGCACTCACTGTGACTCTGGAATAAAAAGGGTATACAAATCAGTTGAGTGGGTACAAATTAAAAAAAAAAAAAACAAATTACGGTATTCAGCACAGCAGGCCTTGACAATAGTGGATTACCAGGTAATAAACTCCTGGTGACACTCATTACTCGTGCATAAGTAGGTACATTAGTCCCTGGTTGCACTCAACCGATAGGAAGTACGACCATTGAGGCTCTCAAAATAACAGGTGTAAGATCTAGTGGATCAACAGGTACTGATGCCTTTGCGACAATTAGGTCAATGAATCTTTAAAATCAAAATTCCCTTAGAGCTGATAGGGGAAGCATTGTTGATGATTAAGGGTCAGACGTTGTTTAATGAGCAAGTAGTCTTGATACTAAAATCTAGGCAAAAGTAAAAAGCAATGTAACCGTGAATGTGTCCCTTTATTGACGTGTAAGACAGCAAGCCACTTGACATTAAAGAAAACACATGTCTCTGGTTCTACGGAAGGACCTCGTTTGAACTTTTCACAATCACTAAAAAACTGTTTTTGCAGTACCTCGTATGTATCAAAAATATTCAGAAATTAAAACACGGAAAGGACCTCATATGTATTTGTCTCAATTTATATTCCTTGTAGCTAATTCACAATAAAAACATTTCAAAAAACGTAAATCTCATTGTTCTCCTAAGAATAAATACAAACCATGAAACACTTGATTGAATAATTAAGTTTAACATTTTTCGATCAAATCTTAACAGTAAAAAACGACTCAAAAACTCATTTCAGAGACTAACGACAACGAGGTACTGTATTTTAATTTTAAAAAGATTTTTATTCGAGGTTTTGTATTTTCGAGTTTTCAAGATTTTCTTATAACAAACACATTTAACCAGAAATGCCAAAAGATGGCTCTGGTTTTTGTGCATTTTTTAGTCTAATTTCAAAAAAAACTGATTTTTCTTCTTACGAGGTCCTTTCGTAGAACCATCGATGTGTATGAAGAAAAAAAGCAGATACTCGCTATTTTGGTAACGCAAAGATAAAGATGTAAATGCGCAGAAAGCGAAAGGTCAGTAAGATATGCGGCCTTAAGATAAACCCTCTAAGAACAGAACTGGTTCATTTCACAAACAAAAGGAAATTACTTTCCATTGAAATATACCGAAAAGTGATAACAATCCACTTAAAAACTTAACTAGGGTCCAATTATCCAAGAAAGGTATAGTAAGGCCATGATCGCGCTCTTCTCATGCAACAAGATTCTGGGTAGAAATTGGGGACAAAACCCCCAAATAGTCATGTGCATATACATTGCCATTGTTAGATCGATTAAAACCTATGGCAGTTTGGTTTGGTGAAATCTCTGTTGAAATCTACGAATTTAAAAACCCTAACCAAAGTACAAAGAATGGCTTGCATTAGTACAAGTGTTGTGATGAGAACTTCCCCAAGTGCCGGCTTAGAAGAAGTCCTCAATATGTAGTGTGCCTTACACCAATGACTTAACTTTTACCATCTTCACTGATAGCTCAAAAATAAACACTCGAGTAGGTGCAGGTTTCTACTCGGAACCTCAATATTGCCAATTAATTCAGGCTCCCCCTCCGTAGAAGCGTCTTCCAAGCTGAGAGCCTAGCCGTGATAAACGCTGCTAAATACAAAAACTATGATGGCATTATCTTGCTCGGACATCACTTTTGTCGTTGATAGCCAAGTAGCAAGCGATCAAAAAATACGATTAGATAGATAGATTTATTTTTCTAAAAATTAGATTTACAATAAAAATTATTAATTGAATATCTTTTAAGCATGGCTAATTGCCGTCTGCCTGAATGACAACTTGATTAATGTTTTATATTAATTATATTTACATAAGTTACAATTTAAATTTAAAAATTTTCGTTCATAATTCTGTTTCTATAATCTAGTGCTATTTTGCAAAATTTATACAACAAGGGTACATTTAGTTGGTTCATATATTGTATCGTCAGTTCTTCTGATAGAAAGTCATTTCCAAAAATTGATCTTCTAGTTTCCCTTAGAACCGGGCATCTACCGATAAAGTGGAAAACATCTTCTCTTTCTCCCATATTACATAACTCACACAGCACGGGCAAATCAACACGATGGGGAATGAAGTTGAGGTTAAGAAGTTCACCTCGTAATCTAAACACCATCGATATTTGGTCAGTAGTGTAGTCATCATGGAAGTAGTTATAGTTATTAAGATTGTGTTCTAGCTTGCTGTACACCACTCGGTAGATAGATTCTTCTGCTTCAGTTATGCACTTCAGTCTAAATTGTTCATCCATATAGGCAATAAGTTGGTACAAGGACGTCTTCCAACTTACATATCCACTCGGTTCAAGTACAATACTTGCTTCTTCCGCTAGCTCTGTCCAGTCTCTAAACCAACTAGATTTGCTATTTATAGCTTGAAGTGCTGCTTTTTTTGGCAGACGTTCATCATCCATTTCGAGGACATTACATATGTAGTCGACTTGCAATTTAAAAGTTTTCGTAAATAGTGGAGAAATACCGGTTTCTAACATTAACATGTAATTTGGTGCATTAGGTGGTAGGTGAAATATTCTTTTAATATAAAAACGAAGAAGTTTCTCCGCTGTTTCATATTTTTTACTCCCCCACACTTGCGCTGCATACATCAATGTAGACTCAGCTACCGATTCAAATATTTTGTATTTGCTGCTGTGGGCTATATGTTTATTATTAAAAATGTTTTGCCATGCAATGTTGATTGTCGTTTTTGCTTTTTGTAATTTTTCTGTTAGATGCCTTTCCATACTATTGTTTTTTGTGATATAGACCCCTAAATACTTGTATTCATTAACAACTTCAACTCTCTCATTATTGTATGTCCAACGTTCTCGTCCACTTGTTCTTCCACCACCCTTTCGAAAAACCATAACTTTCGACTTCTCTAGACTGACAACTAGCTTCCACGTATTGCAATATTCACTCAGTTTGTTTATCATGAGTTGCAGCGATTCTGGAGAATATGCAAACAACACAATGTCATCCGCGAAAAGTAAGGCCTTAATGAGACTACCCGCATATTCCACTCCTCCTGGCATACAATCGGTGATATCATCAATAAAAAGTGAAAAAATGCTCGGACTAAGCATACACCCTTGTCTTACACCCGACTCTGTTTCAAACCATTGTGACATTTTCTCTCCGTCCCATACTGCTGCCTCGGTTTCAAGATAAAGGTTCTGCAAAATACGGCCGAATTTGAAAGACATTCCAATTCTGTACAGCTTATACATTAACGCGTTACGGTCTATTGTATCAAACGCTGCCTTGAAGTCGACGAAAAAAACATATAGCTTCTTTCCTTGTTTCAAAAAGAAGTCGACAATACTCCGCAGAACAAAGATGTTATCTATGGTGGAATAACCCGGTCTGAATCCAGCTTGGAATTCTTGTAAAAGCTTATTTGTCTGTATCCATGATCTGAGTCGGCTTTGCAAAATTGAAGTGAATATCTTATATGACGCATTCAAGAAAGAAATTCCTCTATAATTCGCAGGGTCACTCGTGCTGCCTTTTTTATGAATGGGAAATATCAGCGCTTTCTTGAATTCCTGTGGTATTATTCCGTGATTTAAAATGTTGTTAAATATGACCGTTAATTTGTTGGTCAACTCGTCTGTGCCATACTTGTAAAATTCTGCGGGTATTCCATCTGACCCAGCAGCTTTGCCATCTTTGAGTCCATTTATCGCTGAACCTACTTCATCTTTCATCATCAAAAAATAACAAAACAGCGAAGTAGCAAGCAATCTCTGCCACTTTAATCTAGTCGAAGCTTGTTTCTTGATGTCGCGAAGAGCTAAAGGTTCTTGGTACACAGCATAACACAGCATAGGCCATCATATCTGTAGGAATCACACTATGTGCACTAAAACAAAATGTCTCGGTAACATTGTACTTCAAAAATCCAACGATGGATGGAACCTACTAGAAACGAAACTCGAAGATAACACCAGGAAACTTTGGCCTATCTACGATAAGAAAATATCCAACACGATTTTAATTTTTAATAAACCCTCTACGATCCCTTATTAGCATTATACCGGGACACAACCTACTTGGCTACCATAAAAACCACATGATTCATAGCTTATTATTTTTCAGGAAGTTGCAATACTTCAGGGTATCACAATGGATTTAAATTGATCTAAGTGTGACGGTAACTACACCAATACCCCAGTAACTAAGCTTGCGATGAAACCCTAGGGCCAAAAAAGTCAGGTCAACAAAGTTAAATTTCGCTCGATCGTTGGTTACCTTATACATATGGCTGTGTCCACTTAGAGTATTGCTAATGGCTGTTCCTTGGCTTCCGACATTATGGAAAAAGAAATGACAAAGAATGGCAGCAGCCAGGCAAAGGATCTTAGTGGTTTAGTTCAGTTCTATTTTCAAACACTTTTTTTTGTTTTTTCTTCTTCTCCTTAAGAAGCAGGTATAAACATATAAATAATAATTTCGACTATTGTAATCATCTAAAAATATTTAAATGAGCAAAATAGGTCCTTGAAAGGCTTTTTCATCATAAGGAAAATGTCATCAAACGAAGTTCACTAGCTTCCATCAGTATAGCTCGGACAAAAGAAAACCTACAAACAAACATTTCCAGTGAACTGACAATTTGACAAGACGCTTTATAAGTGTAATTACAGATTTTGACGAAATTACTCGATTAATAATACAAAAATGCATGCATTATTTTCTATTCCAATTAAAAACGAAAACCGGCGGCGCATCGATAAAAACTTGGCAAATTTTCAACACAACCGGCTCCGCTAAATTATTCAACTTACTTTGGTTCACACTCGCCGTTTCCTTTCATTTTGTCTTTGCAGAGCACCTTCGATGCTCATCAAAACAAAAACAAAATGTAAACATTTTTGTGCAATATTAAATGAAATCGCACATTTTGTTCACATTTTGATTTATTTTGTTATCGTTAAATCGGAACTCCATACACATTTCGCCACAATGTTGGTATTTCCAATAGTGACGACTTCTTTGCTAGAGCTTGTGTTTATGCTGAAGAAAACAGGTTTCTTTTAAAAAATGCAGCAGTTGATACTCAATTCACATTATTTCCGGCGAGGAATTTATTAATCAACCACTAAATACCTAGTTTTGTTTTTTAACAAATCACACTAGGTTTGACAGTTAAGTAGCCATGGGCTTAACAATTCCTCATCGCTTAACAAATTATATGCATGGTTAATGTTCAGACAGTGGCCTAGGTTATTTCTAATTTGAATAAAACATCAAGAACCGACAAAATTCCACACTGAAACCAAAACCACTATAATTGGTAATAAATTAGCCATTTTCAAAATTAGAACCACATCCAGTTCATGTTAAAATTACAAGAAACAAGACCATTCTACTTCTATAGGAACTCGTAATTGAGGTTGAAATATTTCCTAAAATTCATATATTTAACGACTTCTTGGCCAATTCCGTGACTAAACAACTAATTAACAGGATAATCTAGTACAATATTTTGACCTATTTTCAGTTCAAACGAAAAGAAAAACAAGCTAAAAGTCAAGCTTTAAAGAAAAATATAAATAAATTAATTGCACTGTTTATGTTTGAACGTTTTACAGTTTGTTCAGGTCGTTGAATGCAACAACCGGCTGCTGCTGCCGGCTTGTTGGATTACCAATCACTTGTCCAACTCGACCAATATTGGTTAAGACATTTTGGACCAAAATAATTATAGAGCTATAAGTTTCGACGGACGCCGCCGAATACTTATACTTTTAAACGAACCTGCTTTGGTACACTTTTACTCAATGAAATTCAAAGACGAAAAATCAAAACAAGAAGCTGTCATTATGACATTACAACACTACACACCTTGTAACTTATGCAACACAAAAAACATATACGTATCTAAATAAATTCGTATTCGGTCGGTATAGTCGGAGTCTGTCTGATATGACAGCGATGTGTGTTGTATCGATGGACGTGATCGATGCTATGTGATTGATACAAAGTTTTAGGAGGGGGATGGGGGGGCAGGGCATCGAACAGTGGGATTGTTTATTCTTATTTTATTTATTTAAGCTAAAGACAAAAAAAATTGTAAATTTCTTATAGTTATTTCCTTACATTCATTTCTAAGGAATATTGTGCTTTGGGTTTTGCCATTTTTTTTAAAAGGGAACTAATACGTATATATCTGAAATGAAGAGAAAATTCAGATTTTTTTTTAGTAATTTGCACTCACTCAAGGGGTTTTTTATACCCTTATTATGCCAGAGACACAGTGAGTCCTTTAATAAGGAAGGTAGGGTTCGGAAAGAAGATGTCAGTGAAGATAAGAATTCCTGAAATTTGGAATGATTGGGAAAGACAGATTGTGGAAGAGAGTTCCACATTCGCGTAGTACGGCTAAGGAATGATTCTCTTTATTTGAGAGAACATCCAAAGTTGGGCTCAAGGATAAACTGATCGGCATTTCTAGGCGCGTGTATTACGGGCGAATTGTTTGAGGGGAGGAATGAATCTTGATATTTCACTAGAACGAGAGCAATTACCGAAGAAATAACGGTAGAACAGAGAGAGAAAAACGTTGCGACGGTAATTTAATATGTGAATGAGCCGGTGATGTCGTCAACACCAATCATTCTTGTAGCTATTTCTTGTAAGCCATCCAAGAGGACATCCGATTATGTATATAGCTGGGGCACAAATCCAAATAAAGGAATCGTTCTCAGGCTTTGGACGGATATAAGTCTTACAGATAGTAACTAGATCTGATGGGGAGAAGAATTTCTTGCACCGTCTTAAGAAACCCAAACATCTTGCTGCATTTTTGGTGACATCGCATACGTGCTCGTTCCACAAAAGGTGGTCAATGATGCTTATTACGAGATTCTCGAGAGTTCGATGTCGTCTTTTGATGCAAGTGCCACTCATGGGCAGTGCCAAAGGGGGATATCACTCTTTAACGGTTGGGTTTTCGAAGCATCAAACTCTATGCGGTTTCTATTTTTCTTTGTACAATGCTGTTTAAGTAAAAATTTAATGAGCCTATCGTATTTTGCCGTCGCAGTTCCACATCCGATGAGGACGGTGTCTGGGAACAGATATGAAAAGATAATTATACTATCGTCAGCGAAACAATTTATTGAATTAGAAGTAATAGACAAGAGATCATTTATAAAAATGAGGAACAGTGTAGGAGACAAAACGAAGCCCTGGGGCAAACCAGAATTTATGTTGTAGGTTTCAGACTTGCATCCGTTCAGCACAATTTGTGTAGAACGGTTTGTAAGAATATTTCTAATCGAACGAAAGAGGGGTTCATCGACATGGAAATCAATTTTCGTTAAAAGAGCAAAATGCCAGAAATGCCTTTGAAATATCAAGTACAACAATCTTACTTTCTCCAAAACAATTTAATAATTCGTTCTACTGTTCTGTGAGATAAAGCATCAGATCACCAGTGGACTGTTGCTAAGAAACACGTGCTGCTGGTTATTAAGAAGCCTTCAATCTAAGATATTTCTTGAGTTAATAAATAATTTATCAGCGTAGAAAGAAGGGACGTTAGTGCAATCGGTTGATATTTGGAGGAACGAGCTTGGAACGAGCCCAGAAGAATAGCATAGAGGGAAAAGCTTACGCAAGGGTTTTGCCAGCGTAGAAGAAGACCTCTTCAGAATTATAGCGGGGATACCATCCAGAGCAGTGGATTTATGTATGCTAAGATATTTAAGGACTCTCACCACAGCATTAGCGTGGAAGAAGATAAGGTTAGCTTTCGCGAGAGAGCTAGGGACTGAGAAAGAAGAAGAATTCTTCATATTTTTTACAAATGTCCAAAAATTCTTAAAAATTCTTATTGCTTAGCTGATCATTCTTTCATTACATATTATATCTTCTCAAATTAATCCAAAGAAATAAGAAAAAAAATAAAAATTATAGTTGTATTTCCAAATTTTGCTTCTTTTGCCATAAAATAACCCTGCTGTAGTCTGATTGTAGGGCTATGGCTAACAAATTTTCGTTACTTGTTTGCTATGCTGAATTGGTTTGTAAATATCTACCCAAAGGATTGAGACATTTAACGTGAAACTCAACTATAATCCCTCGTTTCTACTTTTGAACTAGTTTCACATAAATAAAAAATAAATATTTAAATAATCCATTTGACATAGTTATAATACCAAGTGCATACGTTTTCCCAAAAACTATTCAAAATAAAAACAAACAATATCTAATGAAATTCACTATCGCACAATTAGCACAGTGATCAAATGCAACTGACACCATGTCAATCGAACAATAACAAGCATCGCACTTGCAAACCAAATCAAATCAAATGTGACATCATATTAAAAGTGAACTTTTAATTTTATTCAAAAATAGAAAATAACACACACAAATACAGAAAAAAAACACACATCTCGCTGCTGTGAAAGATTTTTTACATTTCTTTACTTTGATCGATTTGCATAAGTGTGGTATCTATATCGCATAAGTTATTTGACCTCGAATAAATTTGCCAATCGAAACAAGCGTCAACGTTTGAACAACATGAATGACAAAAAAAAATCAGACAAACTGAAAGCAAAAGTATTTCGATCGCTCGTGTGATTGGGTATAATTGATTTCGAATAACGAATACCTATGGAATGATGAGTTGAGGAGATGATGATTTGTGAGCATTTCAATATTGAACTCAAAAAGCCATGATGCTCTTATCAGAAGTGCTAGATTTAACGAGAAAAATATCATCAAAATCTACAAGTAGTTGGTTTAACAAGCTATGCAACATTAATTTACTATATATTTGTGGGTGGGGAACGTTTACTGACGACTGGAGTGGCTTTGGGAAATTAAATGTTTGTTGGTTTTTTGTAATTGTAAACGGAATTGAAGTGTTTTTATTTTTATTTAATAGCCTATTCTTAGATCAAAATTTAAGAGCCTCCATACTGTGTGCATTTATGACTTTTGTTTGCGAAATTGTCTGTTGGGTTTTTAAAAATTTTAAAAATGCAATGTAATTTTTATTTCTAATTCAAAAAGCAGACTTTACCCATAATATAAGCAAACTTAAAAAAAAAATCCAGAAGTCGTATTTTTCTAATCGTTTTGTCTAAGACTTTAGTAGTGTCCGTGGCTTAGTGGTTAGGTGCGTTGCCTGCAAACAGAACGTCGTGGATTCGAGCCCTCCTCGTGCCTCCCAGAGAATTGTTGATGAGATTAAGCAACTTAGGCCCTGGCTCTTCAAGAGCTGTCGCGCCACCTTTTCATGAAAGATGATACTCTTGGAAGTTTTTTCAGTTCTTCGCAAGAGGCAGTGCTCGTGAAAAATTAAATCAAAAACCTTGCAAGTCATATGGTGTCGACAACATTTGGTCAAATCTTACATGTAAATCTTTTGGTTGGAATAAACATTTCCATAACTAATTTTCGGTCAAGAAGTACCAAAAAGCTTTGATGATTCCTCTCGTTTCTTCTTATTTCACTCATTCAAGACAAAAATAACGAAATTCTTAAAAACTAAAAGAAAAAAAACACTCATACGCCACAGTTACCTCTTCAATAATTAATTATTGTTTTGAAAAAAAAAAAATTCCATATCAATATTAGAAGGTCGAATTATATTCTGAACCTAAATCAAAATTACCCAATTTTTTTTGCAAAAATCACTCAACAAATTCAATAACAAATTATCACCCAATCGCAATCATACTTGATGGATTTCAAAGTTTATCAAGAAAAAAGGTGCAGTTTCCACAAACACACCATTCCCCCTTCTTCAAGCAACCAATAAACGAGTCCTTTAACAAACAAAATTCAGTTTGAATGTTTTATCAATGATTTATACAACAAAACCAAAAAGTTGCTCACTATTCATTTCATGCGGTATTCTAGCTTTAAATTTCAAATCATTAACGTTCAAAGTTTACCCAACTCTTCATTGAAGAAGCTAAGTGTAAATATAAATAAGAAAAAAAAGAGTATCTTTTATTTTTAGGTATGGATTTGAATTTGAACGAAAAATAAAAATCACAATAAATCTATCGTTATCTATCACCAAGGTAAAATTAAATTTTTGTTGTGGCAAAAAATTCACAAAATCAATGTTAAATATACACGGAAATCGGATGAGCAAAAAGGTACTAAAAATTGGATTCGAAATGGAAATTCAAATATTCATCTGCAACAGCCAGTTCTTTTGGGCCAATATGAATTTTCAACGGTTTGAACCGACAATGTGAACAACAAAGTTGGTGTAATAAATTTTTGAGATTATTTTTTTTTTTTACAAAATTAGTTCGAAGTGTTAATCTAAAAAAAAAAAATAACGAAAAAAAAAAACAAAAGAAAATTGATTCAAATTTTAATGTTGTAACCTATGAACACTTTTTTAAGAAAGCAAAAATAACATTTGACATTTATGTAGTTAAAATAACTTACACCACTTTGAGCTGTCAGCTATTTAAGTTCCTTAAGTTCCAATTTGGGCTTTGTACTATTTTATTGCTTTTTTACACACTTGAAATTCCTTTTTTGAGAATCTTCAATTTGTTTGTTTCCAAACTAGATCACCACTTTTCAGTTCCGCACAATTCAAACAAAAGCACTGCACTTGTTTTGCTAACTTCCGTAAGTATTGTTTAAATGAATTTTTTTATCAACACTTTAAAATTCGTTTCTTGTTTCACTTTTTTGTCACAAAATATTTGGTGGTTCACTTATACTTTTTCATTCAAATCTTTAAATTATTTCATTAAGGAAAATTGGGAAACCAAAGAGACAAAAATATATTTTATTTAATTTTTTTCCAAACGCGTCGTCGTAGTCGCCGAGAGCACGAGCTAATCGCACGTTTTAAATTCACAACGGAATGAGAGGTTTAAGCTTATTGCCTAGACCTTTATATGATTATCATCTTTCAGAAAGGCATCGATTGAGATGAGAGCCAACTTAGCAGCAATTCGACAAAACTTAAGTCAAAAACCAGGCTTGATCTCAGAGCGAGTCGCATAACATAATATTAATACAAAACGCATTTTTGTAACTTTAGTTAAAGATACTCGCAAACTAACTGTGAGATACTTGTATCTTAAAGTCTAGGCAAGCTCTCAAGCTGACTTTTTGTTTCGTTCGTTGCAAGTGAGTGGACTAACTCGCAATGTCGCTCGATCGGCCAGCAACGATGATGATGGTGTGCGAGTAGAGCAAAGAGCACACATTGAAATTCTCAGATGAAGGCTGATGGTATGTATATAGGCTACAGGTTCGTTATTCTCATTGAAGAGGGAAGTCAAAATCTCGCCATATGATCATTATTTGCTATCAGGCCATACTCTAATATGCAGTCCCTTTAGAGAGTTGAACTTGACTCCTTGGGCGAAGATTAAAAGATAAATAGCTCTCAGCAAATCGGGTTTTAGTTACAAATGCAAAGATAATCAAATCACAATTCAACAGAAGATGCATGTTTCTGGTATGTAATTCACCGTGTACTTATCGCGTAATGTTAATTGAAGATTAGAAAGCAATGTTGACGTTCAATAGATATCTAGAATGAATATGTGTTAACGCTCAGAGAAGAGGTAGGCTTGCACTTTCAATCATCATTCATAAATTAAATGGATGGATGATTGACATTTAACCTCAAGCTCGTCATCGTTTAATAATTCATGCGATGTGAGGAGATATAAGAGACATATAAGTGCAAGCTTATTAGATAGCTTAGATTGGCCATAAACACGGCTATCTGAGGGCGTAGGGCACCCACCTGTTGGCCTATTCACTGGATTGATTGCTTCCGATTAAATGTATTATATAACTTAATGTGGTACTGAATCTTTGTAAAAGGGTAAAAGATTATTAGAAGTTGACGCAATTTTATTGTTATACGAGTAAACTAACCTGTTTAAATTATCATTAGCAATAAACGAATGCATTAGCACATGATTTCGCAGTTATTAGGGCTGGTTTAAGTCTTCAGAAGAAAAAAAGATTTTTCGAGAACAAAGGCATTGTTTATATGAAAATAAACAAATAGACAAATCGCTGGCGAGGGCAACGGGGTCACAAGTTACAGTGATCGAAATGCAGGTGATATAAGAAAGATTTTGTCGCCTTACAAAAATTAAGGGATAACATTTTAAGACATATAATTATGAAATAATATTATTTTGAAGAGTGTTTACTTCGGTTGTGTGGTCTTTATCTGACTTGTGTACATAATCATGTGACGAAAATCCGTTTTTAAAAATTTATTCTATGCTCATGTAGTAACTGAATTGCATTAATTTGCACTTTTTAATTTTAAATGTGTATTTTTATATTTAAGTTATTTGACCGCGAGCAATGTGTGAATCTATTCCCCTAAAAAATGTTTTTTCTTATTTCATTTTGAGTGTAATTTAACGTTGGACCGAAATTCAAATCTCGCAAACCGAAAGACTACAAGACATTTGGCTGCAAAGTATCTACTTCCCACAGTCCTCTGCCCGAGTGGTTAATCGTAAAAAATCGGCGCCGTGCAGTAACGCCGAACGAAATATCGCCAAATTTTAGCATTCGGCCTTATTTAACTATGGAAAAGTGAAATAATGCCGATTCGGCGTTATTTCACTTTGGGTCTTATGCAAAATGCATCGGCATCATCCCCGGCCGAGAGTGAAAAAATATGCTCAAAATGAATCATTGAAATGCAGCTTCTGCTTCCAAAACCCCTCAATGAATTACAAGATGTGTAGTGCTTGCTTTTTCAAATTAAGATAAACGACAACTGTTTTGAAAAATGAAATGCTCTTTACCTACCTTTAGACAAGTAATGACTAAAAGTATTCCAATTTACTTGAATGAAATGAAAAATGAAAAAGGGAGATCCTCTAAACTGCGCCAACTACAGAGGAATAAGTCTACTTAACATCGTCTACAAGATCCTCTCTGCCGTAATATGTGAACGTCTGAAGCCTTTCGTCAACAATCTGGGTGGTCCTTATCAATGTGGCTTCAGGCTAGGAAAGTCAACCTCCGACCAAATTTTCACGTTGCGGCAGATCCTGAAAAAGATCTATGAACTCCAAATCGATACCCTCCACCTTTTCATCGATTTTAAGGCCGCATATGACAGCATCTACAGAGACGAACTGTATAAAGCTATATCTAGTTTTGACATCCCTGCCAAGCTCGTTCGCTTGTGCAAAATGACGATGGAGAACTCACGCTGCTCCATCAAGGTTGGCAACGCGCTTACGGAATCTTTCGACGTCAAAAAAGGATTCAGACAAGGCGATGCACTGTCGTGCGATTTCCTTAACATCGTTCTTGAGAAGATACTGCCGTCAACACCAGAGGAGACGAAGAATAACTCTTGCTAATCGCTGTTTCTTTGGGCTAAGAAAGCAATTGAGTGGAAAAGCCCTCTCTCGAGTAACTAAAGTAAAATTGTACAACACACTCATCATCCCAGTCCTTCTGTATGGCGCAGAAGCATGGACCTTGACAAAATCGGATGAAAGTGCCTTAGGCTGTTTCGAGAGGAAAGTTCTTCGGGTCATCTTTGGCCCCGTGTGCGGGGTTACGGGTTATACAACGACATAGACCTAGCCAGAAGGGTCAAGGTCCAGAGACTCAGATGGCTCGGTCATTTAGAGCGGATGGACACCAATGCTCCGGCCCGGAAAGCTTTCGACACTATTCCCGAGGGACGTAGGAGGAGAGGAAGACCGCGACTCAGGTGGCGCACTCAAGTGGAAGAGGACCTCAATCAACTTGGAGTGCAAAACTGGAGACTGCTAGCTAAGGACCGAGCGGGCTGGCGGAGCCTGTTGATTGAGGCCCAAGTCCACAACGGACTGTAGCGCCACCTTAAGTAAGTAAATAAGTCCAATTTATTTGATAAGACGTTTCTGTATTTGTAGATAATGTGTAAACAGGAATTTAAGATATTTAGTGATTCTCATTAAAGGTAAGACACCGTTTTCTCATTCGGGACCCACAATAGTCGGTATATTTTGTTCTACAGTTGATTTTGCGTTAAGCACAGCTAAATTGCTCTTCGCAAAAGTTAAATTTAACCGGCTTCTTTGTTTTCTACCTTCCGGCCTTATTTCACAATTGGCATTCGTGTAATTCACGCTAAAATTCGTGTTATTTCACTTTAGCAACGTGAAATAAGGCCAAATTTCAAAATTCGGCGTTATTTCTCTAGGCGTTATTGCACGGCACTGTTAAGGTGCGTTGGCTACTAAGCGGAACGTTGTGAGTTCGAATCCTACTCTTGCCCATAAAAGTTTTTATTTCATCTTTCGCGGGCACTGCCTCTTGCGAAGAACTGACAAAACTTCCAAGAGTATCAATCTGACATGAAAAATGTGCTTCTCAACATTGCCTTTTGGAATCTGCGTTAAATTGTAGGTCCCCTCAATTTTTCACACGCACTCAGAGAATTGTTGATGAGAGTAAGTCACTTAGGCCTTGGATCTTTAAGAGTTGTCACGCCACTTTATTTTTTTTTTTTATGAGAAAAAGGAGAAAGGATACCGAAATCTGGTATTTTTCGAATTTTCTAATAACCCTGAATCACTCAAAAATTTTAGGAGACACGAAATGTTGAGAATCAGAAGAACGAAGCAAGTTAATTCTTTGTTCAAATTAATCCATAAAATCGCTTTTCTGTGAAATTAGTCAGTACCAGACCTATCGGGCTATTATGTGGATTGTTTTCTTTTTACTTTTTTTTAAAATAAAATTCGCGCGAATCGTAAACTTTACATTTGGATTAAATTGTTTCGTTCATAAACTTTAGTAATGTTGTGTCTGCTCTTCCGATTTTTTTTTTTTTTTATTGTTTTTAAAGGCTATGCTTAGGGAAATGTCTTTTGTGATACTCACTCAATTGAATGTATGCGAGAATTGATTGTTGTTCTGTTGTGTTCAATCTGAGGAAATACAAATTTTTGCTAAAATAACCCAAGCTTGTTCAAGAATTTTTGCTTACAATTTTGAAGTTTTGAAACAAGAAAATTGTAAAATATCTTTATTGAACAAATGAGAAGTAAATTTTTATTTGTTTATTTCTTTGTCGAAGAATAGCTTAATATTTTGAGTCTTCAAACCATACATCAATTGTTAGCGGCCTACGTCGCGTTTGTGGTACCATTTTCATTTTAGCTGTATACAGTGTTCTAGCACCAAATACCTTAATTTTTTTCATTATAAAATTAAAATTGTAACAGAATAAAAAAAATAACAGAAAAATTGTCCTCCAAGTAACTACCCCTAACATAAGCAACTAATAAAAATTATTATTAATCTCAAATTAAAATCTTTTTTGCATAATATGCATTAAAATACGAAATAAAATTTTCAGAATTCAAATGCAATCTAAAAAATACATAGCATGTATTTCATGTACGTACATATGTACTTACTATTAATTTTTCCAAAAGGTAGTTAATCTTTTAAGGAAACAAATTGCCGTCAAATGGCATGAGGCTATTCGTTTTGTATACTCTCATGTTGCTCCGGTTGAAATGAGATTAATTCAAATGGAATTTGAGTAACAGTTTTGAGATGAAGAGGAAATACGCAACAATTTTCGTTTAAATAAGTGCGACATCTCTATGTCGGCATCGAAAATCACATACAAAATTAAAGCTTAAAGCTCAACCTACTGACAGTTAAGAAAAGCTTTCTTTTTGTAAAACAACTTTGTGTTTTCTTTTAAAGTGTTGTTAGGGGCTGAATTCAAACGCTGCTGGCCGATTCATAACCTTTTTCAGTTTTAAGATGACACATTGCTAGATCTTGATGGAATAGGAGTTAAAGCAAAAATATGTTTGATATGTTTGAAAATACAAAGTGAAGTGAAAAATTTATTTGACAACAAACGATTCTGAAAAAAATATTTATACAGGTTATTAGATTAAATAAGTAAAGTGTACGCAAGGTACTGAAAAACGAAGTTGTTAAGAGGATAATGAATTGCCAAAGTCCAACAAATATATATATATATATTAAAACTAAGCCAACTATGTCAAGTTATGTTGAAAGAGGGACTCAAACAATCTGCTTTAGTTTTTTTTAGTGTGAGATTGATTTTGGTTTTATAATGTGAGCATTGGAGCTTTGGAAATTCTTGAAAAAACTTAAATGTATACTGTAGATGTATACATTACTGAAGTACCTACGCATTCTTAAGGTATAATTTTGGAGATATAGTTGAGACAATTTTCTGGATAGTAAGTACTGGAACGAGAAGTAAATATGTATCGATCATTTAGTTTCTAATAAAGACGTAATAAAGAAAACGGTTCTCCTGGTGTGGGTCTACCGTTTAAGAGCAATACTAAAATGCAAAACGAGATGAGAAAATAAAAATGTCTTTCAATTCTCGTAGAAAAATTGAGAGCTACAAAAACCCGGACCGAATTTTCTTAATCCACCTGTCAACTTTCTAGCTGTGCTTAGCTAAACTATAGTTTATTGAATAAATCTACTAAAACCATGCATCAAATGAAGACATTAAACATCAGTTATGGTAACATAAAATAGAAGTTTTCAAAATTCGAATAATTTGAAATTTCATACTGAACCTTTCTTCAGCTAATGAAAAATTGTTGATAATAAATATAAAAAAATTGAATATTTTGAATTTTTTATAATATTAATTTGATTTATTTTTAATCTTTATAAATTTCACAAGTATATTTTTTTTTATTTTATTTTTAAATTAATAAGCGACGCGTTTCGGACGATCGTCCATCATCGGGCACTTTCTTCAAACTTCATTTTGATGTTTTTTTTCACGAACTTTCGATTAGGTTAAGCAATCGTTGTCACGGGTTGACTAATGTGTTGTGGGTTTTCCTCTCAATCGTAAATTGTACCGTTGCGTTTGCAAAATTAATGGCATCAGCTGGCAGGTTGTTGAAGAAGAAAATTCGTTGCCATTTATAGATGCAAAAATCATTAAAAACAAGGTGGTTATCATTCAAAACAACGTTTGGGGAATCCAAAGAAAAAAAAACAGTTTCAGAAAATTTAATTCAAGAAAATGTAAAATATGTGCTATTTTGGAAGCAATTGGACGAATCTTGTCAAAACATGGCATTGATAAATATTTAAGCCACCAGAAAAAAATCGCCAGCTTCTAAAATCCCAAAATGATTTAATTGCTTTACAAAATATAGGAACATAATTTATGCAATATGTAGCTATTCAAATTCAAGAAGATTCATATATTCAAAGCAGTAAATGATATTTTGACATTTAAAAGAAAAGTAGCAACTTGAACATACCTAAAAATTGCCATGTTTAAAGTTAGACTCCAGTTTAATGGTTAATCCCAGGACTAAATGTGATTATGAATAGCTTAATTTCCAGTTGAAGTAAGTAACAGCTTAACAGCAGTTTAAAAATGTCTATGAATACGCCCTAATATTTTATTTGATTTTTTGAAAAAATGAATTTAATATAAAAAATAAAACACAATTATACACATATGTATATATATATATATATATTATTTTAAATTATTTCTTGTATATAATTCTAATGATGTGTTCATTACATACATACAAAGTAAGTAAAGTTTTTTTGGTCGATTTCTTCATAGAGTATTTTTGTTCTACCCTCGGATAATCTTATCTTAATTTACTCAGGATGGGGAGTCCAAAGTCTTCTAAACCTTCTTTTTAAGAAAGTACTAAGCTCAGTTTTGTAAATTTGGAGCCAATAAAAATAGTATAGCAGCTCTCAAAGAAGATTAAATTTAATTCTGTAAGAATTTATTGTCCTGTCGAATAATACCGAATACTAGAACTCAAGACGGATAGTACTGCGAAATTGAAAGTCTAACGTTAGTGCTCAGGACATTGTTTACTCATCGGCTCCCAATTCATGAAGGATGTCAGCTTGTAATATAGAAGCTTCCATCTGGAACAGTCTTTTGCATATATTCTTCAGTAGTGATAAACTAAGCGCTCTGGTACTCACAGTTACTTGGTCTTTGTTAGGAAGTCCAGTCTTTCTGGTTGTCTTGAACCTGGGGACTGCGAATAAAAGGCTGGGAAAAGAGTACATCTTTGGTGGAACAGTCGGAAATTACAGCCTGCACGACAGCACTTCTGATGACTAATTCAGGCTGATCGATTTTGCTGCGGGGCGAAATGTTGTGGTAGCAAGCACCTGTTTTGAAAGCAGTTAGAGATGCCGCCTCTAATGTGCTGGGTTTCACACAGCCACCAAAACGAAAACCCTGGTTTGACGAAGAATACAGGCAGGCCCATGCAGCCAACAGGAGGCATACAAAGCGGCGCTGCATAGAAGGACAAGAGCTGCTCGTGAGCTCTACGAGCGAAAGAGGAGAGAGGATCGCTGGCTTCTCACAAAAAAGAGTGAGCATGAGAAGCGTCAGATCGACGATGAATGAAGTTCTTAGGTTTTATCGGAAGGTAAAACACCTGGCTTAAGGTCATCGACGAAGAACTGATGCCTGCAGAGATAAACAAGGGAATATCATAGTAGAATCGCAGTCCTAACAGCGAAGACGAACAAAACTCCGCCGTCAGACACGATGATAGCCAAAAATTCCGTGAATCCTACCTAGAAGAAGTGAAAAAGGCAATATCACGGCTGAAATCCAACAAAGCCGCTGGAGCAGATTGTCTTGCTGCTGAGCTGTTTAAGGCAGTAGGTGACGAGCTAGATAGGAGCATGCACCAAATCATCTGTAAGATATGGTCAGAGGAATGCATGCCCGATGAATGGAACCTCAGCATTGTTTGCCCGATCATGAAAAAGAGAGATCCTTTAAACTACGCCAACTACAGAGAAATCAGTCTACTTAACATCACAAACAAGATCCTCTCTACCGTAATACGTAAACGTTTGAAGACTTTCGTCAACAATATTATTGAGCCTTACCAAATCGACCAAATTTTCACGTTGCGCCAGATCCTGGAAAAAACCTATGACCTCCAAATCAATACCCACCACCTTGATACCCATAGATTTTAAGGCCGCGCATGACAGCATCTACAGAGAAAAACTGTATAAAGCTATGTATGGTTTTGACATCCCTGCCAAGGTTGGTTACGAGCTTATAAATCTTTCGATGTCAAAAAAGGATTCAGACAAGGTGAGAGGTATTGTCGTGCGATTTCTTTAACATCGTTCTTGAGAAGATAATGCAGTACTGCACCGTCAACACCAGAGGCACTTTCTTCCAAAAATTTGTTTAACTTCTCGCGTACGAAGTTGATATTTATATAATGGGAAGAACACATCGTGATGTCAATGGCGCCTTTGTGAGAATAAAGACAGAAGCGACAAAAGTGGGTTTAGCGGTAAATGAGGGAAAAACGAAGTATATACTGTCTTCGAGGAAGGACACGAAACACCGACACGGTTTAGACAGAACGTCACAATAGACGCATACAACTTTGAGGTAGTAGAGGAGTTTGTCTACCTAGGCTCCGCTGTTAACACATTCAATAATACCAGCGCCGAGATCAAACGAAGAACAGCTCTTGATAATCACTGTTTCTTTGGGCTAAGAAAGCAATTGAGTGGAAAAGCCCTCTCTCGGGCAACTAAGGTAAGATTATACAACACCCTCATTATCCCAGTCCTGCTGTATGATGCAGAAATCGGATGAATGTGCTTTAGGCTGTTTCGAGAGGAAAGTTCTTCTGGTCATCTTTGGACGTCTATATATTAAGCTGGCAAACCAATATGGGCACAAACGATTGGGACCTTTACCATAATAATGTGTTCCTTATGTGTTAATTATGTGTGCAGTTCGTGATTTGTGTGCTGATCAATTTGTATATATTTATATAAAATTATATGTCAGCTTCATATGTACACTTGGGCGTAAACGTGTTTTTTTATTTATTTTTAAACGCTTCTTTTACTTTTTGTTTGAGAATCTTAGACTTTTTTGTATCAATTTTTATTGTTTTTTAACAACCTCAAAAGAAGAGTAGTAGAGGGACGTAGAGGGAGAGGAAGACCGCTACTCAGGTGGTGCACACAAGGGAAAGAGGACCTCAATCAACTTGGTGTGCAAAACTGGAGACAGCTAGCAAGTGACCGAGCTGGCTGGCGGAGATTATTGGTTGAGGCCCAAGTTCACAACGGACTGTAGCGCCACCTTTAGTAAGTAGGTTAATAAGTAAGTATTTGATGGGTTTGGAGTCATTGCATCGGAGCACCGCGTTTACAACAAAGACTGAAAAGTTATTTATGTTTTTTTTTTGTCTCCGCTTACTACACTGACTGCGTTGTCTACATTTTAAATGTCAACTAAAACTAATTGCTTATATTCAATTATCTACGTGTGAGCAATCATGTAAACAATGTTTTTAGTCTGAATGGCTCATCGCCGGGCCTTGTACATGAAAAATAAAACCTAATTAATTCCCATTCTATAACTTATAATATATGTTGTTGTTATGTAAAAAAATTTAACTTTTCAAAAAATCCCTTTCGTGGCGCAGATATTTTATTTAGTTTATAAAATAAATTCCTCAGTTCCAAAATATCAACTTTGCACTTAATGTCTTTTTGATCAATATCTACCTATCAGATATTCAGAGTGTTTTTTTACAAAAGATTAGTTAAAAGAAAAAGCTTTCTCATCTGTAAATCTATAAATCAGTTATTGGGTTTCCTTAAGCATTTTCTTATCTTTGTCAGAAAATCCATTAAACCAAATTATTGCAACTTATCTCCCACCATAACTGCGTCACCGAATCAAAGTGATAATGGAATTCCGAATTAGTGTCCCCTTATCATAAATTAATTTACTCGAGTAGGATTATAACATTATCTCCATATAGGAGCCGTTCCGATTTCCGCCTCCGAAAACTTCCTGTTGCAAAACAATAACTATCGCCCGCTCTAAAAATACAAAACTCAATCATACTAATCTCCGAATAAATACCTTCACATAACCAATTCCCATTTGGCCATTTCACTACAAAGATCAAACACGCAAAGCTGTTCTAATCAAGCAATAAATTCTTCTAATTATATACCCATTAAATATATATAGCAAACAGCATTTAAGCCTTCAGCCGTATAGCACCTTTAAGCTTCAGCAAATAATTCAAAACTAATTTACCCGCTTTATGACACAATAGTGCAATATTTTAATTATAAAACACTGAAAATCAATTTAACACGAAAACGTGATCCCAAAAACGAAACAAAACCCTTCTTCGCAACTCAATAGCTCTGATAAGATTACAAATACTTCATATCGCGATGCGCACACATTTGCGGCTAAAAATGCTTTATCAGGCTTGAGAATACAGTTCCTCCATACCTACCTTTGTACTATCAAAATTAAAATATATGTGAAGAGATACACGCCTTCTCGTATCCTAAACGCATTGCAAATATTTGCAAAGTGTAGACTCATTTGTCGAGATATCGCAGTAGTGAAACTATTTGCCCGGTACAAACAAGGGATTAATATTCCATTATTGTGAGGAAAGGGGAGATTGATTCCCAGCCCAGGTGGGTCTGCCTGGCATCGCACAATGAAAATAATTAATGTTTTGTGACATTTTTGGATTCTCACAGAGGAAAAAAAACCTCACCTACATTTGCTTTGTTTTTTTGTTCGACAGCTTCCACAAACCATCATAAATTACCATTGACAGTAATCAAAAAACTTAGTCCGGATTCATCTTTCCGCGATATTTATATCCACAAATTAATATTCAGATAACTCTGTTGAACATGTAGATGGCTGTAGGACTAATTTAAAATTTGTAGTCTTCATTTCATTTCTAATGTTGTCATCTAGGCTTGGCGCCCAGCATGCCTCCCTTTTGCAAAGATATATGGCCTCAGTGGTAACGACCGCGACAGTGGCAGCAGCGGTAAAACCGCGCAGTTATTGGCTTAAAAAGCACCAAAACCAAAATACCAACCCCTCGATGGATCAAATCGTAGATAGGTATATCTTCGTAGGTGGATTTCGGTTAATATAAATGAGAATTTCTTGTGGCAACAACCATCATTTTTCAACAGGACCCTGAAGTGAGTGTAACTTTTGAGTGCGCGCTATCGTTTGTTAGATACAAGAAGTTAATAGTTGAACGATTTAATTTTACGCCAGAGGGCAGTATACGATTATTGCGAATATATCACACATTTAAAAACAGTGAGTGCATTTTAAATTTCGTTCTTAGCGGTACAATTATTAAATATAATAATGTTTGTTTGTTGTTAATGTTGTTGACTATTCAAATTGGAAGGAATTATTAATTGTGATGTTGCCAGCTCAATCAAATTGTTTTTTTTTTTTTTCTTAAATCGTTCAACTGTTCATTATATTCGTCTTGCTTCGTAGGAAGAATATCGTTTCCTTTGGATGTAAAATGAGATAAAAAAAATGATATCAAAAATCCTTCTTGAAATATTTAAACAGAAATTTACGTTAAACAGCCGTATCACTTCCTATGTACCTGGGGGTTATTTTTGATCTATTACCAAATGTATTTATACATAAATTAGTTCAGTTTAATGGGAAACATCCTCTTCATATTTATAAAGTTAGTGAATGCTTCAATTAATTCCCTCGATGGAAACATGGAAATGTAAGTGTAAGGTAGACCCAACATGAAAATAGAATATGTTAAGGGTACCAAAAGCCGTTAATGTGTGTAATGAATTTTATTTATATATGTGTTTCAAAATGTGCAACAATTGCACAAAAAATACTATTTTTTAAACTTAAATACTACCTAGAAAAGAAAAATAGTAAATCTGCTAAAAGGAAGGGGCAACTTTCTTCCCATTAACAATTCTTAATTCAATGTTCTGAAGACACTTTTTACGACACCTCATCCGGCTCTAATTTTATGATTGTGAGACTTTAACATGGTATCTCCCGAGTTCATAAATTAATCGGTAAATCCAGAACGACATCCTGGTTCGAAGGTTAGAGCAAATTCTGCAATTATTAAGTCTTTCGATTAGCGTCTGTATATTTTATCTGAATTTATGTAAACTAGATAGATTCATAATTTAATCAATTTTACTTTTGAAATTGAAATATAAGTGGGTAGTTATTATGGTATCATTACCATAAACAAAATGTTTTACTTTCTTGAGTCATACTAATGCTTCAAAGTGAAACGCTGGCTCTCTAAAAAAAAACAAGATTTCCGTCGTTATTTTTAGACAAAGCAACGATAGTAGTGAGACAGTGGGAGTTCGTTTTTTCGTACCGTACTATGTTAGCTATTCTCAAAAGTAAGGACATATTGTAATGAAACTTATTCATTACATACATCAGTATAAATTCTGATTTATAAATTCATAATTCGCAGTATGCTTTCGTACAAAAAGGAGCAATCAAAATTGAATAAAAACAAAGTTCTTTCACGTATAAATATTATACAGGTAGAATACAACTGCTTTCTCGGTCTGTGATTACAGTGTACGACTGCTGTCTCAAGGGGCCGACCCATACAATCCGTCAATCCGTCAGCGTCAATGCATACGTTGCTGCCAACGTATTTGCCGGATGGAACCGTCCCATAGCATACGTTGTAAACTTTGACAGTGTCATTTGCTTGGTGTAAAAATTATTCCAAAATCCGCAAATCTGAACAAAAAATTTAAAACAAAATATCAAAATCGGGTCAAAACTATTTTTTTGCGCATAATTTTGATAATTCATTGCTTTTCTTTGTTGCTGTGGGAACACATTGACTGCTCGTCAAATTCAGTTGTCAACGGATCAACGGACGTGAAAAGTAGAAAGTTGAGCATCTCTATCCGTCGTATCCGTCACATGCGTTGCTTATGGGACGAGTTTCATTAGAAAATGTATATTCTATTGTCCTGTAAGTTGGAATCGTGGGTCGGCCCTTTCAGTTTGTGATAAAAGTGTACTGCCACTTTCTCAGTAAGTGATAATAGCTTACGGCTGCTATTCTCAGTCGCACTTAGTGTGTTACCAGTTATTGTTAAATTTTGTTGAACTTAGATTGTAACCAGTTATTGTTTAATATTGACTCTATTGCAACCAATGTACAATATTTAAGCGGTGAATAATATAATAATTAAAATCAGCCTGCCGTATTTATTAGATTTCCTTAAAATGGTTCTCAAAGGTTGTTTAGTTTAGCTTGCTTAAATATTAAGGCAGCCTTAAAGCAACGTTTCTTAAATTCTTATTTATAATCGAGGTATCGACTGGTATTTAGTTAAGCGACGTTTTTCTCAAAAAAGTAATAGGAACGACGAATCTATTACAGGTAACTTTCAGTTTTAATTTGTCAGGAGTCAAATTGAACGTCATGAAAAAAAAAAACAAAATAAAACGCGACGGTGCATACAATTTCTTCCGAGGCCGTGGGCTTGTTAAGGAATTGAGTGTCGAGGAGGAAACAAAGGATGATGACGACGACTACGATCACACTGAAAAACAGACTAATATGCCGCTGCTTCAGCTGAACTGAGCAAGTTTTGACAACGCAATAAATGTTGTGGAAAATATCGGTACAGTGTAATATAAGCAACAAAAATCAAACACCACGTCAAGAAAATGGAACAACATCTGGCGGTTGTCAACATGGCGCCGTTTCAGAATGTGTGTGAATTAGATGTGAATGATAATATATTTTGTAAAATTTTAAAAAAAAAAAAAAAGCAAATGAGGATGGATTTTTTTTTTAAAGAGACTGGGACTATCATTACTGGAATCATAACTAGAATGATTATAAAAAATGCACTTCAAATGCACAGACTAGGCATCAGTAAACCATTTTTGTATATGCTTTATGATATGCTCAACGGTAGAAAGTTTGTTGTCAAAAGTGGCAATGTAACTTCTACCACCACCTTTTAAATCAAAAACGGTCTTCAACAGGTTGCGGTCAATTCGCCGATCATCTTCAGCATTTACACCAGCGATCTTATAGGTAGCTTAACTAACGCAATTGCGTATGCCGACGACCTGATTGCGTACAGAACGGCTCGAAAGGTTGAAGTTATTAGAATTCTCTTGCAGCGTGACTTCGAGAAGATTCAGCGATACTGCGACGACTGGAAACTGAAAATAAATGTCCAAAAGTCGGAGACAATTTTGTTCCGGACTCCGTTGGCTAAGGCTTCGCGAGATACGTGTAAGAATTGGCGCAAGATGGTCATTGTTGATCCTCACGGACAGGCATTGACGAGCAAAAGTGTAGTGAAGTACCTCGGTATCTGGTTGGACCAGTATCTGTATTTCGACAGACATACAGATCTGACTAAGGCCTGAGGAGCCTTTGCTCTGGCGAAACGGCTGTTTTACAGCAGTCGGCTTGATCCCAGAGTGAAGGTAATTTGCTACATGGCCCTCATACGGCCAATGATCGTTTATGGTTGTCCAGTGTGTCAACATTGCCTCTTCCCAAATGGAGAAGTTTCGGGTGTTCGAGAGGCAGTGTCTTCGGTGCTGTCTCGGTTGGTATCGGACACCGGAATCTTCTTATCTGCATTATTATTCAAACGAGGTTCTATACAATGGGGCTCGGATCAACAGAATTGACAATTTCGTGATAAAACTTGTTCGGGTCCATATTGCGAGAGCTATGACTTCGACCAACAATTTGATTTTCAGGCCGTTCTATCCGAACGAGAACTACTTTGAGAATGCACGCTTGAGCGGCTTCATTCCACCAGAGGCATTCCTCTGTTTAGACCAGTGCGGCATGATACAGGATAGATTGGCAGTACCGCTTATCTACCACGTCAGGCGTAAAACTGTAGACCGGCGACTCCTGTATGAACGAGGCATCCTCGCTCGTGATGGAGCGGAGCTGCTTCGGTTCAGTAGGGCTGTGTCCGAACAGGACCGCATTGATAGGGTGAAGCAGGAGAACAAGTCAACGGCATTTAACAATGGGTAGTCCGGGGTGGGGTATTTTTTGCCTTGGCCGGCTTACATATTTGTTTTAGTCTTAGGTCTTAGGTTTAAGTAGAGTAGGTATGGTGGCACAATAAAATATAAAAAAAGAAAGAAAAGAAAAAAAAACAAGTGAAAGTGAAAATGAAAAAAATGTGCACGACTGGGTCGTACGAACTTGCTCCTGCATGCTAAAACTAAATATTTATGATTACTTAAATTGCAAAAGGTAGTGTTAAAATAAGAGATATACTTTAAGCAATTCTGATTACACTCTTACTTACAGCTTACACTTAACTCAAAAAAAAAATAATATGTAAAAATAATTAGAATTTATTAAAAAAATTAAAATTTGGAAATGTACCTCGTATATACATTTCATTCCAAAAATTTAAATGCCAACAAATTCAAACCTTATTCTTGATTTATTGAATTTTTTTTTTGAAAATCGTCGGAGCCGTTTTTTTTTAAATTAATTTTTTATATATAAAATTTTTCAAAAATATCTTAAAATTAATTTGGGTATGCAGTTTTCAAGACCATGTAAATATACATATTATACTCCAATTTGGATTTTTAAAATTGATCCGTTTTTGAGATACAGAATTTTGAAAAAAAAGTTAAAAATATTTTTTAAAAATCCAAAAAAAAATTTGAAATTTTTTTGAAAACAAAATATTATTTGAACAATATATACGTACTTTCGAAAAAAAACTTACGCTGATCGGACTTTCAGTTTTCGAGAAAATCTAATAACAAAAAAACGGTTCTATGGGAGGTACCGTTTTGGAGCAATACAAAATTTTTTTTTTACATAAAACACATGAATGTTTAAAAAAATTAAACTCGAGGAAGTTTAAAAAAAATCGTTCGGGCCGTTTTTGTGAAAAAAAAAGTTTTGGTTTTTGGCCAAAAAAATCGTATGGTGGCTACCCTAAATTTTGATCTTAAAACAAAAATAAAAAAATTGGGATATGACTTTTTGCTCAAACCTCTAATTTTCAAATTTGAAGTCAATCGGACCAGTAGTTAAGCCTGTAGATGCCTGTAAACTTTCCGACAGACAGACAGACGGAATCGCCGGACCCACTTTTTTCGACTTCTCTATCATCGTAATATCATATCTCATCCTCAACTCAATTTTTTTTTTTTTACGAATTCAATACTTGCCATAATATTCTATATGTCGCAAGTAAAAATGTAAAAGCGTACACGTAAAAACAAAAAAAATAATCGACAATATATGAATTACAAAAAAGAAGACAAGTACAAAATACGCAACAGATCATGAGGACAAAGTTTTTGCCGCTGTGGTTGTTCTAGTTTTAAGTAGTTTGTAGGTAGAATAGGTTGTTTCAACAGATCATGAAGACAAAGTTTTTGCCGCTGTGGTTGTTCTAGTTTTAAGTAGTTTGTAGGTAGAATAGGTAGTTTTAAGTTTTATTTTAAGAGGTAAAGGCATTAGTGTTTAAAAAAAAAAAATAGAGTGGCGCGACAGCTCTTGAAGAGCCAAGGCCTAAGTGGCTTACTCTCATCAACAATTCTCTAGGTGAGTTGAGGGGACCTACAATTTAACGCCGATTCCGAACGGCAAAGTGCTTCTCAACTTTTTCATTACAGATGATACTCTTGGAAGTTTTGTCAATTCTTCGCAAGAGGCAGTGTCCGTGAAAAATGAAATAAAAACTTTGGGCACAAGTAGGATTTGAACCCACGACGTTCTGCTTAGCAGCCAACGCACCTAACCACTAAGCTACGGACACTACATTAGTGTTTTAAATTTTCTAATAAACAAAAAATAAATTGAAGTAAAATGAAATAAACCTAGTTCTTAGGCTGAAAGGCATTCATTTTAAGAACACTGAATTGCTTAGAGCGCCCGATTGGGGCCAGTAAGTTATATATAAGTAGAATTAATTAGGCTAGTTTCACATTTTTTGTCTAGCATGTAAGTAGATTTAAGTTTAAAGGAATAAAAAAAATCTATTAAAAGACTAGCCGACACACCGCAAGCCTCGTCTGTCGTCTCACTCGCAATTTTAAGTCCACAAAATTATTAACCTACTGTTCTAAGGGCAAAATATAGAATTGTTTACCTGTACATTTTCGCATTTATGGGTGGTGTGGATTAGACGTGATGCTCCGTGATGCTTATCATTATATATGGTAGATATCCCCGTATTTAAGACATAAAATCAAAACTTCAACAAGAACCTTGTTTGATCATTTCATTGATATTTGCGAAATGCAAAAAAATTAAACATTATGTTTACTAATTCTTGGTCAACTGTTTGCAACAGCCAGTGAGAACATAACTCAGCATAGTCCAGAGAAGTGCGAGAAAACCTTAGAAAAGAACACTTTTCTTTGTCAATATGCTTTACTTAAAAATAATAATTTATCATACGTAAAAGCCCAGCAAAGGAAAGTCTAGAATTATTAATCTTTAAAGACCCAAAAACGAATGCTCTTTGGTAATCTTAGCCCGATTTAGAACTGTCAAATTTAATTTTCTTGATTTTTGAAAAAGAGAAACGAAAAAAACGTCTTCTTTACTGAAATCAGCATAAAATTGTTGATCCCCTTCATTCCTCAAAATCACTTAGAAATTTCTTCTCAACCATCAGTCTATCACCCAACCAAAAATTGTGGGGTATACATTAAACTGTGCGAGTTAAAAATTTACTCAACATCAACGTTTAAAATAGACTTACACAGAAGCTATCATCTAGAAAAACCTATTTTGTTATTGACATTGAAGGTTTACACGTTTATGGCTTCAAAGTGCCATATCAATTTGTTATTGAAACCCCCAAACTTTGTTTGAAATCAACTTCTACTTTTCGTGATTAAAAATCTTCTTCGTATATTTTCTAGTGAATTCTAAGCAACTTATCTAAATTAAAAGCTCTTCTTTTAGAATCCCAAACATGGTTTCCAAGACAGTCTCAAGGTTCAGCATCCTCTTCTGCATCATTATGTTGGTTGGCTCCATCTCTGCTTCAATGTCCCGCCCACCAAGGAACAACGACATCAATAACATGGCCGATGCTTTGAAATATCTTCAAGATTTGGATAGCTTCTATGGTGAAAAATCACGAACCAGGTTCGGTAAACGCGGCCCACTCTTGTTGCGAGATAGATTAATGGAGGAAGTCGCAGATTTGGTGAGTAATTTTTATTCAAAAACAGAACAGCCTTTAATTTGCTTTCGTTTGCAATCAGAAAGACTCACAAAGGCATTACAGCTCCCGAAGATGAACCATTCTAGAATCAGTCATTAACGATCCCAAACATATTACACACAAAAATGCTAAAATAATTATTGGAATTTAGTGTTAATGTTAATTTTTTTGAATATTTTTTGTGAATATGGTTCAATATTTTGAAACTGATCGAATTGTATGTTACCAGCGAATTTAAATAAATAATAAAAAACGTTAATGAAATCAATGAATACAATACGGATGCTTTTTATTTAAATTAAGAATGATTTTTGGGATGATGTCTACACTGGCAGAATTAAAGTCAGCAGTGAGCAAACTGAAAAAGAAAGAAATTGTTCATCATCTTTTGAGACATTGAAAATGTTCTACTCACCAATGATAAGTCCAGAAAAGATATAAAATGTAACTTCACAGTAATCCTCTAAAGCAGCTCCAATGATGTTATTGCCAACCACACTTCCCAGCCGTCCAACCATGAGGCAAATGCAGACGGCTTTTCCTCTTTTCACATATTTTAAAATCAAATTCAAGTATTCAAAAAATATACAAATTGAATGACCTACCTCAAGTGTGTGGGTATTAGATCCACAACCGACCCACTAAGCACCGATACACACAGTCCTGATAGCATGAGATACCCACAAAACAAGACAACAATAGCTACTGGTTCATCTACCCACTGCAACGCCAGACCGCAAAGTCCTGATATGCCGAGGGCACCTGCTAGAACTGTTTTTCTGCCAAGCGGATTGATAACTAGACCAAGAAGTAGGTAGGCCACAACGTACGATGTCCCAAGAGTTATACTGTCAATGTAGGTCTTTGAACTGATTTCGTCATTGCAAACCTACAAGTTTCAAATTCCTAAATTATCATATACCTTTCAGTAAAAATTGGCTTTATACACTTACAAGTGCAGTTGAGGATTCATCAATTGTTTCATTCAGCTTTTCATTTATTACTGCACAAATGGTCTTCTGTGAATCTACTGTTCCGAGACCAAGTCGATTTTGAATTTCCGGATACCAAAGACCCATTCCGGAAGATCTAAAAGTATTTATTTATTTTTAGATTTAATCACAAAACGGTCACTTTGAATCACTAACGAAAAAAATAAACCAAACATAACAAAACAGCAGACCAAGTAGTTCAAAACATGCGGCGGCATGAATAGTGGTAACGTTTGCTTCCACATGGACTTTGCTATTTGCCAACTGTCAAAAAAATTCAAGGTCATAATTTAATCATTTTAGTTTAATAAGTGAAAGAGTTACGATGTCTTTTTGGCTTGAATGGTTTGCATGAATTCCTTATCAGCTTCTGGTACAAGCCGTTTGACTTCAAAGTCTTTAGATGGTTTGCCAGTATTTTTCTCATAAATCCAATAAAGCACTTTGAGAGCTTCGGCATCTTTTCCATGTGATAAATATAGTTTTGGTGTTTCAGGAAGTATCCAAATCCAGATGGCACCAATTAAGCCAGGAAGGAGATTGAAAAGTATCAGTAATCGCCATGGGCGGAAGTTGAACAATCCAAAGAAAGAGAACGACCATGTTTGAGGAAGAATGATCCATGCAACAGCTGGGAAAGGAAAATTAGGTAACGAATTAGACAGGAACATGAAAAAGCATGATTGAAAACTGGAAGAAAAAATTTCAGATCGTAATCTCTTTCGATACAATTGAATTGAGATCATCCTTGTTATCGAATCCAACAGTTCAACAACTGAAACTAACCTATCCCAATTATTGCATAAATCAAAAAGCTGTTCAGCACGATAACTAATTCTTTTGAATTTAGATTCAAAGCTCAAAACAGAAACTTTGAGGCAATGTTGTTCATAAAAAAAAAAAAAACCAATAACGATGACTCAACTCAGTCGTCCAAGACCGGTTTATAAGCCAAAGAAACTACATTCTTTTTTTATCATATCGATGATCAAAATATTTTCGATTTCAATTCATTAACAACAAAAGTATTCTTTAAAATTTCAATTGTTTAACAGTCAACTTATTGAATTACCTGAACAATAAATCAAAGAAAGTCCAAGTGGTATTGTTGCATAGTTTATTACAGCTGGGCGATATCTCATAGCAAAAAATTCACCCAAATAAGGGTAAAGGGCAGATGTCAAACCGGAAATCCTAAATCAAATTGTTCACTTTTTAATCTCCTTACAAAAGCCATTACTCTTACCCAAAACCAACCAGGAATCGACACAAAATGTATAGCCACTTATTCCATATAAACATTGATAAACATGAAAAGATCGTCGCAAAAATCGCTGACCCCAAGAGAACACGTTTCCGTCCAAGAATATCAGCTAAATGTCCCAAAGGATATGCAGCCAAAATTAATCCTATAGACGTCAATTAGCTTATGAATTTAATTCAATTATGTATTGGAGAACTCTTCACACTTGCCAACTATAATTGACGCATTCATGATTGCTCTTTCCTGAAGATTTGTGTTGAAATCGCATTTTGAAACAAGCACGACAAAAGAATTGCCAGCAGTTTCGTTGATTATTCCGAGGACAATTATCGAAGAAACTAGCAATATTTCAATATTTGCTCTGCCAATTCCTATTTTGTTCAACGCATCATCAAGTGAATGCTCTTCGTCTTCGGTTTGCTGCACGTGTCTTTCAACATCATTGACCTTAACACCGTTACGTTTTGCATGAGGATTTGCAAAATGTTCGTCAGTCATATTTATTTATTAGACAGTGTTTTTGTCCGCACTCAAAATAAAACGCTTTTTATTTCATCACTTTTACAACAATACCACTGAAGACTTTACTTGGAAATGAAGTTACGGCTGCTGCCGAGATTTTATTAATTATGCAAACATTCTTTCCAATGTTATCATTTAAATTGAGAACAAGTTTTGAACTGATAAAAACCATTTACAAATTCTTGTTTTGCATTCTCTTGAATGAAATCTCTTAAATTTCGAATTTCGATGGAGACAAAAGAATTACCTAGCTTTTTGTTCATGTTTTTGTGGGTCCTATCACTTGTTGAATGAATTATTGCATTAAACCTAATTAAATTAATTTGCAATCATTTGAAAGTTCATTAACATTTCACTCATGAACGTCTGATTTTCGTAATCACAATTCGGATTTCAAATAAATACCAAAATTATGTTTTTTTTTTTTTAATAGTAAAGAAGAACCTTCTCGTTTTCATACTTAATTTGATAAACCGGAATCAAGAAACAACAGCTCTGTCGTAACCAACCCCACTAAACTTATTTAGTTGAAGCTTGGTATACAGACAGTTTGCGTTGAATGAAACCATTTACTTGGACTTATGTTCGTAATTTTAGCCATTTACGTACATTTTTTTTTTGCTGAAATTGCTTACAGGTGCACAAAAGGTTTTGAAAATATGAGGGCGAAATGGATTACACTCTTCAACAATCTCAAAATTGCTTATATCGGACATGAGTAAGGTATCGGTTACGAATGGTATAAGATAATAGAACAATATAATAAGACTACCACACCCGCGAGACGTTGTACCCGCTCTTAAGAAAATGTAAGTGGCAACTTAAATTTTGCAGTGCCTGTGGCGTAGTGGTTATGAACATTGGCGGTTACGCAGAACGTTGTGGGCTCGAATCCTACTTCTGCCCATATAGTTCTTATTTCATCTTTCACGGGTTCTACCTCTTGCGAAGAACTGACAAAACTTCCAAGATTAGGTACAAATCTCTCATGAAAAAAGTGCTTCTCAACTTTATCGTTCGAAATCGACGTTAAATTGTTGTTCCCCATCAAGTCTTCATACGCACTCAGAGAATTGTTGATAAGTGTAAACTACTTAGGCCTTAGTACTTCAAAGCTGTGTTTTATTTTTGTTTGTTCGCAGGATTCAGGTATTTTTTTCATTCCATTGGCTTATGCATGCCAGTAGAACCACTATTTCCTAATAGCCAACTTCAAAAGTCTGTTATGTATCATTCTTATCAGTCGTTCAAAAAAGTTATTTTTTGCTAGGCTTAAGATAGCCGACAACAAACTTCGTCAAAAAATGCATTAAAAAGACCCCTCTTGAAACTCTACCTTTGAAATTGATGAAAATAATCTTTTAAATTCCAACAAATCAGCAAATCTATCAATAACAATTATAAATACTATTTTTTTTTTTTTAATTTCTATCAGTGTTTCGCGAAATTCTTATATAATCAATTTAACTTAAGATCGTCGAAATTCGTTGAAGCCCATTGTCCAATCCTACGCCTTCCTGCTATTCAACCAAGTGTTAGAGAAAAAAATCCGTTACTTTGGAACATCTATATCAAGGGACTTTCGTCACTAAATCCACCTAATTATTGGCATACGTAGACAACATTTATACCTGTGGAAGGAATCCACAAACTGTACAAGTGTACAGTCCTCATTTATTAAGATCGAGCAAGAGTCAAAAAACCTGGGGCTACATATAAATGAGGGAAGAACAAAGTTAATGGTGGGCCGTCTGTTGAAAACCGTAACAACAGTAGAAGAATAACTTTTAACGTGCAGGACAACGAATTCGAAGTTTTTTTTTATAATAAGCACGCACTCAAGGGTTTCTATTCCCTTTTTATGTCAAAGCATAGTGCGGGCGTTAGAAAAAGTAGGAAGATGAAGAAGGTTTAGGATTAGATGTCGGTTAACATTCAACGACTGGAGAACACAGAGTGTGGATCAGAGTTCCACATTCGTGTAGTACAGCTAAAGATTGATTCCCTGAACATGACTGTACGTCCGAAGTTGGGCTCGAGGGTGAACTGATGGGCGTTCCTAGAGGCGCGAGTATTATGGTTGAATATCTAAAGAGGAGGAATGCAGCTGGGTTTTTCACTACAGCATAAACCGTTGAAATAAAAGAGGGTGAGGCATCAGACATTAAGTCGATGTTCAAGTGACGTAAATGCCTCAACGATAGTATGTTCACCAATCATCTTGAACGCTCTGTTTTGAATACTGTCTAAAAGGATTAAGTACGTCGCTGGAGCACCAGCCCAAACGTGGGAGTTGTACTCAAGCTTTGGACTTATATACGTTTTATAGATGGTAGCCAGATCAGAAGGGGAAAAAATTTCTTTCATCGTCTTAAGAAACCTAACCATCTTGCGGCATTTTGGGCGACATCGCGTATGTGATCGTTCCACAAGAGGTCGGTGATGCACATACCGAGAATCACGAGATGTTCGTTTTCACTGATGCAAGTACCACTCACGGAGGGTACCAAGGGGGGTATATCTCGCTTCAACGATATAAGACAGCATTGAGTTTTCAAAGCATTAAACTCTACTCGGTTTTTTATACCCCATTGTACAATGCTGTTTAAGTCAGAGTTTATTGAGCTTGTCATATTTAGCCTTTGCAGGTTCACATCGGAAGAGGAGGGATGTGAGTCTAGGAACGAATATGAAAAACTAAGGGTACTATCGTCAGCGAAACAATGAAACGGAGCCCTAGGGCACACGGCCAGCATTTAAAGACTTGAACTTGTTCAATACAACTTGTATAGAACGGTTCGAAAGAAAATTTCTAATCCAACGAAGAAGGGGCTCATCAATACCGAATGCACGCATTTTCGATAAGAGTGCCTGGTGCCAAACTCTATCAAATGCCTTTGAAATATCAAGTGCAACAATCTTAGTTTCTTCAAAACGATGTAAGGATTTGTTCCACTGTTCGTTGAGATAAACCATCAAAACACCAGTGGACCTGTTGGTGAGAAAGTCGTATTGCCGGTTATTAAGAAGCTTTCGGTCTTTAAGATATTTTTTAAGCTGATAATTTATCGGCGTTTCCATGACCTTAGAAAGAAGGGACGTAAGTGAAATCGGACCATAATTTGAGGGAGAGGAGGATTTTCCTTTTTTGGGTATAGGCTGAACAAATGCTGTTTTCCAACTACTCGGAACGACCCCAGAAGAATAGGATAGATGGAAAAGGGTTTTGCCAGCGGTGAAGAACACCTCTTCAGAACAATAACGGGGATACCATCCGGGCCGGCGGATTTGTGTTTGTTGAGGTCCCTTAGGACTCTTGCCACAGCACGAGTGCGAAAGAAGATTTGTCCCATGGAATCATTGACGCGCTCGAGAACTGGGAGGAGTCATGACACTCTCTGGCAGCGAAGAGTTGGAGGCGAACTGCCTAGCAAACATGAGAGCTAACAACTGGAGTGTCATTGTCAACAAGCGTAGGGACAGAGGAAAAAGAAGAATTCTTCATATTTTTTACAAATGACCAAAAATTCTTAATGTTTTAGGGACATTGCAGTATTTTTTGCCTTAATTTCTAGTCATCCAAAAACTTCGTATTTCGAATATGGGCATTGCAAGCCTTCCTGGCTTGTTTAAACTTATTCCATTTTTCCTCAGTTGGGTTTGCTATATAACAACGGAAACTTACCTCTTTAACCCTGATAACCTCCTTACAGCTCACATCAAACCATGCGTTCTCTTTGGGTTTGATGCTTTAATTTTAACCCTATTTGGGATAAAAGTTCTCATTCTCTGAAGAATTAAGCTTGTTATCATATCCGCACTGATGTCTATGTCACTATCGAGGAAGCATAGATACCAGTTAAAGATCCTGAAGAAATTATTGAAGTGTTGCGATCCTTCAATTACTTTGGTAGTAGCAGCCGATAACAATATATTAGTATATGGAATAAGGAGACGGTTAATAAAAGACAAAAGAACCTTTAAATCAGGAAAACTTACCTTACTTCAAAACTGCTGATGTAAAAGAAGATAGCCTTACCTGTAAGTACCCACTTACGTATCCGATAATTGGGTACTTAGCCAAAGGCATTCTGAACTCTTAGCCGTGTTCCGTTCTTCAACGGGGAAGGACGATTCCGGCAACGATAAAACCACAACTATTACAAATCTACTGCGAAGTAGACTTGATGCTTGGTAGACTCCGGTCGACTGGAGATCTATGTTACTTATATGAGGAAGAGGAAGGTCCTTTGTGATGCAATTTATGACCGCGTAGCAGACCTAACTTGCGCCGAAAAGATGGCGTAGACCAAGACGCTCAAAACCTAAGGGCGCGGAACTGGATGGTGTTAGGATGGTCCATTGGTTTATTTATTTGTTCGCATATTTTTATTTTTATTTTTTGTAAACCAATAAATTAAGTTTGGAGACAAACATTCAAGTACAGAGTTATCTTTTTTCACTTTGTAAGTCACAACTTTTTTGTGTTTTTAGCAAAAAAATTGAAATATCTTCTGAGGTTCAATGTGCCCTGACAAAGACCAAATGTGATGTCTCGAATTTATCATCCCAATATAAATGACTTGAAAGCTGCCCATGATAGCACTGTCGGGGCGAAAAATTAACAAGGCCATAATAGAATTCGTCATCCCAAATACCAGTAAACTGATAAGATCACGGACGCTGATTATGGCCATTCAGCATCTTCAGTGTACTCTTACAAGAGAATTAACTTACTTTCATGCTTTGTTCCCAGTCTACGGCTGATTTATTTCTACTACGATGATATGATCACTCGAATTCTGTGTGCCCTTGATCTTGATCCTTATCAGCAGCCGACACATCATATCAAAAACAAATATTTACATGTATAGGTACACACGTTTTTTAACCCTTTAAAAATAGCCTTACAAATAAGATTACCTGGAGAGTAAATAGCTGATAGTCCGACAAAAACACTAGCGTAATTAATAGCTACTGCGCGGTACCGCAATACATTGAATTCTCCCAGATAGGGGTAAACGGTTGATACCGCCCCACCCATTCTAAAAATTTTAAATTGAAACACCTTTTTCCATCCGTATTATTCAAATTCTTTCTTACCCGATACCAAGTAGAAAACGAAGTACAACAAATACCCAAAAATTTGAAATAAACATCGACATAAAAGAAATCAACACGGAAACCATCGATGCACGTATCAGAATCGGACGTCTTCCAACACTATCAGAGAGGTATCCCCAAGGAAATGCTGCCACAAGAATACCTTAAACGTTTCAAAAATACAATTTTAACACTGTTGTATTTATAGTTAGAATTAACAAAGCGTACCGCTAAAACAAGCCGCGTTCAAAAGCGATTTTTCCACGGCACTTGTATTAAAATCACATTGCGATGCCAGTGTTATCAAACCCATTCCGTTGGTTTCGTTTATTATGAACATAAGGAGTGTGCCAGTCAAAAGCGATATTTCAATCTGGACTTTGCCAAAGCCTATTCACAAAAAATTGACACGGTTAACGTCACTTTTTGAGAAATAAACCGATTCATACTACAAACCGATTACGTTCAAGGCATCTTCAAGAGTGGATTCCTTGTTACCAGTTTTCTGTCTACCTTCAACATCGAACGATTCCCGATTCGAATGATTTAAATTAACGTCAAAACCGTTTGGAGGCATTTTGCCAACTGGACCCCAAGTGTCGGAATATTTTGGTACAACAGACTATCCATCTCATCATTTTATCAGGTCGTGATGTTTAGCGATAAGATATTTTGATTTAGTAGGTATTTGGTTACAGGAGATAAGTTAAGCAGTGCAAGTAAATTGGTTTTGAAGACTTTTAATTTGGCAGAGAGAAGTGAGAATTAATTAGTTCAGTTTTGTTTAGATTATATTTTGATGATGTTATAGTTGAGTTGAATTTAATAAGCAGCAAAATATTCTTTATCAGATTCACATCCGATGTTGTCGCAAACAACGTTGTCTTGTTATCATTCTAATAAATTGTTGTATTCACAGGGATCAACAAATGTAAATGTAATGGACCTATTAGATGGATTAAGATTCGAATAACAAAGTTATATTTCACGCACTTAAATTTGCATAGAGTTTCCGGTGGGATGCTTAGCAAATCTGTTTATGCAATTATGGTTCCATTAGTAAACTTCGGTGACTTATTTGGGTTAGAAAAGACTATATTGACAGATAATTTGCACTGAAAAGCTGTATACAACAATAAATAGAAAATAATTAGTTAAAGTAAGCTACCTTAGGCTTGATATCCCTGAGCAGACAAAATATAAGCTCTACAATTGGAGTTATAACAGGACACTGCCTCATAGGTAGGCATGCTCTGAGGCTAGGGGTCTACACAAATGACTTCTGTAGAAGCTGCATGGACGATGAGGAAGAGGAAACAGTCCAACATCTTCTATGTATCTACATATCCAGCACTCTACATTAGAAGGAATAACTATATCGGTAATCAATTCTTTGATAAAACCAGTGAACTGGCAACGATCGACACAAAATGTCTCTCTAACTTCATTAAAAGCACGAATTTTTTGGTTTAAGTTCATTACTCTCCCATGAGTATTTTGTGGTTCACAACGGATCCTTTAGGTCTAAGTGAGTCCACAACAACTAGACAGCCACTACAACCTCCCCAAACCTAAGCTACCTTAGGTTAAGGGGCTGACTAGTGGATGTCGTTACGGTCACACTTAGATCAATACAGATCTATTGTGATACCCGTGAGTTTTGCTACTCAAGCTCATAAGAAAAACCTATGTGTTCAGTTAATCAAGCCATTTAGAGGCTTTGACGGAGTTAAGAATGTTAGTACCTACCTAGTGTATTAGAGAGTTCTTCTAAATCCCTGAAGAAATAGTTGCCGAGCAATTTCTTCCTTTGGTGGGAGAGTACGGGGCACACACACAAAGTGTGAAGTCTCTTCATGCACCTCCTCGTCACTGCATCCTCTGCATAGATCATCTGAACTGATTCTCATCTTTTTCATATGATAACCTTACAGATTATGTCCAGTAATTATGCTCCCAAGAGATCGAAGTGATCCCTTGTGTAGCTGCATAAATCTTTCCGTTCTTTGTTTTTTAAAACAGGGCCATTTCTTTCAGTGCAGTGCTGCAGGTGTCAAGAAGTTTCCACCTTTCATCGGCCTTGATAGTTATCCTTTTTGAGATTTCCTGTTTTAAATAACAGGTAGGGGTGCTAACTAGATGAGCTTGGCTTACGTCAATCTTGCTAATTCATCGGATTTCTCGTTGCCTGGTATATTGCTGTGACCAGGGAGCCAGCAGAGTCTAATGTTGTGCTGTGCGCCAAGATATCCTTAAGCTCTTCGCGGCAGCATGAAACAAGCTTTGATTTGACCTCAGTTGCAGTAATCGCTTTTATTGCCGCTTGGCTATAATGTAAGAGGTGATATTAGCTCGTGGTATCGCCATCACTGATACCTTTATAGCAGCTGTTGTCACTGCCAGGACCTCCGCTTGGAAGACACTACTGTAGTCTGTAAGCCTAAGCAAGGCGGTTAACCTGAGAGATTCAGAATAGAAGCCTGCCTCTACACCAGTTTCCATCTTAGAGCCATTCAATATCGATAGCTATTGACGACTCACTGGAGTATGGTATATTATTCATCCATTACTCACTGCTTTGGATGGCAGCCTTGAATGGTTTATGAAAATCAAGTTCGTGTATTTTATTGTCTGTTGTAGTACTATAACCCATAACTTTATGAAGGATCTGGGCATGTCCTATGGAACTGATTTCCAGACTTTAGTTTGACTAAGTCTCAGGGCACTTTTGGCCGCAGATTCGTGAACAAAGAGGTCTAGAGGTATAGATTGAGTTAACTTGCAGTCCCGCAGTTGGAGTCTACCTCATTGCCCCCGTAATGCCAGTGCACGCAAGCCTTTAAACTTTTGTCAGAGTTTTCAGGTTCTTTCCACCAAACCAAATTCCCAAAGTTAGTATTGGTCTAATTATTGACGAATACATCCATCTAATAATTTTAGGGTTTAGTCCCCAGGTTTTCCTGAAAATTCTATTGCAGGAGTATAAGGCAATCGATGCCTTTTTGAATCTATCATCGGTGTTCAGACAACAGTTTAGTTTTTTATCTAAGATCACACCGAGATACTTTGCATGTTCAGAGATTTTAAGAGGGCAGCCTTCAATTGAAGGTATTTTAAAATCAGGTATTTTGCGTTTGTTAGTAAATAGAACTAGTTCTGTTTTAGCTGGATTGACTGTCAGCCCACAGTTCTTAGTCCATTTACCTACCAACGAGAGGGCATATTCGGTTTGTTCACTTGCCAGTTACTAGTAATGCAAGATCATCAGCGTAGGCTTTTATTTTTATTCCACTTGATTTCAATTTAGATAGTGTGCCGTTCATGTGGGGTACCCCTGGATGTGGTTACTCTCACCTTTAATTCTGCTAGCTCAGAGTTGATTTGTCTCTTTCTGAGCATACACATTATCCACTGCATTATTGCCTTTTCGACTTTGTGGTTGTTAAAGACTTGCTTCACTGTTTATTTCTTCACGTTATTGAAGGCTCCTTAAATATCCAAGAACATTGCAACTGCAAGGGTGTATATCTTGTCATTCAGTGATTTTTCTATGACGCTGACAACTCTGTGCAATGCTGTTTCATCTCTTTTTACTTTAATATAGGCATGTTGGTATACTGCCGATATACAGTCCGGTTTCAAGGTGCTTCGGATATGCATATCAATCAGCCTCTCAAAAGTTTTCAAAAAAACGATGTTAGACTAATGGGTCTATAGTATTTGGCCTCCGTATGGCTAGGTTTAGCAGCCATGGGGATGAAAACCACCTTTACATCACGCCACGATAAGGGAATAACCCCCATTCAAGGCGATGCGTTATCATGCAATTTCTTCATTATCATTCTTGAAAAGATTGTGCAAAGCTCCAATGTCAACACCAGAGGCACAACCTTTCAAAAGTCCGTCCAGCTACTAGGATACGCAGACGACATTGACATAATTGGAAGAACACAGCGTGATGTCTGGGGAGCGTTTGAGCCTTGAGACGGAGGCCAGGAAGAAGGGTCTAGCGGTTAACGAGGGCAAGAAAGGACTACCATGTCATGAGACATGGACCATGACAACATCTGATGAAAACGCTTTGGGCTGATTTGAGAGAAAAATTTTTCGAGTGATTTTTGGTCCTGTCTGCGTTAATGGAGAAGGGAGAGGAAGTTTCAACCAAGAACTGTACGAGATGTACAGCGAGACTGACCTTAGATGGTTGGGTCATGTTGAGCGAATGGAAATAATACTCCGGCTCGTAGAGTCTTCGAATCCAACCCGGAAGGACGTCGCAGAAGAGGAAGACCGCGACTCTGGTGGAGCACAAAGGTGGAAGAGGACCTGAACAAACTTGGTGTGCGAAACTGGAGACAGCTAGCCAGGGACCGAGCTGGCTGGAGAAGTTTGTTGGGTGAGGCCCTGGTCCGACCTGGACTCTGTAGCGCCATGATAAATAAGTAAGTAAGTTTTCAGGTTTGGCATAGTAAGTATCAACATTAATTTTACTTATATTTTACCTTAATAAATTGTGACTTCATTAAAAATTAAATTTGTCAACTTCTTCACATTATCACCTCATTTTATTTCTTAAGGACGTGTGTGGAGGTAGAAGAAGAAACGACAAAAAGAACCGATGGAAAATGACAAAACATACCAATAATTTAGTGTTTCGATTTTGAAGTTTGATTAAATTAAAGTAATTCTTCACACGCACCCAGAGAATTGTGGATGAGAGTAAGCCACTTAGGCCTTGGCTCTTCAAGAGCTGTCGCGCCACTCTATTTTTTATTAAACACGACACATTTGAGCCCATTTTATTCACCACACCAGGTAAGATTGAACACACATTTCAACGCAATTCAAACAGATGGCTTAACAAGATGAATACAAATATACTTGAAAATGATAGCTATTTAGCATCAACCTTCAACATGAAGGCCTTGACGATTATCTTCTTCTGATCGTCTTAACATAAACGTTTTTACGTGAAACAAAAAAAAAAGAACAAAAAAAAACCTTATCACCTTTCAACTTAAACTCATCTGACTGAAACAAGACCAAGTCTACGTTTTGTCGCACCCTCTCGAGTTTGCTTTGAATTACATTTCTCTCTCCATTATCATCATCTTCAAAAACAAATGAATTGAGTTTGATGACTTTTTTACGCCTGTTGAGGTTCCGTGATAGCATGTGTATTGAATCCCTATGTCTGAACCCGTAAACGTCAGTCGGTACCAAAGTCAGTTTGTGTTTCAATCAAAAGAGAAAGATATATATGTCGTTTTCCATTGGTCTTTTTTTGACGTTTCTTTTCTACCTCCAATGGAACGGGTTATGATGTATGTGTCATTCTTCGGACGATTCTGTTTTCAAAACAGAAGAGTTTTGCTCTTCTCAGAAGCATTCCGTCTGTCAAAGTCAGTTCAATGGAATGGTTTCAGAAGACTTCTGGACTCTTCCAAATCGTTCTGCACGACCAATGGAAAACGACAATAGTTTACTTCCTAAAGCTCTTTAAAACTCTCGAATTTGTTAAAATTTAACCTTAGTTTTGTTCATTTCCTTTTGAGAAATTTCATATCAAATGTGAAATAGTACAATAGTTCATGTGCTGTTCCTCTTTTAACCAAGAACTTTTAAAAGAGAGAATTGTTAGTTTTGCCAAAAAAAAAAAAAACCTCAAATATTCATTTGTTATTCAGAACTTCGCGTCCAATTCCAAATAGCTTTTCGATTGGATAAATAGAAACCCTGCTTTCTACTAACTTCTATTACTTTCTGTTTCTTTGGCTTTCAGCAAATTTTTACAATTAAAAAAAAAAAATCTCTAACACGTGTTCGGTAACAGCCAATTGCTTCGTTTTAAATGAATGGTTACTGCGGCGTAAGAGAACTTTTTTTTACTAAAATTGATAAGCAAGTTTTTTTTTTTAAATCTTCATGGTTCCAAATTGTATTTGAGTGAACGTTAAAGTAAAGTGTTTTTGTGTTCATTTTTGAAGATTTGTCCTCCTACCAATACATTTTTTGTTTTTAAATTCATTATTTTTAACTAACAATGATTAAATTTTCTCGAATAAAACATTAACTTAATCAGAATTATAATAACAGGTAAGAGTTCATTGTTGCCAATTAATAGCTGTCAATAAAACAATGAACCCCATTTGAATGCATTTTTACTTGCGACAGATTTTTAGAGGAATATATGGCAAGTATTGAATTCGTACAAAAAAAAAAATTTGAGATGAGGATGAGATATGACATTACGATGATAGAGAAGTCGAAAAAAGTGGGTCCGGCGATTCCGTCTGTCTGTCTGTCGGAAAGTTTACAGGCATCTACAGCCTTAACTACTGGTCCGATTGACTTCAAATTTGAAAATTAGAGGTTTGAGCAAAAAGTCATATCCCAATTTTTTTATTTTTGTTTTAAGATCAAAAGTTAGGGTAGCCACCATACGATTTTTTTGGCCAAAAACCAAAACATTTTTTTTTCTCCAAAACGGCCCGATAGATTTTTTTTAAACTTTCTTGAGTTTAATTTTTTTAAACATTCATGTATTTTATGTAAAAAAAAATTTTTGTATTGCTCCAAAACGGTACCTCCCATAGAACCGTTTTTTTGTTATTAGATTTTCTCGAAAACTGAAAGTCCGATCAGCGTAAGTTTTTTTTTGAAAGTACGTATATATTGTTCAAATAATATTGTGTTTTCAAAAAAATTTAAAATTTTTTTTTGGATTTTTAAAAAATATTTTTAACTTTTTTTTTCAAAATTCTGTATCTCAAAAACGGATCAATTTTAAGAATCCAAGTTGGAGTATAATATGTATATTTACATAGTCTTAAAAAGTGCATACTCAAATTAATTTTAAAACATTTTTGAAAAATTTTATATATAAAAAATTAATTTAAAAAAAAAACGGCTCCGACGATTTTCAAAAAAAAAATTCAATAAATCAAGAATAAGGTTTGAATTTTTTTGGAATTTAAATTTTTGGAATGAAATGTTTTTACGAGGTTCATTTTCAAATTTTAATTTTCTTAATGAATTCTAATTATTTTTATATATTGAGTTTTTTTTTGTGAGTTACGTGTAAGCTGTAAGTAAGAGTGTAATCAGAATTGCTTAAAGTATATCTCTTATTTTAACACTACTTTTTGCAATTTAAGTAATCATAAATATTTAGTTTTAGCATGCAGGAGCAAGTTCGTACGACCCAGTCGTGCACATTTTTTACTTTTGCTGTGCAGCAAAAGCTTTAGAAAAAAGATTTGCAGCATGTCATAACGTTTTGTTCCGCCTCAGTGAATTGACAAAGTTGATCTACTCAGAACTCTTTCACAAAATATCAGCATTATAAGAATATTAGAATATTTATTGAAATTACCTGGAGTATACATTGTAGAGATCCCAACAAATACACTGGCATAATTAATCATCGCAGGACGATATTTCGGTGTATTGAATTCTCCAAGGAATGCATAAATTGTCGCCGATGCTCCAGAAACTCTTTAAATATAAATATATTTACATTTTTCTTAAATCAAACTATTCCACAAATTTACCCAATTCCAGTAAAAAATCGAAGAATAATAAATAGCCACAAGTTCGAAACAAACATCGAAACAGTTGAGCAAATTAAAGCCACAATTGTTGATCGCAAAAGTACTGTGCGTCTTCCATATGTATCAGAAAGGTAGCCCATAAAATATGAAGCCAAAAGAATTCCTATCGCAGAACCACATTAATAACACTTTAACGAATTTCCAGTAAAAGTTCATTATTTCTTACCAATAACGCATGCTGTGCCCATGAAAGCCTTCTGCTGAGAATTCGTACTGAAATCACATTGAGATGCTATTGTTATAATACTCATTCCCATAGTTTCGTTGACAACCATCATAAGCAGGACACCAAAGACGAAGAGAATTTCAATTTGCACTTTTCCAAATCCTGAACAACATTTGTTAGAAAAGTTAAGCTCTAAGTGAATTTAAAATCACAAACCGATCATATCGAGTGCATCGTCAAGGATGTACACTTTTTCCTTCTGTGCAGCTTCAGCATCTTGAAAAAGTGCTTCCGATGACGTGCTTTTCTCACTTAACTTTAATTCTTCTGGAGGCATTGTAACAACTAAACACGTTGAATGCAATATGCAATGTGAGCTATTTCTAATAGCGACTTATCGCCTTCTCAGATGATAAGACTTATAGACGGTTAATTATTTATGGTGTTTGGATATACCATAAAAGTTGTTTTGTTTCAAGAAATAACGAAAGATAAATATGGGATAACAGTTTGTAAGTACACTTTAATAGTCTATTTCGAACTTCCACTTCCTGAAATCACTTTTGCACTTTGACGATTCATTAAACAAAAAATATAAAACAACAAAATTAATTCACTGACACTGCGGCCGATAGCCGGCAGTAAAAAGACATAACGACTCGTTGTCGTTAGGTAAACAAACAAACAATACCAATTTGCTGATTAGTGAATCGGCATGTTTGGCCTTACTGAAAGTTAAGATAGATCAGATTTTTGGCGGGATTTTATGGCAAACTAACCAAAACAATGATGTTTTATTTCTTTCTAGAGATTGGCTTGTACACTACTCACATGTAGGTATAGCAAATTTAAAATGCTATCGATAAAAACCATGTAAAAGGGGAAGTCCCAAGTCAAAGATAGAAAGTTTCGGTATACGAGTGTAAGGTTTCAAGTTTCAAGAACTGAAACTTTGCGGACATATGTAGAACTGGAATGAGTAGTGTTGTGTATTGGCATATAATTCTATTTCTCTTCATCGAAAGCTTAGAAAGCTACACAGCGGTTGTTTTTAAAAATTAGACGAATTCTATAGCTTAAAAAACTAAGAAAAAATGGTGATGAAACTTATCAAAATGCTAAATACATCCATTTATGTACATACAAAAAAGAGTGACCTCAGTTACCACGCTTTTAACTCAAGAACGCCTGGACCCATTTCGATGATTCGAACCGGTCGGTCTTTCAGTCGGAATTCCAAGTCTTGTTACAAAGAAAAAAATTATCTCCGAACAGACACTTCAATCAATTGTGTACAGTCAAGGCTATGTATAAGGTACCTCATCCCAAATCCTTAAAACGAATTCAAAAATAGTCTATAAAGGTATGGCGTGGAGGTTACTTACTGGAGGTGGTGCTACAGTCCAGATCGGACCAGGGCCTCACTAAACAAACTTCTCGATCCAGTTCGGTCTCTAGCTAGCTGTCTCCAGTTTCGCACACCAAGTTTGTTCAGGTCCTCTACCACCTGTGTGCTCCACCTGAGTCGCGGTCTTCCTCTTCTGCGACGTCCTTCCGGGTTGGATTCGAAGACTCTACGAGCCGGAGCATTATTTTCCATTCGCTCAACATGACCCAACCATCTAAGTCGTTGGACCTTAACTTTCTGGCTAGGTCAGTGTCGCTGTACAGCTCGTACAGTTCTTGGTTGAATCTTCGTCTCCATTCTCCATTAATGCAGACAGGACCAAAAATCACTCGAAGAATTTTTCTCTCAAAGCAGCCCAAAGCGTTTTCATCAGATGTTGTCATGGTCCATGTCTCTGCACCATACATGAGGACCGGGATGATGAGAGTTTTGTAGAGTGTCACTTAGTTGCTCGGAAGAGGACTTTACTACTCAATTGCCTTCTAAGTCCAAAGAAGCAGCGGATTGGCAAGAGTGATTCTTCGTTTGATTTCAGCGCTGGTGTTGTTGTCTGAGTTGATAGCGGATCCCAGGTAGACAAAGTCCTTAACTACCTCGAAGTTAAATCTGTCTATGTTGACGTTTGCTCCAAGACGTCGATGTTGGTATGTCCTTTCTTGTCGACAGCATTAACTTGGTCTTGCCTCGTTAACGCTAGACCCATCTTCCTGCCTCCGTCTCAAGCTCACGAACGCTCCACTGACATCACGCTGTGTTCTTCCAATTATGTCAATGTCGTCTGCGTATCCTAGTAGCTGGACGGACTTTTGAAAGATATGCCTCTGGTGTTGACTTGGAGCTTTGCACAATCTTTTCAAGAATGATGTTGAAGAAATCGCATGACAACGCATCGCCTTGTCTAAAACCTTTTTTGACATCAAAGCGTCCGTTAGGTTTTTTCCGACCATGATGGAACAGCGTGAATTTTCCATTGTCATCTTACACAGACGGACGAGTTTTCTGGGATGTCCAAAACTAGACATTGCTCTATATAGTTGTCTCTATAGACGCTGTCATACGCGGCCTTGAAATCGATGAAAAGGTGGTAGGTATCGATTTGAAGTTCTGGGTCTTCTCCAAGATCTGCGTAGGGTGAATATTTGATCGATGGTGGACTTTCCGGTCTGAAGCCACACTGATAAGGACCTATTTTGACGAAAGGCTTCAAACGTTCACACAGCACGGCAGACAAGATCTTATAGGCGATGTTAAGGAGACTTATACCTCTGTAGTTGGTGCAGTTCCAGGGGATCTCCTTTTTTGAGGATCGGGCATACGATGCTGAGGTTCCATTCATCGGCATGCTTTCCTCCGACCAAATTTTGCAGATGAGCTGGTGCATGCTCCTAACCAAATATCTCCAGCTGCTTTGTACAGTTCGGCGGCTAGCCCGTCTGGTTCCAGCGGCTTTGTTCGACTTAAGTTTAGATATCGCTTCTTCACTTCGTCAAGGTCGGGTGGGTGGAATTGTTGGCCTTCGCACCCTAATTGAATGGTTCTGTATTTGCTGACAGGAAGTTCTTGGTCGTCATCGCCATTTTACTGCCTTGGAAAACGTGGTCTTTCCATATCCTCTGCACTGACTGCCGGTTCCTCTTCGATGGTTCCCATCGGTGGTCTCTTCAGGGTATATATAAGCCCTGGAGGTGTGTTTTCACCGTTTTTTAGATGGTAAGTGTTTGGCGTAGTAACGAGGGTTGTCCTTGAACTGTTCGACGCTTGAGCATATTGATAAAAGCGAACAGTTTTTTTTGTTAATAATAATCTGCGTGTTATTTTCACAATGATCCGGATTCTAATCTTTGGCCCTTAGTATTAAACATAATCGTAAAGTCGTGTTTGACAGTCACTTTTTGGTTAGATTTAGAAAAAGCTGCTTTTAACATTTCGTAGTAACAGTTCAAATTTAACAAAAGTCTAATTCTTCGCAATCATTGTGACTCTTTCGTTATTGTGAACTGACAGCTTCACTTTTGAAGTTGACAAATTCGCAAAACATATTATTGTGACCTTCGAGCTTACGTCAGTTTCTGGGTCACACGCGAAAAGCTCTATTGTGATTCTATCATTTTAAATTTGACTTAGGTACAGGTGAGCTGCTTCTAAGCATATTTTAAGTTTAGAATTGAGATGTATGTTTTATACTACTGATTTTTTATTAAAATCGAATTTGGGGCGAAATTGGGTTCTATTACTAAGGGCCATTGATTTGTATTTATAAAAAACAAACCAAAAAATTAAAATCTGCTTCTTAACTGTGATCAGTTTTTCTGTCCGCGAACAAGTTGAAATGTTGGAGTATGTATTATGGATCGTGGAATGGATCGTGGAGGCAGACTTAACCTTCGCAGAACAGCACTAGTAAATAGAAAAACTGTCAGAACAGAAAAAGGACCAGCTCCTGTTTCCATCTTTTTGACAGACTAAAATCAGCTGTTAAATAAATATCCGAATGCCCGATTAGTCATAGACGACTTTTAAAAATTTAACATGCTTTTAAACACGTAAAATGAGATTTTTCGGTTCACACAAGCGTTGTTTATAATAAACAAACGTTTTACACCCCTTTAAAACTAAATGCCCATTTTTCGGATCATTAAATTTTAAAAGTTCATTGGAATATTTTGTAAACTGAAAATAACCTTTTCTCCATTTTTCTCACAATACCAAAAAAAACAATTTTGCGCATAAGGATCCAAGTTTGACAAAAATGTCCCTCAAATTTCCCATTTTAGAGTTGGTGGAAAACTACAAAGTTTTAAGGGTCTGATAAAATTTAAAAAGATTTTTGCTACAAGTACTTTTAGTGTTGTGTTATTGAAACTGTGCATAAGTCAAATCAAATTAAAGATTGCTTATAGATTTTTGCAAGAAAGTTTACTTGAGTAAAGTAGTACTATTTTTACTTCCTCTGAAAACCGCGATCTAATAATTTTCAAAAAAATATTTGACTGTGAAAAATATAAAAATAATGTGGCATTTGAAATTTTGACATTGATAGTTTTCACAAAGCTGCACCACCAAAAAATAGGGGCAGAAAATTGGTACTAAACGAGCTGAACAACTTCATGGAACACAAAATGACAGATTGTAGAACAGATTTGGGGCAATGGTTTTTACTCATGGAACACACAAACGTGTACGTTTTGGATCTTTTTCTGTTCTTTTCTGTGCGAACAATTCATTAAAACCAGACCTACAGTTCCACGTAATGTTACCCCGGTGTGTCCGACTTAAATTTATTATATCCGTTCCTATGGTGATGGTAAATTTGTATCTACCAAAAATTCATGACATATTTGTCAAAAACTGACACTTCACCATATTCAGCCTTCTGTTTTGTATTTGGTGTTGTGCAATCGCAAAGTTTCGCTGCTGGCGGCCAAAATCAATAAATTTCATTTAAATTTTGTTATGGCATGTGCTCGTAGATTATTGCCTTCAATCTTTATAAATTCATTGACTAAACGTTCGTTTATGATGTCCTCCAAACTAAGAGCCGAAGAAGTTCTCGAGAATATCAAAACAAAGAACCCCTACTTTGAGAAATATGCAGCCAAAATAGCAGCTCTACAAAAAACATCCCCCGATGAGTTTGTGGAACGTATGGAAAAGGTTGCCACAGTCCAGGAAGCAAAGAAGAAGAAGGAAACACGGTAAGTACCACCCTTATAGTTTTGACAGCATACAAAACCAATTAATTTTCCTTATTATCCCCTTAGGGACTACTCCGAGTTGCTCAATCCAAAGAAACCACTCGAAAAAGTGCAGGAGCCTGAAATTCCCCACAAACGGCTTTCTGACATCATGAAACTGGAACTGGTCCAAGACAAATCCGCCGATGAGTTGAAACAAATCTGGTACGAATACCATAAGACCAAGGATGTGATCGCTGCCACTCTGACAGTCGAGCAATTCGAAACTTTGATGTCTCGTGCGAAGGAGCATCCAATTTTCATTCTTCCCCTGCCGCGAAGTGAAGGATTCGAATTCATTTTGTTGCAGTTTTCCGCAAATACCGTCCACTTTACTCCACTTTTAGCTTATCAGGTAATTTCAACATTTTTTGTCCTCCATTCCAAGACTAATTTTTGTATAAACAGATCCACGCTGAAAATGCCCCCGAATGCCTAAACATCGTCCACTACACTGAAGTCAAGGATAAGGGTGTGATTCTGATGCGTGGCGAATACGATACCAAAGTCCTGACCGGCCAGGAAGCACAGTGTTTGGCCAACGAGCTCCAGATGTTCTATTGTATGCAGGACGAAGCTAAATTGAAGGTCCTGGAGACCTTCACCAAGCAGCCGGACAGCTTCAAGCACATGGATCTGATTAAACAGGTCGAGGAGATACAGTTGAAATAGATTTATTGAAAAAAGCGTCGTTTAAAAACCAGTCAAAACTTAAAGCCTAATCCTCCCGAATGATCAGTTTCTTCTTTTCCGAAACGAAAGGCTTCTCGTTCGCCTTCGAGTGTGCCCGAATGTTGGCCTCTTTCGTTTTCTCCTTTTGTTTAATGGCTTGCATCTTCTTCTGCGCATTGAGCACATGCCTGGGCACTTGTCTGTGCCGAGCGATCCTCTTTATCTGCGGATGGGCGGCGAACTTCTCCTTCAGCGCATTCTGGTAGTTGAAGTTCGATCTCTCACGTGGACGCACAACTCCGAGTTTTTCCGACGCCTTGGCCTTCCACATGCGAATGTTCATCTCGTCCGAACCGCTGAACACGTATTTGTTGTCCAAACTCCAAGCGACGCAGGCGATGCGTTGCATTCGTTTGGTGTGATAGATTTCGCGCGAGTGACTCTTGTGAACTTCGTAGATTCGGATGGTCTTGTCGTAGCTACCGCAGACGAATTCCTTGCCAGTGGGAGAGTAGTCGACGTCTGTGACTGCTGAGACGTGGTCGTAGTGGATTTTGATGGGATTTGTCAGCTGACGTGTGTCAAATGTATACAAGCTGCAACGAATGGGGAAGTTAATTTAAAAAGAGTGGTGGATAGACGAGAAACTCACTTGCAATCCTCATTGGCTACTGTGAAATTGAATGCCTGCATCGGATTCCAGGACAGTTTGTTGCTTCTCATTGTGAGGACAAGCTTGCGGATGGGTTGGGCCTCGCGTTTGTCGTACAGAATGATGCTTCTGTCACTCCCGCAAGTCGAAAGCAGAGACGTCTCGACTGGATTGAAGGCAATGGCATGTAAATTGTCGTTTCCCCACTTCAGAGTTTTGAGTGGATCGTTTCTGTTGACATCCCAGATTGTGCAGGCCTCTCCGCACGTCGCAAACACACTTTCCTTGATGTTATGTGAAATGCCATTGATGATAGTTCGTGACATAAAAGTATTTGTTGGCTCGTCAATTTCGACATCCTCAATATTGCCCAAATGCCAGCATTTAACAGTTTTATCATCACCGGCGGTGAACAAATTTTGACCGTCCACTGAGAAAGCTATTCCCCGAACGAATCCGCTATGAGCGACGAAACTCCGGACGCTTGTTCTGTTAGCCAAATCCCAGACACGAACTTCGCCATCGTACGCTCCGCTAATGAGCGTTGATAGACGACTAGGGTGCTTGCCGAAGCAAGCAACACCATCACGATGGCCACCCAAGTTGCCAACGAACGGTTTGGCGAATACTTTGTCTAATTTTGTAGCATTGAGGGCACGAACATATTCGCGGACCGATTCAAGTGGATGTTCTGATGGATCGTAGTTTCGGGGAACTAGGTTTGGAGAGAAAATAAATTTATAACTGTCTTTGTTTCCTGCAGGAAGATTACTTACTTTTGTGCAGATCGTTTTTTGTTTCACGCAAGTATTCATCTGGATTTCGGGAAATTACTTTAACTTTCATATTTTTTCGATTTTAATTCAAATGTTTTTCTTTAATTTACAAACAACGACGCACATGCACTATTTGACAGTATTTGCCATAGATTTATAAATACGAGAGTTCTGGGAATGTTGATGGGAATTCAAAAGACAATCCTTCCTTCCAGTGGATAATTACTTTCCAATGAGAAGGAGAATTTCACAGTGCGTTTCTGTTTAGGGCAGAGGAAAGGAAACATCATAAACAAATGAAATTTTAATATGATCATATATCATCATCAATCGATGAAAATTTGAGGATCTGTAATCGTTACCCTGTCAACACTGATCCATTTTGACGTCCTTTCAACCAGTCCACATTCCACAATGGAAAGAACGAACTACAGTGCGCCGCTTATGAATCAAACGTAACCAAACGTAAGTAATCAGACAGTTCTTGGAACATGAACAACTCCTCTTCCGTCACCTGTCATTTCATTGTCAAAGACGATTTGAGTCGATTGTTCCACCAAAATAAAAATGAGTGAAAAACATTTGCCTACCCGGAGCACTGTTTACATCTCGAATTTACCCTTTTCCCTCACAAATAGCGATATTCATAAACTTTTTGAAAAATATGGACGAATTATCAAGTAAGCTGAAGACATCCTATTGGTTTCATCATTCCTCATGGTTTTGTTTTACTTGCAGAGTCACTACAATGTGCGACAAATCCACAAGAAAATCCAAAGGCGTATCTTTCATCCACTTCCAGAAAGTCGAAGACGCCCAGAGTTGTGTTGATGAACTGAACGAAAAGGAGTTTTTTGGAAGAACAGTCAAAGCGAGTATAGCAAAGGACAACGGGCGCAGTATTGAGTTTGTCAAGAGGTTTGTCCATAATCCAAATTCTGTCGCTATTGTCTTATGTTTTGTATTTCAATTTTAGAAAAGACTACACCGACAAGTCGAGGTGCTACAACTGCGGCGAATTCGGACACTTAAGTTACAAGTGCACTCAAAACGTTCTCGGAGATCGTGATCCCCCAAAACCCTCACATCGAAAGCAACGAGCACCAAGACGGGCACATGACGAGAAGCAGTCCGATTCTCGAAGTGACGAAGACGATCCACCACCGAAGTTTCTATTGAGCGAACCAGTACCCGTTCCAAAGAAGAAAAGATTCAAAAAGGACTCCTACTTCAGCGACGAAGAGGAGATAGAAGAAAACGAATAAAATAACGGAATAAGCTTTCGACAAAGTAGCTTTAATTTGATTCTCTTAAAATGCTTAAACTGACTCCTCCTTGATCGTGCTGGGCGTGACAACAAATAATCATATGTTTGTGACAAATGGGGATGGGTTTGGTTTCATTAAGCTGTCTGCTTGGCCAAATGCTGTTTCTGTTCCATAACACTGACTAGAACACTAAGAAAACGGCTCTTTTGGTATTGGATCTTTTCGATTTTTCTCCATTTGTTCTTGGACATATTCTACACGAGCGCTTGAAGTAGTCTTTCGATGTTTCGAGGTCCTAGAAAAGGGGAAAATTATTGCAACATGACAGTTCAATTAGCTGACTCACCTTTTCAACGTAATAGCCGGTTCCAACATCAATCACAAAGTTGTTCATGTCCTTGATTGTTCCGGGAACGTACATACTGCTCGTTAGTGGAACAAGAATTTCCTTATCTTGCCAGTCTGGCTGGACTTGTTCGAGGGCTTCTTTGGAGGTGGCATATTTAGCTTTGCAATTGTAGAGGGTTTGAATGGAATCTTGAATTGCTTCGACTTCCTGCAGAAGGATGACGAATCGGTAGGAATATAATGAGGTTAAATAGGAGTGTCGCTTCCATATTAATGTGATGAGCCACTTACAGATTGGAATTCATTTTTGATTTGTGCAAGTTGTTCGAGACTTAATTTCTCCAAATCAATTTGTTCACCGCCTGAGGTATTCGATGCCATTGTTGGTTATTGATTTGTGTAAGTTAAAGTTTATTTAATTCAAAAAAATCGAAACAAATGTTCGCCAAATAAATTTATTGTGGCTGAAATGCACAAGGAATGAAGGAATCTTTTTATGGGAAATGATTTGACAAGTGGAAAAATTGATTGGAAAGTTGAAAAAGGTGTGTTTGATTTTTTTTTTATTTCAGAGTGGTTTATAAGACCTGTTCACACAGGAGGCAAGATTCGCTAGTTTTTTATGAGGGTTTTCAGACTTGGTTAAATCAAGGTAGGCGCTCAACTGTCATATGAAATGACTCAACGTTTTCTTCTTATGCCGGACAATCGGAAGTGAACATGAGAAGGCCTTTGGAAACGGATCATGCGAGTGATACGAAAAATATGAACAATTTACCAAAGATGAACAAAGCAACTTAGAGGAAGACCAACAAATTAACGAATTTTCATCGAATTTGACATTTCTTTCACATGAGAATGATTTTGTTAGGTTATATCGTTTTCCATTGGCAGTCCAGAACCATTCGGAAGAATCCAGAAGCCTTCTGAAACCATTCCATTGGACTGACTTTGACAGACGGAATGCTTCTGAGAAGAGCAGAACTCTTCCGTTTTGAAAACAGAAGCGTCCGAAGAATGACAGTTTCATCATAACCCGTTCCATTGGAGGTAGAAAAAGAAACGTCAAAAAAAGACCAATGGAAAACGACATTAAAAACGCTCGAACAGCAGGTCGTCTTGGCCACATAAAAAGCTGACATAAATGCGGATAGTGGGGCACAGAAATATTGTCTTCCCAAAAATATAATACGATATTTTCTAAGATCCTTCCTTGAACTTACCTTGGGTGAGTCAAAAACAATATGTCTTCGGAAGTTATTTAGATATTAAAATCGTAGCAGTACTTTGAAACGGCTGCAGCAGAAGTACTGATCCGATGTGGCTTTTCTTACAACCACGAAGAATTGCTACTAAAATTCAATGTTTTCTGGCGTGTAAGAAATGTGCAAAAACGAATCAATCCCTTTTTTGAATGTCTGTGTTGTCTGGTCAGCTGTAAAATCGTTTTGGGCATGATAATCACAACAACAGAAAACTCAGCTGTGGTATATGTGTAAAATCCGTGTACAAGTATGTGTAAATCCGTCTACGAAAAGAGATTCGAGAGAAATCAATCCTTCGGGAAATAAATTCAATTTCTTTGTGAAAGAAATGCGTTTAAGGGAAAAAAATTGCCACTTTTACGTCACGGATCAATTCTTGGGTTGTTAGAAAAGCCACATAAGAAAAGCCACATAGCTTTCAAATTCGGAATCGTTTTTTTGTACTATTCAGAACAAGAACTGTCATCTTGTGCCAAGTGAACGAATTCAGACAAAACAAAAACGCTATAAAGTTTCACTATACAAAATCCTAATTATCTCGGTCCTCGTGAATAGTGCAGAGACATGAGTCTTGACAACATCTGATGAAAACGCTTTGGGTTGCTTCGAGAGAAAAATTCTTCTAGTGATTTTTGGAATGAAGACGAAAATTCAACCAAAAACTGAACGAGCTGTTCAGCGACACCGACTTAGCCAGAAAAGCTAAGGTTCAACGATTTAGATGGTTGGGTCAGGTAGAGTGAATGGAATATAATGTTCCAGAAGGACGTCGCAGTGAACGAAGACCGCAACTCAGGTGGAGCACCCAGGTGTAAAAGAGCCTCAACCAACATGGCATGTAAATACGGAGACAGCTAGTTGGGGATCGAGCTGGATGGAGACGCCAATTCAAGCAAATAAGTAAGTGCCTGGCTAAGTGGCTACACGGGATTTTTTCAATCGTTTGAAAAATCACTTGTGGTGGCTACATACTGTTTCAAGGTGATTGCCTATGCTGACGACGTTGCAATATCCGTATCTGGGAAACATCCCCAAGTTCTCTCGGAACTCCTACAAAATGCCCTAAATAGGCTAACAAATTGGGCTAAGCAATGTGGCTTGGACATCAATCCACACAAAACAGAACTAGTACTCTTTTCGAGAAGGTACAAAATTCCTCAGATTAGCCCACCCAAGATTAAAGGAATACCATTAAGCTTTTCCGACCAAGCTAAATATTTAGGCCTCATTTTAGACAAATAACTAAATTGGAAGGCAAATATTGATGAAAGAGTAAAAAAAGGGCTACCGTAGCGCTTTTCAATTGTAAAATGGCCATAGGATCAAAATGGGGCTTCTCCCCAAAAATAACCCACTGGCTATACACTTCGGTAATCAGACCGATACTCATTTATGGAGTTGTCGTATGGTGGACCGCCTGGATAAGATGGTAAATCTAAATAAGCTCATCAAAGTCCAGCGGTCAGCAGGTATGTGCATCACAGGTGCACTTCGCTCAACACCAACCGCAGTCCTGGAAGTGCTTTTAAACCTAACACCTCTTGACATCTTCTCCAAAATGGTGGCAGCCAACTCATGTGTGAGGCTTAGAGACACCTCTCAATGGAACAGTTACAATACTGGTCATACTACTATTCTAGACAATTTCAGATCTATCCCAGATCACCTAGACTATACCACCCCAAAAATGGTATTCGATAAAAATTGCCATGTCTCCATCCCTTCAAGATCTTCCTGGGAAGAAGAGAGACCCCTGGAAGACAATGCCGTACACTTCTATACAGACGGTTCAAAGACCGATTACGGAGTTGGAAGTGGTATCTATTCGGAACAACTGAATCTCAGTCTATCATACAGACTTCCCAATCAATGTAGTGTATTCCAGGCAGAAGTAATGGCGATTAAAGAGGCACTATCCTGGCTCAAAGAAAACATTATATCTTGCAAGGATATACGAATCTTCTCTGACAGCCAAGCCGCTCTCAAATCTCTCGCGTCTGTCTCCACAAACTCTCAAATAGTCCACGATTGTCGATCATCTCTAAATGAGATCACGGAACAGTTTATAATATTCACCTCATTTGGGTGCCGGGCCACAGAGACATCCGGGGAAATTGCAAGGCCGATGAGCTCGCCAAAAACGGAACACTTCTGTCTAATGTTAGACAAAAACATAACATAGGAACACCACTTGCTACATGCAAATATCTTCTCAAACAATATGCTCTAGAATCAGCAAATGCTAGATGGTCACAGGGTACCACCTGCCTAGCAACCAAGCAAATATGGCCAAGCATAGACCTTAAACGGTCAAAAGGCTTGATATCCCTGAGCAGACAAAATATAAGCTCTACAATTGGAGTTATAACAAGACACTGCCTCATAGGTAGGCATGCTCTGAGGCTAGGGGTCTACACAAATGACTTCTGTAGAAGCTACACGGACGAGGAGGTCCAATACCTTCTATGTACATGTCCAGCACTCTCCATTAGAAGGAATAACTAACTTCATTAGAAGCACGAATTGGTTTGTTTAAGTCCATTACTCTGCCATGAGTATTTTGTGGTATCACAATGGATTCTTGAGGTCTAAGTGAGTCAACAACAACTAGACAGCCACTATGACCTAACCTAACCTACATAGTTTTGTTCACAATCACGTTTCCGCCTTCCGTGGAGCCAGGCACTAAGTAAGTAGTTATCTCATGCTAAGGTGTAGGAGTGCTTTGATGTGCGATTTAAGATAGCGACGACCAACAATTGTTCTTTTTTTTTCATTTCTGAGACGACATTCCCTGATTCATCAGAGGTTTGAACTGCTGGCTTTGATCCTTCCAATTAAAATTGTATTGTGTGCTTTATAAATTATTTTAATGACAACGTTTCTTTTTTATTTTCTTTTAACGGTGCATCGCGACGTGTAATCACGACGTATGAATTGAAGGCATACTGTCCTCACTCCTCACCAACTTTCGATTGGTATGTGATGTAGGCTTCGGTAATGTAGGAAGTTCCTTTTCGAAACAACTTTTTCCTGGAAAACATTTTTCCCGATATCATGTTCAACCCTATCGCTATATATAAAAAAAAAACATTTTTCATGGTTTCAAAAACGACTTGAAACTTACGCAATAACAATAACACTCAACGGTATTTTGTTTAAAAATGGAAGCTTACCCTGCACAGCAATCAAAACAAATAAAATTGTTCAATCCCATTTTATTCTTTTCTAAACATGTTTAGAATATTTTCTTTTCTTCTGCAATATCTGCCACGCAATGTTTTCTAAAAATAGAGATTTCAGTGAGAAGGAAAATCTTCTAAAAATAAAGAGGCAGACAAGAAAGTATTCAATAACGGCTGCAGCCAGTATTTTCCTCTCAAAATAAAATAAAATTGCAATAATTAATAAAGTGCAATTTTGTTTTATTTAATTCCTTTAATCGAATAGAAATTAAAACTATGGAAAATTCAATAAATGGAAACGGTAATCCTGAAGAGCTGCCCAGCTCGATTCCAGTGGATTTGAATCAAAATCATGTTGAAGGCATACGATTAGAGGAAAATGGAGCTGCTGAAGGCGAAGATGTGGGAAATAACAAGCAACAAGAGCTTCTTGATATGGTTTTTTCTTTGGAAAGCGAAAAACAGGCCATTATCGAAGAGTCACGGAAGCGGATAGCTCAGTTACGAAAGGATCTTGAAGTGAGTTTTAGAATTCCCACAGTGTTTGGAGGGTAAATGTGGAAAGTCAACCAAGTTCTAGGTTATGATTTGGAACGCAATTTACGAATTTCTAAAATGTCAAAATGTACTTTAGAAAGCCATTACTTTTTGCTTTTCTAGGACTGTCTAAGCGAGAACGAAAAACAAAAGAGACGCATCATCCAACTGGAACAGACCCTAGTTCAGTCAGCTGCTTTAGGAGGCACTGAAGGCCCTAAATCGAAGCAAGATCAAGAGGAACTTTTACTAAGAGCGAAAACCTTACTTTTTGAAAAAACCAAAGTGTGTAAACAACAGGAACAACAAATAGCCACTCTCAAGGCACATGTTGATTCCATGAAGGATGTTGTTGCCGTCACCAAGGACATGTTGAATCTTAAAACTGCTGAAGCTGAACACACTCAGTCACGATTGGATACTGCAATGTTGAGGATAAAGGCCGAGCGAGACAAGTGTATAATTTTCGAGAAGAAACTTGGTATATCACAAGGTGTCTATGAGAAACTTCGATCGGAGTATGATGTCCAGTCAAATATTTTCAAGGTGACTAAAATTCAAAATTAAGGTTAACGTTGAGAGCTGCTTTTATATATGACTTCAATTGATTTTAGGGTTTGAAAGAGGCTTATGAACAGAAAGTCGTTGTCTTGACGAAAGCTTTGGAAAGGGCGAAGCAACCATAGAACACTCCTTAGATGAATTCGGTCTCCATGCATATTTATATTTTTGTTTAAATAAAAGTTTGTATAAATTTATTTTTTGATTAATACAAGACCCTATTTATTTTTTCAGAATAATTTAATTTGTTTAATTCTAATGGGAAGGAATGAAATCGCCCCTATTATAGTCTTGGACTCAAATATGAAGAATATCGTTTTTGTGACCTATTTTTTGGTTCCAGCGTATAGGTCTGAATCAGTTTGCTGCAACGACACTTTTAAAGTGCTAAGTGCTACGTTAAGAACTGTCAAATTTTTCTGAAACCCGTCAATGTAGATTAAGGTCTTGAATTATCAAACGGCCTTTAATGATTCAAATGAAAGAAAGAAATTGAAGAAATATTTAGTGAAGGTACACTGTGGCGTATGAGTACTTTTTAATGAGCGCCAAAATAAAGTACGAGCATTAGGAAGGAAGGGGATTGTTTAAAAAGTAGTTGTGACGGTGTTTCTCGAATATAGAAACGACTAGGAAAGATAGAGAGTGGTTAAGAGTTCTGCATTCTTGTGCTATGGCTAAAGGACAAATCTTTGTACTTGACAGTACAAACGAAGTTGTTCCTGAAGGCATACTGATGAGCTTTCATGGAATGTCCCTAGTTATTTCACTAGAAAATTGGTGATGTTATTATATCACTTATGTCTGCGTGAGTCGTATTCTTAAATGCAGATTTGTAATCCGAGTAACGCAGATCAATTGCATGAAGCGTTTTGAGACAGATTTCCACATTACAGCAGCCTTCCATCGGGAACAATCACTCGCACCGTTTTTTAGTCGTCAAAACTAAACGCTCTGGCATCCACAGCTTCATCGTGTTTGTACCGAAGGTTCGGTCTTCCTGGTCGACTGCCAACAGTAGGTTTCCTTGGCTGGACTACATCCACAACTTGGTACAGATGGTACAGTTCGCGGTTGAACCTTCTTCGCCATAGTCGCATACAGGACCGGAAATTATTCGAAAATTTGTCTTTCAAAAGTACCCAGTATTGATTCCCCGTTTTTACTAACCGTCCAGCAATCGACTCCGTAAAGTAGAACTGATAAAATCCAAGTTTCGTATAGCAGACACTTTGTCTTTCGAGTGAGGAGTTTTGAACCCAGTTGTTTGCCAAACCGAAGCAGCAGCGGTTGGTTAGGGTAGTTCTTCTTCGGATCTCACTATGGTGTCGTTTGTGAAATTGATTTTTGTTCCAGGGTAGGTGAACTCCTTAATTACCTCGAAATTGCTGCTACCAATAGTGACGTTTTGTCCAAGGCGGTGAACAGATTTTGTTTTGTTTGCTGAAAGCATGTACTTTGTTTTCTTCTCATTCACATCAAGACCAACGTGTTTCCACTGTTCTTCATTCGCTGCGAAGGTCTCAAACACAGTTCTCTTGAATCGACCGATGATGTCTATGTCGTCCGCATAGCCTAGGAGCTGGATGGATTTCTTGAGGATAGTGCGTTCCGTGCTCACATCTGACTTGCACACTATCTGGAATATGTTGAAAAAGTTACATGACAGCGCATCTCCTTGTCTAAACAATTCGGATGAACTGTAACCCATTTGCACACTGCACTGCGTAATGTTTAGCGTCATGCGGCACAGCTGGATCAGTTTGTTCAGGATCCCGAATTCAGACATCGCCATCATAAGCTCTTGACGGTGGATGCTGAAAAGGTTGTGGGTTTCGTCTTGAAATTCGTTGGTCTTTTCCAGAATCTACCTCAGTGTGAATATTTGATCTATCGTTGTTATCGGGTAGGTCTACAACAACAAATCTTGTGGAATTTGTGTCGCATACGCTATGTACTCTGGAAAAAGGCGATGAAGTTGATGTTATATCTACTGACTTTAGCAAAGCTTTCGACAAAATATCTCACAAAATTATAATCTACAAACTAAAAACCCTTGGCTTTCCCCCTCTTTTTATTTCATGGGTTGACTCCTATTTGACCAAAAGAAATTATACCGTCCGTTTCAGATCGTCCTTTTTCTCCCCTTTTTCTGCTTCATCCGGTGTCCCTCAAGGTAGTCATTTAGGCCCTATACTTTTCATTTTAACAATTAATGATGTCGCTAACATCTTGGACTGTAATGTTTCGATTTATGCTGACGATATGAAAATTTACAATCGCATAACATCACCCAGTGATTCGCACAAGCTGCAATGCAACCTGGACAGTTTTTCTCTTTGGTGCCAAAAAAACCTTCTCGAACTAAATGTAACCAAATGTCATAGTATGACATTCTCACGAAAGCGCCAACCGGGGCAAAATAGAACCTATTTTTTACAGGGGGAACCAGTGCCATATGTTACTTTTACTAATGACTTGGGGGTAATTTGTGATAGAGAACTAAATTTTCACCGCCATATTGACAATGTTATTAATAAAGCTAATGCCATGCTCGGTTTTATAAAACGTTGGTCCAAAGAATTCCCAGACCCATGTATAACTAAAATACTCTACGTTACCTTTGTCAGACCTATTCTCGAATATGCATCCCAAGTTTGGTCACCGTATCAAACTACCCAGATCAAACGCATTGAAGCAGTTCAACGAAGATTTTTAAGGTTCGCACTCCGTAACATTCAATGGGAAGACAATTACCATCTCCCACCATATGGCGAACGATTGCGACTTATTAACTTGCAGTCCTTAGAAACACGTCGTGATGTCGCCGATGTGATTTTTATTCACGACTTACTTACTGGTAACATTGACTCCCCGACTCTACTTAGTTTTATATCTTTTAATACCAACCCCCGTAATATAAGAGCTGTAACTCTTTTTCGAATCCCTTATCACCGCACTAACTATTCTTTTTTTAATCCCATGTCTAGAATGCTTCGAAATGTTAACAACTCCTCTAATGCTTTTGATTTCAACGTATCCAAACCACTCCTTCGCAATACCCTATTTTCAAACTTATCCCATCAAATAATCTAATGCTTCATTTTTATACCATTTTATTGTTATGCTTAACTCTATTTCTTTTTTGTTTTAATTAACTTATGTATTTATAGATATTATAAGAACTTTTGTATGTATTTATTAGTTTTTAAGGTGCTTGCACTAAGCGTAAATAAATAAATAAATATGTCTGGCCTAAAGCCACACTGGTATGCGTGCCGAGTATTGTGTTGCAGAAAGCTTTAAGACGCTTACACAGTACGTTGGATAGGATTTCGCAGGCAGTATTAAGCAGGGAGATGTCTCGGTAGTTTTTGTATTGTTTGTAGATGGGGCATATGGACCTTATAGACCGGGCAGCGGGCATGCGTTCTTCCTCCCATATTTTGTTGATGACCCTGTGCATCCGGTCATCCAATCACCTCCTCCATATTTAAAGAGCTTCGCAGGCATGCCTTCCGACCCGGCAGACTTGTTATTTGTTAGCTTTTGGATGACTCTTTCTGCCTCTTCTATGCTGGGGACTGAGTCTCCGTTGACGGGCCTCGCTTCTCTTTCGTCTTTGTTTCGCTCGAAATTGCTGGAAGGTCTTCTTAAATACATCTACAATTCCCTGTGCTTCGGTGACGAGGTTTCCTTCACTGTTTCGAAAAGCCTTTGTCCCGGTTCTGGAACTAAAAAGTAAACACCGCTTGTTGTTCTTGGCAAGTGACTCTTTTGAGAACTTTGAGCTGGGAAGCCGCGGATATTATTTCTTTCCTTTGTTTGATACTCTTCTCTTGCTGCTAATTATTTTCGTTTCAGCATCTACAAACTTCCTTTTTCCGTTTTTCTTCAATGGTGGTTGGTAACCTACATATGACGGTTTCGACTTTATTCTTTAATATTTCGCGATAATGGTTCCACAGGGTGTTGACGTCTGTGCATTTGCTAGTACGGACAAGAGTCTCTCACTGTAGTCTCTGGCTTTTCCAAAAAGACGACGGTTACTACTCACATTGATGTGATTGTTGCAAAATCAAATCGTCACGTCAGTCGTCCTTTTGTCAATTTCACTAAGGGATTCACAATTATATAGGCTTTTACTCGAGTTTCTTATAGAGAAATGTATTATGGAGAACATGGAAGCATTTCAGTTCCTCTTTTTTTGTAATTTTGTCTATGCTTCTCCAATCATTATGATAACTGTGGTGCCTCTTCCTCTTCTGGCTATGAAATGCATGTATTTTAACTGATCCCGGTCATCTTGACTTTGTCTTTTTTCCACCTTGGTTAGGGTGTAAGTTACTCAAGGTGGCCCTACAGTCCAGGTTGCATTAGGGACTCATCCACCAAGCGTCTCCAGCCAGCTCGGTGCCTAAATAGCTATCAAAATTTTCGCACTATAAGTTTGGTTGAGGTCCTCTACGACCTGTGCGCTACACCTGAGTCGCTGTGGCGGTCTTCCTCTTCTTCAACGTCCTTCTGGATTGGATTCGAAGACTCAACGGGACGGAGCATTATTTTCCATTCGCTCTACAAACTCGTTAGTCGTGTCTTTCGACCTAAACTTTCTGGCTAGGTCAGTGTCGCTGAACAGCTCGTATAGTCTTGGTTGAATCTTCTCTCATTCTCCATTAATGGGACCAGAAATCACTAGACTCTCTCGAAACAGCTCAAATCGTTTTCATCCGATGTTGCCAATGTCCATATCTCTCCACTGGGATGATAAAGGTTTGGTACTAGCGACACCTAAGTTGTTCGAGAAATAACCTTGCATCTCAATTGACTTCTAAGTCCAGGGAAACAGCGATTGGGAAGTGATTCTTCGTTTGATATCAGCGCAGGTGTAGTTGTGTGAGTTTATAGCGCATCAAGTAGACAAAGTCCTTTATTACCTCGGAAGTTTAATCTGTCTATACTAACGTTGGCTCCAAGACGTAGATGTCAGAGCGACCTTCCTTGTTGATAGCCTTACTTAATCTTAGCCTCGTTAACCGCTAGACTCGTCTTCCTGGCCTCCGTCTTCAGACTCCTAAAGCCGTCTGCGTTTCCTATTAGCTGGACGGAGTTTCGAAAGATTGTGCCTCTGGTGTTGAAGTTGAAGCTTCGCGTTCGCAGTCTTTTCAAGAATGGTGTTGAAGAAATCATATGACAGCGCATCGCCTTGTCTAAAACCTTTTTTTGAGATCAAATACACCCGTGGTTTTTTCCGACCATGATTGAACAGCGTTTGTTTTATCTTACACAGACGGACGACTTTTTTCTGGGATGACAAAACTAGGCATTGCTCTATATATGTAGATGGTCTTTATAAACAGTGTCATAAGCGGCTTTGAAAACGATGAAAAGATGGTTGGTATCGATTTAATAGACGAGAAATATCATACCACGTCCATTTAGCAACAAAAGTAAAGTTATCAAAGCAGGAAGAAAGTTCTATTGTGTGTTAATAATGTATTTGTTTGTTTTTTTGTTTTAAGTGAATACGAAAAATGCATCAAAACATAAATGTTGTTGATTTTTGTTTGTGAAGGCGCGAAACAAGATTAATTAATTTAAAAAAAAAAAGCAAAATTAAAATAAAATGAACTTTATGGAAAAGCACTTGGAACATCAAGTTGCATCTCTATCCATCGAGTTCACCCGAGGCACAGGCGTCAGCATACGACTTGCCAGACTTATCTTCAGGATTCAACTTAATCATGTCATCAATTCGCAGGATGGTGATTGCAGCTTCAGTGGCAAATTTCAGAGATTTAATTTTGGACATGGCTGGTTCGAGGACTCCGGCCTTTTTGTTGTCCTTGACAATGCCTTCGATCAAATCCAAACCTGTCCATTTGAGATGAGCATGTTCGGCCTAGGAAAGTTCAATAGGCAAACTGTAAGAGAATGCATTTTAATGAGAATAGAAAATCAAATTACTTTTGTTTGACTGGAATTGTGGTATGCACGGAGTTTGGCGACCAAGTCGGTTGCATCCTTTGCTGCATTCACGGCGAGAGTCTTTGGAATGACCAACAGGGACTTGGCGAATTCAGCAATGGCCAGTTGTTCCCTTGAACTCTGTTCAAAAATACAAAATAAAATCATGTCAATATTTAATGCTCAAGAAACCCACCAATGAAGTAGCAAAATTCTCCAAATAAATCGAAAGAGCAGCTTCAACACATCCACCACCAGCAACGACTTTTTTGCTTTCCAACACTCTCTTCACAACACAGAGGGCATCGTGGATGGACCTTTCCATTTCATCGCAGTAGAAGTCGTTTGGTCCTCGGAGAATAATCGAAGCAGCAGCTCTGCAAAGTTAGAAGGGAAAATTGAAGTCTCGATAACAACAATCAGTTTGAAAGAAACCTACCTCGCTTTTGTTCCCTTGATAAGAATGAGTTCATCATCACAGATTATTTCCTGAGCCACTTCGGCTGCCTCACCCACCATCGACGAGTCGAAACTCTCCTCGCCGTCCATGTTTGTTAGCGATGTACAGAATGTAGCTCCGGTTGCCTTAGCAATAATCTTCAAATCGGCTTTCTTCACACGACGGACGGCCATTGCTCCTGCCTCGACGAAGTACTTCATGCATAAATCATCGACTCCACCGGAACACAGAATAACATTCACTCCGGTTGCAAGGATCTTTTGAATACGTTCCTTAGTGATGTCCAATTCACGAGCACGGATACCTTCAAGCTTGTCGGGATCATTGATAAGTACTTGCACTCCCATCTTCATCTTGGTTTTCTGAAGGGAGAAATCCAGACAGGCGATCTTGGCGTTAACCACCTTCTTGGGCATTTGCTGGGAGGCAATGGTGCAGTTGAGGGCGTAACCGGGGATCAAAATACTTTCCCGGGCAGATTTACCATGAGCTTTCAGGACATTGACGGCCTTGATTGAGTATGCAGCATTGCCCTTTGGATCGGTAATCTAAAATGAAAGAACAAACAGTTCGGTTATCATAAAAGTTTACCTTTGGAACATGTTTTTGACTATACCTTAACAGCTTGAGCAGCATCCACAACCATGGCAGAGAAAATATCAGCATCGGCGCCAATGATCTTGGAACTCATCGATGTCTTTGCAATGTTGATGAGACAATCTCTTCCAAGTTCATCGACAGGAGCAGTCAGATGCTCGGAAATGTATTTGCAAGCTTCCTTGCACGCTAACCTGTATCCCGAGATTATTGAAGTTGGATGAATTTTCTGTTTAACTAATTCGTCAGCATTCTTCAAAAGCTCAGCGGCCAAGATAACCACAGATGTGGTACCATCGCCAACTTCTTCGTCTTGCAATTGAGCCAGCTCAACGAGAACCCTTTGAAATAAAAGATTCCAATACAAATTTCACTTTAAGGAGAAGCAAACAAAACTCACTTTGCTGCTGGGTGTTCAACTTCCAGAAGTTTCAAAATAGTTGCTCCATCATTTGTGACTGTGACATCACCGATGTCATCTACAAGCATTTTATCCAAACCAACTGGACCCAAGGAACTCTTTACGATGTTTGCAATGGAACTAGCAGCCATAACTGAAAAAATTAATGATTTAATTTATGAAACACGAGTTTTAACAAACAGATGGGAGAGCATTGACACAAAGGTTTTTCTGTAGGAGGCCGATGGCGTGCAGAGATAACCTCAAAATTCACCTCACAAACAAATGCATGTTTGGCCAGAACTGAGCTTGTAGGACTTAAGTTTAGTGGATATTTAGGAGTTTTCAATTAGTGGAGTGCAATTTTAAGAGTTTTGTTGAAAAACTTGAATATTCTATCGGAATTTAACTCATTTTCTTTCGGCTATTCATCTTCAAGGAGCTTGGTTCTTAAATGCTTACCATTTTGAGTTCGGACTGAAGATCCAGACTGCCTGGTACCGGCAATGGATAAAGGAGCGGCCACGGACATTTTTAATATAATAAGTTACTAATTTAAACAGGAGTTTTCAATATAAATTCAATAAACGCACGGGATCGGCCTGACTAATACGTTCCGTCAAAATCTAGAAGAAATGTGTATGTTTTTTCGTCCGAATGTTGGCAGCTGTTAGGCAGAGAATCTTTCTCATCTGTGTTGTGGTTGCAATGGATTGGGATGTGTTCCGAAAGTGGTTCTGAAATATGATTGGTTATGTTTTAGTACAAGGTTCAAGCTGTAGAGGGCCAAAAACGTTAAGCGTTTTTAATTGAAATGCCAAGAAGGCAAGCAAAATATTTTGTATGCTTATTTTGATTTCTGTAGTTATGGTTAAGGTTAACATTAAAAAGAAATGAGTTGCAAATGATTGTCGTTTGTGATGTTTTCGTCTTCCGTCTTAGCCTGAGAGAATTCAAGAGTTCGCAAGAAAACAGTGAGCAGTGACATTTTCCTTTGAGGGCGACTTACTTACTTTACTTACTTATGAGGCTCATAATCCATGAAGGATCTCAGCCTGATACACTACAGCCCTCCATCGTGAACGGTTCCTCGCATGCAATTTCCAGTCACCGAAACCAAGCGCTCTGGCATCCGCAGTCACTTGGTCCTAGTACCGTAGGTTCGGTCTTCCTTGTCGTCTCGAACCTGGGGGCTGGGATGAGAAGACTTACTTGGCTGGAGCGTTGTCGTACATTCGCTCGATGTGGCCGAGCCAACGTAGTCGTCTTTTCTTGGTCTTCTGGACTACATCCACATCGTACAGCTCATAGATTTCTCGGTTGAACCTTCTTCTCTATTCGCCAACGTCGCATACGGGACCGAAAATCCGTCGAAGAATTTTTCTTTCGAAAGTGCCCAGTATCAATTCCACTTTTTTACTTATCGCCCAGCACTCGGCACCGTAGAGTAGGATTGGTGAAATCAATGTTTTGTACAGCATACACTTTGTCTTTCGAGTGACGAGTTTTGAACCCAGTTGTTTTGCCAAACCGAAGCAGCAGCGGTTCGCTAGGGTAATTCTTTTTCGGATCTCCACTGAGATGTCGTTTTTGGGATAGATGTTTGTTCCAAAGTAGGTGAACTTCTTAACTACATTGTTGTGGACGCTGCTAAAAACCAAATCGCAATGAAACGAGGGCGAGAACTAAGAAAGTAAGAAATAACAAAACCGACCAGAGATAAGGGAGTAGAAAGAGTAGCTGTCAAAAATAAAACGGAGTTGGATTAATGCAAGGGAAGAGTTGAGCTAGGTGGTGCTAATATCAGGTGTTTTAGTTTTTGGTTTCATAAAGTTTGCTTTTGCAAGATAAATAGGTATTTCGACATTTGGCTAGGTGGCGCTTCAGTTGAGTGTCTGGATGAGTAGCCCAACGTTAACTTGGAACTATTTGTTTGTATTTGTCTCCTTCGTAACCGACTTGTCGGTACCGTAGAAACCATTTGTTTTGTGTATATCCCTAAGAGAAAATGAATACATATTCTTTTTGACAACGGAAACTAATTCAAATACTTCACTCCGAAAAATTGCACAAACGCCCTCTTACGACCAGAAATCACAACCTATAAATTGACGTGCCTAAACTGACCCTCAAATTAGATTCGAAGTTAAAATTCTGAAATCGAAAAAAAAGCGAAAGAGAAGAATATACATACCTACCTGGTGTTGTGTAGTCTGGTCTACCGAATCATGATTATCTGTGATTGTAAATGCACCAATACACCGGTTCTTTTTTTGCTTGTGGCTGGGTGGATCGGACGATATTGTCCTGTTAGTCCACAAATCATCTTACGATTCTCAGTTAGGTGTACGGTTATGTGTACTGTTGGTAGAGTGTCGTGTCAAAATCAGTTAGAGTTTTGATACCATGCCCGACATTTGAGTCTGCCCTACATTTGAGTCTGCAAACACTCGTGGAAAACTCAGAAAATATACCTACTTAACAATAAATTCAGAAAAAGAAAAAAAAGAGTGATAAACTAAAATCATCGCATATCCAGTATCGAAATTTTTTTTGGTGCGTTAATGATAAAATGATATCTGAAAGAATGTAGTTTTTATTCATTTCGGTTAGTTCTTTGCCTTTTTTTTAGAATAAAAAGTTTCGCGACACCTAAAGCTTCTTCCGTCCCCTTGTTGCCGAATTGTAATTACTGAATTAGGAGATCATTATTGGTGAGTAACGAGGAAAGGTTGTGTGAAGAGTGTTAAGGAATTTTTGTATTCCTAGATTTCCCGGCGGACCCAGGTTGATCGCGGTGCTGGGCCGCCGCATAGTTTTTTTCCGAACCACAGTCATCTTCTCGGATTGGCGGCGGTATAGCTACACTGGAGGAGTGTCAGCCAAAATAGTGGAGCAAAAGAAAAGTCGTGAGTCTTATTAAATAAGAAAATCGAGAAAAGAAGAAAGGCAAGAAATAAGAAGGTCAAGGAAAGAAGAAAGTCAAGAAAAGAAGAAAAACAAGAAAAATAATCAAGAAGTTTTGGGGCTAGTAGGACCCTCCCAAATACAAAAACAAATTTACTGTTTGTGTCTGTTTCTTTTTGTTGTTTAAAAAAGGCCTTGAAGTTTTTGTATGATAAATTACTGCTCCATTCTTATTTTTGGGTTTTAACTGATTTTTTTTTGTTGCAATTGTAAGCCAGGCAAGAAAAGGCCGTGTTTATATCGTCCGCGGTTCGGAACTTTAACATAACCTTCGACCACGTAAACCTCGTAAGAGCTCTTAGGGGGTGGGGTGTCTTGGGTCGCGTCCGAGGCAAGAAAGAAGCCGAAAAAGGGTCTAGACACGGTTTTTTTGTCGGTTAATTCATTTTTCCTTATTCATTTTTTTTCAATCTTAATAATGTGAATAAACTTCAAAGCCAAAGTGGGAAATTTTGTGTTGTTCTTTTATGGTTCCCACTAGTGGAATCATGACTGTTTGAAGTTTTTTTCAGGGGATGCTGAAGGTGACTTGAGTGTCGTGAGAGGATGATGTAGAAGGACCTCGGACGTCCGCTGTCCGTAAGGGGGAATCCAAAACTATGGCCCCGGATTTCCATGGTGGGGAGGGATAAGGCCGCGCTGCAATTCCATCCGCAGCCCCTTGATGTTGCCGATAGTCCGTCCGCTGTCCCATTTAGTTTTTTTGTGTCCAACGGGATGATTTTTGGTATTTGGCCTGATTTATGTTTTTTGGCTGCGAGCGTGGTCAAGTTTCGGGGACAAGATCCCCCCCCGTCCGGCGAGCTAACTGCCGCGCATAACCAGCAGGCCGCGTCCTTCGGAACTTGGCATTCCGACCTACCTTACCCTAACACTTCCTTCCCAATATCCATCCCCCATACTTTTTCCTGCCTAAAAGTCCCTGTACCTACTCTCCCCTCCTCATGCCTCGCAACAAAATGGCGCCCAACGTCTTAGGCAGCCTTGCTTAGGATTTTTGTCTTTGTTTCCGTTTTTTTTATGTCATGCGAATCGAACCAAACTTGCTGTGAGTTTTCAAGACTTATATGTCTGCATCAGGAAAGTCGCGCACAGACCTAGGTGTATCGCGATGAGTCATTGGAAATTCCCAGTGACTGAGGTTAGTGTGTGTTGAGAGTGGTTGTGGTTGATGCGGGCCTTCGAAGGACGCGTAAGTCTGCACTAGGAAGGTCACGGACGAACCTTAGTGTATCGCGACGGGTACCTGCCGAGACCCGTATCAGCTGCAACCTCCTCCAATGATAGTTTGTTTATTACCCTTCCTTTCATTGTTTTTTTCTTTTCTATACTTAATAACATTTTTCTTTTCTTCAGTCCTCTAGTCCTGTTCCAATTATTTGGTATTGGGGTACGTACCTGTCAGACTGTACGTCAAAGACAGCTACACCAGGCCAACAATTCTTGTCTTTGTTTGCCACCCCGTTTCATGTCTTCTAACCAGGTACTAAAGATGGTTTAGAATCGCGGAAACGAGAGTTGGAAAACATTCTTTAGTAATTTTGAAAGTGTATTCTAACTAAATTATAATTTTTGTTGGCACATTAAGGAATAAAATTAGTCCGTCTGTTTTTTTTTCCTTTTGACGTCGTAAAAGGACTTATATCTCCTCCTCTAATGAATGAAAGTCACCTGAAGTACCCCGAATGAGTATGAAAAACACAATCTAAAACTACCAAGTTGAGCATCTAAAATTTTTTTTTTCGTGGGAAATTTGAAACTGAACCGATTTCCGAAAGATCATTTAATAATCAACAATTGAAGCAAAAAGCTTGCACCTACAGTAGGAAACTATCCTTAGTTTCTGAACCGAAAAACGTAATTTGTTATATTTTTTTTTCGTGTCACTTTTTTTTCCTTACCGTTAACTGTTCCTATTTGGAGAACATTTTCTTATTAGTTTTAGTTCTTTTGTTTTGGAAAAGAAGTCAAAGCTTCGAATAAGAAAATAATAGCTATCATTTTTTTGTTCCTTTCGTAGATTTAGGTCCCAGGTGAACAACCTAATTGAATTCTAAATTCATAATAAAGGAATAGACTAAGATAGGGCTAGGTAGTTTCATAAATAGGTTAAGTGTTAAAATTTTGTTTGATGTTAGGAAATTGTGATTTCAGGAATAATAAATTTGTTTTTGGTGTATGGGTATACGTTGATTTCAAACCTTTTTTTTTGATAATATTTCAAGTGCTACTTACAGTCGGATGTTTTTTTCGAATGCTCGGTAGAGCGAACAATTTTTCCTTTTGTTATCAGTTATACTTAGGCATGTAATCCGATTCTTATTCTCGCTTTTCTTATCATATTATAATTTTTTTTTGTACTTATTATTATTCTTTTTTTTAAAGCTTTTGTTTCTTAATAGATTTAAGCAGGTGTTGGTTACTATTAATTTGTCAATCAGGGTTACCATTTTTTTTTTGTTTCTTAATCTAGTATTACTTGTTACCTTTTTTTTTATTTTCTCTCTGGGTTGAGGTTTACAATTTTTTTTTGTTTTTTGTTTTCCGGTTTTTCGGATTCAGTTTACCTCTAAATTGTTACTCTTAGTTAAGGATAACTTATATTTTCTTTTTGTTTTTCAAGTTATTTTGATTGATTTGGTTTGGCATACATTTTTTTTATTGGTTACTTTTTTTTGTTTATTTACTTATTTATTTACAATTTGTCTTTGGGTTCGTAACCCGTTTACCTACTACCTTATATTAAAATGGCACGTTCAAACAAGGAGGAAGAAGACCGCATTCAGCAACTCATTCGTGACGCTGAAATAGAAGAAGAGATTAGAATTACTAGGTCTGCTACACAAAATTTAGATCAAGGTGCTAGGCGAAAAGTATTACACTCTCCTTTGATAACCGATCGGCGCGCTCGATCCTCCTCTCTCAACGTAGATAGCACCGGGGTAAATGTCCCCAGTGAACAAAATATGAGTCGACACACAGCGTCCATATCCACCCCGCCGTACAGCGAAATAAGTGGTGCAGGGAGTCAAGAAGCTTCTCGACAAGAAATTTTCAGTTCATTTGAGAACACCATGAAGCCAATTACGGGTAGGGAGAATGAAGCGAGTGCATCAAAAAGACTTCCCACCTCGGGTTCAAGGGGAATTCTTGATAGTTTGGCCAGAACGTTACCTAAAACGAAACCAAAAATAGCAGCCTCTGAAGATTTAGAACACCGTATAAATATGGGTATAGCGAGAGGAATGTCTACCTGTAAGCAAGGATTAGAGAAAGACCTTACCGCTCATGTGGGAGCCGAAATTGATAGACGGCTCAGCAGTTTTCTCGAGAAATTAAAATTAGCTCTTCCAACGCAAACAGCGAACATTCCGTCAGACACGTCTCCATTTGGTCCTCCACCGATGCCCTTGCATACTTCGGATTTTACCAGGCCACCTCCCACGTTGTCAGACCCAACAAATAGTACCAATAAAAGTGCATTTATTCCAATAGGGCAACATCTCAGGGCAAAACCAGTTCCGGTTGCTCCAGAAAGACATTTTCGCCCCCAGGTCAATAATAACGTTTGTTTCGGCTATCAACCGCCCTATACACCATTTTCCATTCCGCCACCCGCTCTAAATCCCAACATGCCTCCTACTGGGTACCATAACCACATTAAGGTGGATAAGTGGGGGTTAAATTTTGATGGGATTTCCGACAAGCTAACGGTTGAAGATTTTGTATTTAGGTTAGAAAAATTGAAGAGCAGGTATGCCTGTTCTTGGAATGACATCCTGCGCGATTTCCATCAACTACTCTCGGGTCCAGCCCATGATTGGTTCTGGCAATTCCAAGTAGGCAGGGATTTCGATTGGCCCATCTTGAAAGAAGCTCTGCTAAGTAGGTACCAAAACCCCATGACGGATCTAGAGATAGTCCGCAATATTTTAGATCGCAAACAGTACTCATATGAAAGTAGTGAGGAGTTCTTTGCCGCAATTAACAAAATGAGATACCAGTTGAGGATGCCAATACCGGAAACCGATATGGTAAAAATAATTAAAAGGAATTTAAACGAGAAAATCCGGAACCTAGTCTTTCCCCAGGCTATTTTTTCCCTCGATCAACTCCGATACGTGTGTAAGGAAGCGGAAGCGGCCTTGCCAAAGCGAGATCGAGAGTTACCCAAACCAGCTGGTAGACCTCATCTTAAGTATAATGTTAGTGAGCTGGAGGGGGAAGAGGAGTACAGTCATCCCGATGACCAAATCGCCGCTTACCAGTTTGGTGGGGCCCGCCACAAAGATCCGCCACGGCGATCTGTCGATGCTACCAAACTGGTCTGCTGGAATTGTAAGATTCAAGGTCACACTTACTTTGATTGCGAGTCAGACGAACGTAATCTGTTTTGTTTTAAATGTGGACACGAAGGTGTAAAAACACCGAGTTGTCCGCGGTGCCACCCAAAAAACCGAGCGAGGGACGCGGAGAATCCGGGGGATTCGCGTTCAGACCCGAAACTGAACCCCCGTTAAGTCCCTTGAAAGCTAAGAAAAATTGTAGAAATGACGAAGAGTTAGTTGCTCTTCCAAAAGAGGAAGAACCAAAGATAAGAATTTTAATGCGTGAGGAACCGGTCAGATATTTAGAAAGTAAAGAAAGAAAAAAGCATTTGTATGAAATTAGGCCCCTACATGTCCGTCTCCGAGAGTACGAGGAAGCCCGTACCCGAATTTTTAACCCTGAATTCAGCTCCCCATCTAAGAACATTTTAAAAGTTAGAGCCCGTTTTAAGGCCCGAAAAGAAACCAAGAATAAATTATCGTCTACCGTTCTTAACTTAGAATCGGATCCTCGTCCATATGCCAAAATTCAGATAGGATCGCGAGAATTCTTGGGCCTACTAGATAGCGGTGCCAGTGTTAGTGTTCTTGGAAAAGATTGTCTTCACTTGGTTCAAGAGCTTGGTTGCCAAGTCACCCCATTTAATTCAGGGGTTAGGACCGCTGACGGTAAGAGTCAGTCAATCGTGGGCAGAGTGTTATTAAAGGTCAAATATAAAGATAAAGAGGAGGGGCTAACCTTCTTCCTCGTTCCAAGTTTGGACCAAGAAATCTACCTTGGGGTTGATTTCTGGAGAGCCTTCCAGTTGGCCCCTGGGATTATAAGTAGTATTTCAACGAAGAGTGACGAGCTATCAGATACCTCAAATGTCCATTTGTTGACCTCAGATCAGCAGGCTAGGTTGGATGCGGCCAGGGAGAGATTTTTGAGCTTTGAGAAGCATGGATTAGGAAAGACGTCGCTGATGGAGCACGTCATCGACACCGGAGATGCGCTCCCTGTGAAGCAGCGTCACTACCCTGTGTCTCCAGCGATACAAGCCATTCTGTATGAAGAGTTAGATCGGATGTTGAGTCTCGGAGTTATTGAGGAGAGTGAAAGCCCGTGGTGTTCGCCAGTCGTTCTCCTGCGGAAACCCGGCAAAAACCGACTTTGTTTGGATTCCCGCAGGGTGAACGCACTGACGAAAAAGAACGCTAATCCTCTCCCCCATATCGAAGGACTCACCAGCCGACTACCCGATGCTATCTATATGAGTAGCATCGACCTTAAGGAAGCATTTTGGCAAATACCGCTGGAGAAACAGAGTAGGGAAAAGACTGCTTTTGCGGTACCGGGAAGACCCTTGTACCAATTCACGGTGATGCCGTTTGGGTTGTGCAACGCAGCCCAGCGGTTGAGCCAGCTGATGGACAAGGTGATTCCTGCACGACTCAGGGAACGTGTTTTCGTTTACCTCGATGACTTGCTCATCATGGCGCCGGATTTTGACACGCATATCGCCTTGCTATGCGAAGTAGCCGACTGTTTACGCAGAGCCAATCTCACCATCAACATGAAGAAATCCAAGTTTTGCTTCAAAGAGCTTAAATACTTGGGCTTCATAGTTGGTGGTGGGAAGTTTAAAACCGATCCTGCTAAGGTCGAGGCAATTGTGGATTTCCCAATTCCCAAGACCCCCAGGCAAGTTCGGAGGCTGCTTGGCATGGCGGGGTGGTATCGTAAGTTCATTAAGAATTTCTCAACCCTGACTGCACCCTTGACTGACCTGCTGAAAAAGAGGAGCGACAAATTTAAAATGACGGATGAAGCGCTGAGGTCGTTTGAGGGTCTGAAGCAAGCGTTGATCTCGGCGCCGGTCCTTTCGCGTCCAGACTTCACTAAGAGATTCTATATCCAATGTGACGCCTCGGACGCGGGGATCGGCGCAGTACTGTCCCAATTGGGCGAGGAAGGAGAAGATGTCCCGATTGCCTATTTCTCACAAAAATTTAACAAAAGCCAGAGGAACTACAGCGTCACCGAGAAGGAGTGCATGGCAGCAGTGATGGCTGTGAAGAAATTCAGGCCGTATGTCGAGGGCATGGATTTCACTGTCATTACTGACCACTCGAGTCTTCAATGGCTGATGGGCATGAAAGACTTGAGTGGTAAACTCGCAAGATGGAGTTTGACGTTGCAATCTTATACCTTCGATATACGGCACCGTAAAGGCAGCCAGCACGTAGTACCGGATACTCTTTCTCGGGTACATGTAGATTCTCTGGCTCTGGAAGACGTTGCCCCATTGATTGACCTACAGTCAGCGGAATTCCTTTCTGACGAATATTTAGATTTAATAGAGACGGTACATGAATGTAGAGATGAGCTTCCCGACTTAAAGTATGAGGACGGGTTTGTGTATAAGAAAGCTTTTAAAAATTTTAACGATGAAGCGATGCACGAACACGCATGGCTTCTATGGGTGCCCCATCAGCTAACCGAAAATATCATTATTAAGGCCCATGACCCTCCAAAGGCCGCCCATGGAGGCATCGCCAAAACCCTAAACAGAATAAGGCAATACTTTTACTGGCCTAATATGACCAGCCAGGTTCGTGAATATATTTCTAACTGTAGTATATGTAAACAGAGTAAAGCGTCCAACCAAGTAACCCGTCCACCCATTGTCACGTCTTATTGTAGTGATCGTCCATTCGAGAAAATATATATCGACTTTTTGGGACCTTATCCGCGGTCTCGGTTAGGGAATGTATATGTATTCGTGGTGTTAGATCATCTGTCTAAGTTTGTTTTGTTAAAAGCTATGCGAAACGCAAATACTGTAAGCGTAGTTAAATTCCTAAAGGACGATGTATTCAATATGTTTGGAGTTCCAAACATAATACATTCAGACAACGGAAAGCAATTTACATCAAAAGAATTCAAAACCCTAATTGATAAATATGGCATAAGGCATTTTAAGACCGCGTCATACGCCCCACAATCGAACGCGTCCGAAAGGGTGAACCGCTCTTTACTAGCAGCTATCCGGTCGTATCTCAAAAATGATCAAAGAGAATGGGATACCCACCTGAGCGACATAGCGTGCGCCCTAAGGAGCGCGGTACATAGTTCCATTGGCGTATCTCCTTACTATGCGCTGTTCGGAGCAAATATGATAACACACGGTAGCAGTTACGACTTAGCGAAAAGGCTAAATGCTGCCGATGATAATGAGCTCTTGATCCTTCCTCGACAAAGCCGTCTGCAAATCATAAGGAACCAGATCCGCGAAAATATCAAGAAAGCCAGCGAGAAGTCAGCTAAGACTTACAATATCCGCAGTAAAGCGGTTAAGTATTTCCCAGGACAGGAACTCTACCGAAAGAGTTTTACCTTGAGTGACTCTTCCAAACTAATGTCGGCGAAGCTGATGCCTAAGTATGTGAAATGCCGAGTAATTAAACCGATCGGCAACAACATGTATGAATTGGAAAACGTGAATGGTAAACGAGTGGGAATATTTCACGCCAAGGACTTGAAACAATGAGCCAATGAAACATTAAATCTTAAAAGAATATTGAATATATTCGCCGGACCGCGTACAGTAGAAAATTTATTAATGGTATTTGTTACTTGTTATCTTGTCCCATGTGTTTTTTTTTTGTTAGTTGTTTGTGTAGTTATTCGCTTATCCTCGAACACCTTTTTATGTTTTCTCCAAGGCAGCGAGTGGGTTTGTTAAATCTCTTCGAATCAACTTAATAATGATAATCTTGTGCTTGCCCGGAACTTAGAAAAACAAAAAACACCAAGAGTTGTAAAGACAACAAAAATGTACACTGGGAAAATTGAAACACAATTGGCTCATCACTAAGTTCATGAAAACTCGCTATAACAACAAAGGAATTTATATTTTTTTTTTAAGTTTTACTTGATTGCATGTTATTCTTCCTGTATCGTAATACATCTTAGTGTTGTGTAATTTTAATCATTTGACATTTTTTTTAAATAATTTTTAATAACCATCTGTGATTGCTAGAATTAAGAAACTAAACTCCTTAATGAGAAAGACTGATAAGTTTTAACATCTGTGATATTTTACTAGATTTACCTTCTAACTTATTAACTTTTAACATCTGTGATATTTACCCCTAATTTATATTAACTTATTAACATTTTTTTTGCTTCCGGAGATCCTAATACATCGTACATAATATATATATATATACATAAATACCTTTTTACTTCTTTGCCCGGCATAATGGTGGGTTTCTCCCCACGTTTTTGCTTCCAAGAAAAAAAAGATCGGCCAGAACCTATTCAGACAAAGAAGAATGTATTTTTGATTAATTTAATGAAAACGGCATTGTATAAAACATTTTTTTTACCTGTTTATGAAGAGTCCATGTCCAGACATCTGTAATGGCGTAATTCCTATGCGTCTTTTTTGTTTTTGCCATTTATTTGGAATGTATCCAAATAATTTGCAAATTTTGTTGTGGACGCTGCTAAAAACCAAATCGCAATGAAACAAGGGCGAGAACTAAGAAATAACAAAACCGACCAGAGATAAGGGAGTAGAAAGAGTAGCTGTCAAAAATAAAACGGAGTTGGATTAATGCAAGGGAAGAGTTGAGCTAGGTGGTGCTAGTATCAGGTGTTTTAGTTTTTGGTTTCATAAAGTTTGCTTTTGCAAGATAAATAGGTATTTCGACATTTGGCTAGGTGGCGCTTCAGTTGAGTGTCTGGACGAGTAGCCCAACGTTAACTTGGAACTATTTGTTTGTATTTGTCTCCTTCGTATCCGACTTGTCGGTACCGTAGAAACCATTTGTTTTGTGTATATCCCTAAGAGAAAATGAATACATATTCTTTTTGACAACGGAAACTAATTCAAATACTTCACTCCGAAAAATAGCACAAACGCCCTCTTACGACCAGAAATCACAACCTATAAATTGACGTGCCTAAACTGACCCTCAAATTAGATTCGAAGTTAAAATTCTGAAATCGAAAAAAAAGCGAAAGAGAAGAATATACATACCTACCTGGTGTTGTGTAGTCTGGTCTACCGAATCATGATTATCTGTGATTGTAAATGCACCAATACACCGGTTCTTTTTTGCTTGTGGCTGGGTGGATCGGACGATATTGTCCTGTTAGTCCACAAATCATCTTACGATTCTCAGTTAGGTGTACGGTTATGTGTACTGTTGGTAGAGTGTCGTGTCAAAATCAGTTAGAGTTTTGATACCATGCCCGACATTTGAGTCTGCCCTACATTTGAGTCTGCCCTACATTTGAGTCTGCAAACACTCGTGGAAAACTCAGAAAATATACCTACTTAACAATAAATTCAGAAAAAGAAAAAAAGAGTGATAAACTAAAATCATCACATATCCAGTATCGAAATATTTTTTTTGGTGCGTTAATGATAAAATGATATCTGAAAGAATGTAGTTTTTATTCATTTCGGTTAGTTCTTTGCCTTTTTTTTAGAATAAAAAGTTTCGCGACACCTAAAGCTTCTTCCGTCCCCTTGTTGCCGAATTGTAATTACTGAATTAGGAGATCATTATTGGTGAGTAACGAGGAAAGGTTGTGTGAAGAGTGTTAAGGAATTTTTGTATTCCTAGATTTCCCGGCGGACCCAGGTTGATCGCGGTGCTGGGCCGCCGCATAATTTTTTTCCGAACCACAGTCATCTTCTCGGATTGGCGGCGGTATAGCTACACTGGAGGAGTGTCAGCCAAAATAGTGGAGCAAAAGAAAAGTCGTGAGTCTTATTAAATAAGAAAATCAAGAAAAGAAGAAAGGCAAGAAATAAGAAGGTCAAGAAAGAAGAAAGTCAAGAAAAGAAGAAAAACAAGAAAAATAATCAAGAAGTTTTGGGGCTAGTAGGACCCTCCCAAATACAAAAACAAATTTACTGTTTGTGTCTGTTTCTTTTTGTTGTTTAAAAAAGGCCTTGAAGTTTTTGTATGATAAATTACTGCTCCATTCTTATTTTTGGGTTTTAACTGATTTTTTTATTTGCAATTGTAAGCCAGGCAAGAAAAGGCCGTGTTTATATCGTCCGCGGTTCGGAACTTTAACATAACCTTCGACCACGTAAACCTCGTAAGAGCTCTTAGGGGGTGGGGTGTCTTGGGTCGCGTCCGAGGCAAGAAAGAAGCCGAAAAAGGGTCTAGACACGGTTTTTTTGTCGGTTAATTCATTTTTCCTTATTCATTTTTTTTTCAATCTTAATAATGTGAATAAACTTCAAAGCCAAAGTGGGAAATTTTGTGTTGTTCTTTTATGGTTCCCACTAGTGGAATCATGACTGTTTGAAGTTTTTTTCAGGGGATGCTGAAGGTGACTTGAGTGTCGTGAGAGGATGATGTAGAAGGACCTCGGACGTCCGCTGTCCGTAAGGGGGAATCCAAAACTATGGCCCCGGATTTCCATGGTGGGGAGGGATAAGGCCGCGCTGCAATTCCATCCGCAGCCCCTTGATGTTGCCGATAGTCCGTCCGCTGTCCCATTTAGTTTTTTTGTGTCCAACGGGATGATTTTTGGTATTTGGCCTGATTTATGTTTTTTTGGCTGCGAGCGTGGTCAAGTTTCGGGGACAAGATCCCCCCCGTCCGGCGAGCTAACTGCCGCGCATAACCAGCAGGCCGCGTCCTTCGGAACTTGGCATTCCGACCTACCTTACCCTAACA